>JAQMYJ010000039.1:16124965-16145135 GCA_030014305.1 Clarias laeviceps | reverse complement strand
TATTTATTCATATATATATATATATATATATATATATATATATATATATATATATAAAAAACACGTTTATTGAAAGGGGGTTGTTATGAGGATCTCCACTACTGAGTAGAATATAGTGTTAGTAAAGCAAAGAAAGCTATAAATTGCAAAATGATCTACATTGCAATTATCCTACCCTTTGTACCCCCCTTTCATATGACATGAAAATTAAGCAAAAATGTAATCAAACTATCACCACTTGCATTTGAACATTCATATGATGATCTAGTCCCTCACAATCCATCCTTGCAGCAGTGGAGGAAAAACTCACTACAGCCTCAGCAAACCATGCAGCAAATGTGATTTGTTACAGCCACATTTTCAGACTTTATATATGATCCAAACTGTTCTCCATAAAGATATCATTAGGTATAACTGTGCTCTGTCTTCAGCTAGGACTCCAGACACACATACACACCCTCACATGGCCACTTGATCAGAGTCGAGTGGCCCATGATTGAGCAAGCAAAGAAAAGGTGGGCTAACAGAACTTACAATATCCTATTTTCCTCCCATCCAAGTGGTTGCCACTCCAGAGAACTAAAGAGATGGAAACATAAAAGAAGCAAGTAGGCCTGCTTTGATAAATGTTTTAAGAGATCATTTCCAACCATCCACCCCCCTCCCTCCCTTAAACTACTCCTGCATCTGTGTGTTTGTTTGGCACAGAACCACACTGATCTTTATTCACTAGCCTTCAAAAGCTTTTTTTTATAGAGCCGATGAGCCATTAGGCCCTAGGCAGTGTGTGCCCTCTCATTTTGAAAGGAGAGAAAATGTTACCACAGGTTATGTTCCTTATTCGTTTCTTAACTTCTTTTTTAACTGTAGTTTGACTAAAGTTGTCTATTTTATGAATCGAATACAGACACATGGGGCTAAATGAAAAATATATTTTTTGTTTATTTTTATTCTTAAAATTCCAACCATTATTATATAAAATAATGTACAATACTGGGCTATTATATTGTGTTTGCTTTCAACTCATTTAGTTAAAATGTTCGGAGTGCATATATTTATGTCTTATTTCCTCAGCATGCTACTGATGCACTATCCTGTCACAGTGCTTACGAAATCATAGTGCTTCATGTTATACGTGCATTTTCTAGGTGGCGATGACATACCACTTCATTCACATATAGCAAAAGGTCTTCAGTTCCGTGAACAGCTAAATGACACAGTCCAAACTGCAATTTTAATGCCTGCTTTTTAAAGTGCTACCCAATAACCACCTGCTTTTTGACACATTTTTTTGTTGTTGAAATTTTAGGCAGTCATCGAAAAACCCAGAAGAGTTTCAGTTTTAGGAGAAGCAATAGAATATGATCCAGTCTCTTACCATCATCGCGTTTTCTCTTTTCGCCGTTGGAGCGAGGGATTCCAAGGATGCCGTTAATGGAGTAAGAGCCCACCGGGTCATTCGAAGCACTTGATACAGGTGGGGAGGCTGTGCTAGGCACTGCATAAAGCACAGGATGGAGGTTAACTCTAGGAAACTGATTTCCCACCTTAGCACTATTTTTTTTGCAAAAAGGATGGTTCCCAAAAATATTTTAAAAGTTAAGCATCTAGCTTACCTATAGTATGTCCTGCTGTGGTGAGGGAAGTTCCTGTCCCGTCTGGAGATGGATGAAAGGGCTGCTGAACTTTAGTCCGTATTATCCTGCAAAAGCCAATAGGATCTAATTAATATTCAACCAAATGCAGCAAGAGTAATGCTCATCAAAACTCGCTTTCATACAAAGTAAAATTCCTGTGTTGTCTTGGGCCCTTCCAATAAGGATAGCTGATACTGTCACAAACAACCAATCTGAAGGCATTAGGGAAGTCAATATTTAAGGAGGAGCTACCCTAGCACTACCCTAGAGACACTAGATTCAATCAGACCAAATACCAGTTTTAGAAATATGATAAAGTCCCACTAGCTCAAAGGTGTGATATGGGGGAAGGTCTTCATTGCACTTTGGTCTGAATGATCTTGCAAACAAAGCATGAAATCACATCAATTCACCTCAATGATGGGCTTCACTGCCTTGACCTGGCCTCAACTTCAATAATGTCTCGTTGTCTCTATCTGTCTCCCACTCTCTCTCTCTCTCTCTCTCTCTCTATGTTCCACTGTCTGTCATCCTCCTTCCATTGCTTAACTGATCCTTTGAAGAAGTCAAGATTGCTTGTTGCCTGAGACTACTGCCTTGTTTGATCAGACTTTCTCACATTATTCACAAATATCCAGGATTGCCACGTGAATGAGGCCTTATTGATTAGGACTTTGAGATAAAAAGAAAAGTTGTGAATTAATAGTAGAGGGGAATAGATGCAAATAGTGGGCTATAAATTATATGTGACAGGAAAGCAATAGAGTCTCATTGCCTCACAAAAGCCTACTGCAACATTTGATGCCTTTAATCTGGGCCACACACTTTTGAGAAAAGGAGCTGCCATACTGTGTAGCACACACATTTATATTATTTGTCTTCACATTCTTCACATTATTACCCTAAATATATACAGGGATTTGTAATCAGATACTATATATGAGATTTAATTTTTATAGGAAATTCAATCTAAAACAAATTCATCTGATACACAATGCCATAATTTATGTTTATGTGCTGGGGCGATACTACAATTCCCACAGTCAAAAATATTACCCTGAGCACATATTTTTATTTATGTGGTTTGCATAATCTGTTTTCTAATATCTTTCTTTAAGACGCCTTAACCATTGTTCTGTGCTTTATCTAGAATAACAAAATCAACAAGCATTATATTTGTTTAAAAAAAGGAAACTATTTATTTTTTATTCTAATGTTTTAACATCTAACCATAACACTGATTTGACCTGTATGACTTGAACAAGCTATATAAATTCAAGGCCTTTATTTGGAATCCATGTTCCCACTATTGAATAAACAGTCTGGACAAGTGAATTAATGGCATGCCATGGTGCTGAAAATTCCCTGTAGAAATATTAAAATATCAATCAATACAACTGAAAGATACTTAGGATTATGAGCAGGTGCTTGAGTCTCTACATTGCTGTGTGGAGAATACGTCCACCCAGGATGTTTCTAATCTTTATTAATTCATGCAGAGAAATTGTGCTTAAAGTTTGTACATCTTTTAATGCCAACAGACCAGAGGTCAACGACGTAACCACTTAAAGCATGAGGGTCAACTGTCAAGTCCTGACTCTAGAGATGGGACATGCAGGCAAACACTCCACAATAACACCTGTTTCATAGTCATGATGTTTGTAATCTTAATGAAGGTAATTCCTTCATTAAAGGGCACTAGTGAAGATGCGTTTGACATGAACATTTCACTTGATTAAAGAGATTTTCTTCAAACTTTCCAGCATTTGAGGCTGATATCAAACTCCTGTCCAGGGTCATTGTTTGTAAAAGTTTAAGAAAATTATTATTATTATTATTATTATTATTATTATTACACGGTTATAGCTATAGTTATTGCATCTTTAATCCTAGATAAGTAGTAACTTATAAAACTGTTATTTTAATTGGTGCGATTTTTTTTCTTCTTATTTTAACAGAGTCATATACTAATAGAATGCATTTAACTGATTAACTGATTAAAAGTCTTCACCACAGGAGACAAACGAATAGTTCTGCTTTGATGTTATTCATTAATGAAATTTAGAGTTTACCACACACGGGTATCGAACAGTTGAAATCGGCACTTTTAAGAGGTCACGGTGCACGTTTTTCCCCCAGTCCTTTCTTGCCCTTATATATATATATATATATATAGATATATATAAAAAAAAATATATATATATATATATATATTTTTTTTTTTTTCCCCGACAGTATCCAGAGCGGCTCGGTCCATGCTCTCTGTTCAGCTCATTAAAGTGTAATGCTGCTGGCCGCCTCTCTGGAACAGTGCCTCCTAACCAAAGTTCAGCACTAGCGCTCGCAGCAAGGCCTTTCCACACACTTCTGCTTTTTTCCCAGCTCACCCGGGATACTTTTCCTCTATCCCTTTGTGCTTTAATGAGCAAAAAGTGAATAAGTAGCGAGAGGTTAACACTGCTGCTAGTTTTGCGGCGAGATTAATATTCATGCGCAAAACGCGGGTGACTCCATTATTTATTTATTTATTTATTTTCTTTATTTATTTATGCATTCTCCTATTAGCCTACTACTACTCGGATCGTCTTCTACAAATAATAATAATAATAATAATAATAATAGACGGTACCAATCTGACGCATTTTTGTGCTTTGTGCATGAGCTTGTGTAATTACAATACAAAACAATCTAAACATTTGTTGTTCAACCTGGGCTACGTGATTTGGGCTCACTCTGGGCTAGATTTCCTAAGCTCTGTTGGAATAAGGAGGCGAGCCTTTATGTGAAATGCAGTATTGAGCGAGGGGCCCGTGTGTTTCCCGACGCCACTGGATCTTTTTACAGGTTATTGATTTGGGTTTAAGCGGGACACATGTGACTTTGTCGGCGCGCTCTACAGATCTGCGTTGAATTGCATGCCTGAGACGATCACGAAAACGAACTTAGCACTAATGCAGCTTTCCTACAGGAATTATTACCAACTCTTCCAGCGCACTGTTCACAAATATTGATATGTGCAACTGCTAAACTTTTAATCTTTAGGTAGACTAATAGTCATTAATAGCTAATGGTCATTAATCACTAATAGCGCATTTTCCTCCATTCTTCCTGCTTCAAACACTTTACGAAAAAAAAAGTTTTGCTATCGACCTTGTTTACGCAAGTATATCATGTTTTTTTTTAATGTATTTACCGTATTCATACCTTTTTTCAGTGAGCAACATAACAAAGCTTAATAATAATACAAAAATATATTCAGTGTAATATGAAATTATATTTTACCTGTTGATGGAGGATACGCTCGGAACCGTGTCGTTGTCACACACACCTTCGGCGAGAAGTCGGTCTCTGATCTCCCAGGCGAACATGGTGGGGTTCTGGCGCTTATATTCTGCAATTTTATCCACTACTTTCGGAGTGGCAACTTTTGGTTTGGAACCGCCAATAACTCCAGGTTTAATACTGCCAGTTTCGTAGTATCTGTAAGACAGAAGGGGATAAGAAAGAAAAAAATCCAATCGTTAAAATCCAATCTTTCCACATCAGACGCGCGGCTTGCCTATCAAGCGCCTTAATAGCCTATTAATAGTCCTATTAATAGTGGTAGAATTTTTGATATCACATTAAGCTTACTATAGCAGTGGACTTGTGATGTTTCCTTGGTAACGATCTAAATGAATTGCGTTAACAGTCAGTTGAAGCAATAATTTACTAAATTATATTTGTATGCTTTCGTAGTATGCTAATAATCTAATTTTGCTATTATTATTATTATTATTATTATTATTATTAAAAGCATTTCGTCAATAAAGGTGATGTTCCATGCAGCCAAACGTAACAGGATATATAACCTACAATTCATATCGTAACTAACATTCCAAGTGTATAAAACGAAATACCTCATGAAATCCTTTTGATAGCTGGAAAAAGATATGTCAGAAAATTCAAAGATACATATGTAAAACGTTCCCAGCAAACATGTTATTATCCTCTCCCGAGTGCAATAATCTATCAGTGGAGGCAAATAATTGGACCACCGGTGAGCAACGTAAATAGATAATAAACTTGTTGTTGTTTATTACACATCCGGTGCTTGTTGTTGGAATAATGTTTGATTGGGCACTTCTCGCTCAGCTTCCTTTACATTTTGCCTTAAAGGATGCTGAGGAACAGGCCGAGGTGTATGACATAAATATCAAATAACTCAATTGGGTTCTGATTTCCGTGGGACTTTTTATTTCTGCCTTACCTGCCGAGAATTTTGCTGACACAGCCATGGCTGACCCGGAGCTGCCTGGAGATGTCACACGGTCTGACCCCTTGGTGTGCCAGCTCCACGATCCTCTGCCGAACCACGTCAGGTAGGGGTCTGCCGTTCACAAACACCCCTCCGAGCTGGTTCACACCCCCATGCCCTATGTGGGAGACAACAGCACATACACAACAGCGTAACATTACATACATATAGAAGACACGCTGCATTGGAGAATACAGTCACACTCACTTTACATCTCTCTCTCTCCCTCTCTTTTTCCTCTAGTGTACACACATTCGTACGCGCTCGAATACGCAGACAGAAATCATAACATAGAATTAGTACTCCATACTCAAAATTGTACGATTGTAGTCAAAACGATCTTTATGTCTACATACACGCGTTCGTGTAAAAAAAAAAGAAATATTTGTGCTTAAAATATCATGCTACTCCTTTTTAAAGATTAACAGACAAACAGCCAAGCTCTCTTAAATATTCATACATCATATGCCGTATATTAGTACTCAAACTCCTTCAGCTATTATTATTATTATTATTATTATTATTATTATTATAGGCGAGTGCTGTGATTGTTGTATTTGTTTCAGTGCACCGGTCCCTTTTGTTTATTTTGTGTATTAGAATATATAAGCGCTAAAATTTTTTTTTAATTACCTCTACAAACCGCAAAATAAAACTAGCAAACAAAAAACAAAAACCTGATACAAATATTTGTTAATCCATGCATAAGCCAGCAGCGAGTTAGGTAGTATTTTCCTCTACTATTCCATTGCAGCCAAACACATGTCGCATAGATTACGTTTCAGGCTGTTTAATTTTCCTTGCACAATTATGGTAAATAATTAAAAAGATCTTTGATAACTCATATTACAACCACAGAAAAGCAACTGCAAAACAAGAATCAATTATTTAAATTGGGCATAAGTATAAAATCATTTTGTTAAAAAAGACACCGATAACTTCTTCACTCTTTATTGTATGACACTCTCTGTTATTCATACTCAATAAACGATTTTCTGCTAGCTTTCTGTCAGTTTCCCCAGCTTTTTACATTTTCACTTCTCTACATAATACCAATAAAATGTGTTCATTTTAATAATTAAATTGCATTTTTTTTATTTTTATAATCTCAGAAATATCAGCGAAATGCTATTCCAGTTATACTTTATTGTTTGCTTCACTGCCAGCATTTTATTTTTCATTTTAGCCCTAAGCGTCAAGTTTTAACCTGCTTGTTGCTAAAAAGGAGGCCTAATTTACTTGGTTTTCATTATAGTTTATGAAGACAGCTAAATTCTGAAAAAGTTAAACAGTAATTGTTGCTGGGTCTAATTAGGAGAAGCTATTTTATTGTGTGGAATTTCATTGACTTTTTGTCCAACTTCATCTACTGCTATTCAATATGGGATAACATAAGCGCCAATATTGCAAATTATCTCTGAAAAAAATATTTTGCGCTTTCTGATAGGTCTGTATAGGTTTGTAAATACGATTCTTTATTAAATATTTAGTTAAATTATTTTTTTTCCTCTTCAAATACGTTAACGTGCGCACATGTTACTCAGTTTTTAATTGATAAATAATTGAAATGACAGACGCATAGAAAAGCTTGCAATGTTTCTGATCAAGTTCTTGCACTGCATAGTGTATATAGCCGGTAGCGTTCTGTTTTCTTTTTAGGAGATTCGGAAGGGAGATAGCAAAAACAAATCTTATACTTACGGTGCATCGCCGTGAATGGGTCTGCTTTGCAGTGAATATCCATGGGATAGCAAAGGAAGGAGAGATAATCGACTGAGGTCGCCGTCTCGCCTCGATTATGCAGCTTTCAATGCGGGTTAGAAAACTGCTGGTGTCCGTGTTGAGCTTCAGAGCCGGCGGCTCGCTGGAGGAGAACTTCTTCAAGTTATTCTCGCTTCAGTTCCTTTAGGGGTAAAACGAGTTTGGATTGCAGATCATGTCCGTCACTTGTCTTAAAAAGCGAACAAAAATCTTTTCGCAGCAATCTGAGAGGACCAGATCTTTCAGTGGATGCTTGTTGACCACATATTTTAGAGAAAGGTTTGGGTTTTTTTTTTTTTTTTTTACTGCCAATTTGCTTTGCGTCGCTTCCAAGTGTCCGCTCTTGAACATGCAGTGTGTAAAAAATCCCTTCGATAGGCTATATCAGCAACGCGTTTCTGGGGTTACGACTCACGCAGGCTTGTGTGCGGGGATGACACGGAAAAACATGGACACTGCGAGTGTCTCTAGCGGTCCCCCTCTCTGTAAGAATGGGATGTGCCTGCTAGAAGCTTTGGGCTGAGAATGAAAGCCCTCTTCCCGGTGTGTGTGTGTTTCTAAAAGCTGCAGTCCCCCCCCCCCACCTTCCTCCTCCTCCTCCTCCCCAGATCCCCCCTCGCATAGAGATGGATGACTTGTCAGACAAAGGCAATAGATTCCAACACTTTGTGATTCGCCAACGCAAAAAAGCCGAAGCCCAAATGAGGAGGTCTCTCCGTCTGACACTTCGGAAAAGGGAGGGATGCAAACAGGAAAATGAGTGACTTCGGGTTTGGAAATCGAGGAAATTAAAAGATAAGGAAGAGGAAATGATAAGAGCAGCAGTCCAATTGCTGTGATTATTATTTTTTTTACATTTCGTGCAACAAAATCAGTTCGCGTTGCTGATGATTCCCATGCAAATGAAAATTTCTGGAAGATTCGTTAGTATTTTTAATTAACTGTTTGTGAGGATGATACTGTAATATTCACGATGTTTTAACATCGCTGTAACACAATTAAATTTTACACAGTGTTTATGACCAAAGCCATCTTTAGTTCTTTCTTCCCAGATCATGGAGGGAATTCTGATGTTTTCCTTTAGATATTAATTACAAAAAAGAAACAAACCCTTTCACGTAAAGAAAATAAGTCCCGATCAACAGACGTAATTTCTCATTTCAGAAATCGGCTTAATTATCCGTGTTGTCTTCACATCTATTAGCTGACTATTTTGGTTGTCCTGTACTTTATGTGTGGGGTGTAGATGGATATAAGGTGTTATTCTGAAGATAGCTCTGTAGATGGCGCTGTGTGGTATGACTATTTTTTAAGGTTAGTCGCTTGTGTTGGTGAAAAGAGACAAAACGCACATGGCAAGCCTGGTAGTGGCGGGCTAGAGTTTTAAACTTCCTGGAAATACTTTCTTTAGGTAATAACTTAAGAATAAACCAATTTCAAGTTCATTTAGAAGTCAGTTATTTTATTTTATGTTGAGTGTATGAAGAGGCTTACTGCGCATTTTTTTTTTTAAATATTCACACTAAGGAAATACTTAATAATAATAATAATAATAATAATAATAATAATATTATTATTATTAATAATTTATTATTACAATAAATAATTGAAGGCAACGAAATTGGACTGTCATTTTAATGTTTTATCACATGACTTCACTCACTCTTCGTGAGCACATTTACTCACAGCAGTACAGCAATAAAGCATGTTGCGAAGTTATTAGGATTTGAGAGCTATTTATACCCAACTATGTAAAAGTGAAAAGTTGCAATAATCGAAAATATTTTCTCATTGCTAATAAAAGTAAATTCAATGTTGTTAAACAATTTCCAATAAGCACGACTAATCTGTCTGTTTCAGCTGAATGCTTTTGTAGTGCCAACGTTTGCCTTCTTCTTCTTCTGATAATAATAATAATAATAATAATACACCGGATATAATAATAATAATAATAATAATAATAATAATAATAATACACCGGATATAATAATAATAATAATAATAATAATAATAATAATGTTATTATTATTGTTATTATTATTATTTAGTAGCTGTTCCGTTCTGTTATTGGTGCAACATGTATTGTGGTACTGCATGAGATAGCATTTTAATTTAAACTCGTAGCCACTTGAAAATCAAATGAATATTATATAGGTTTACAGAAAACATATTGCTTACATATTTATCACTTGTGACTGCAGTACTCTAACCATTTAATGATGAGGGAGAAATGACTGAACTGTGGGTGACTGTTAGAGAAAAAAAGGCATTTCATTTAGCCTCTGTGTGCTTTGTGGCCGATATGGATTGGGCTAAAAGAACAGGAGGCCATGTTGTTTTGTGCCTTGCGGCTAAATTTGCGGACGATTCTTCTTTTTGTTAGTGTTTTTGGAGGGAGCTTCTGGTACAATATGTAACACCATGGGCTGTAATTTCACACTCCACTACACATTTCCCCTAAAGCTGCTTTTATTTCCCCGCAAGACCCCTGCTTTTCGCCTCCACTCAACTTTAGTGTATTACTTACTTCCCGTGTTAAATGGAAGAAAAACTAATTGCAACGGATCATACTGTAGCAGACTTTGCATGGTAAAGATATTGAGACTTTCCCAGGCTTCAGTATGGCGTTGATGTCGCAAGATTATGTATATTTCCCCCTTTCCCCAGGTTAGTCTGACTGTTTGTGTTCCTGGTGAGATGGGATCTTATCACTTCTCGACTTCTGCTAGGACATGTCATCGCCTGGTTGATAATATAGCTGACGAATCGTTTATAATAATAATAATAATATTATGTGTTTGTGTGTGTGTGTGTGTGTGAGAGAGAGAGAGAGAGAGAGAGAGAGATCTGGGGTAGTGGGATGGGGGTCAATATCTGAGGTACACCTTGCGCTGCCCTGCCTTTAGTATGCCTTATAAGTTTGTTAGCAGGAGTCAGCCATGTGAACAGTAATGAACCTGCAGTGAGGAAGAGGGACACCCATTTCCTGTCATATCTGGAAGTGTGGTTTTCTGTCCCCATTCACCTTAATAAAAGGCCATATTATGGCTACGTCACCAATCGATATTTACTTCAACAGACCGGTGCAGGTTAGACCCTGTCTACTTCACAGCAAGTGATAAACAAACCACACATAATTCATGAAGACTATTAACTCTTAACTGGTTTAGAGTTCACGAATTTAGCTATTTTTGTATTCATGTTTAGCAATATAAAAATATTCAAAACATGGACGCGAAATAGTTAACTAATAGAAAAAAAACTAATATCATGTTCAAAATATATTGTGTTTATTATACAAATCTATTATATATACTTATACTATACACATACGTACAGTAATAGTAATAGTAGTATTGTTGTTCTTGTTACTTCTGCTGTTGCTGTTAATGTTGTTATTCCTAAGTTATAGGTGTCATTCATAATGCTTAATATTTGCGCAAATTAGCCAATAGATTTTTCTCCCAGTTATCCGAGTGTCAGTGCCTACGAGGCTGTGCATCACTCTCTTCAGCTGTGTGTGGTATCCAAATGTTTTGCTGTTTTCTGACAAACAGCAGGAAGGCCTCCCCTGCGCCATCATATCAGCTGCCTCTTTAGATTGCCCATTCATGTTGTCTATAGGGTGAACAGATGGACCATCAATTTAATTCTTTCCTCACCACCACCAGAGATTGATTTTGTACTTGGTTTTAATTTTGCCATAATTAATTAGATCATTACAAGTGTTTTTCATTGATCTTCCCATTTACACCCAAAATGGAAAGGTAAATTAGCATGTGATCTATGTTTTCAATTAACTGACTGATATAACACAATATTAATTACCATATTGAATGCTACTAATATTATGAGTAAAAGCTGAATACTACTACTACTACTACTACCAACAACAACAACAACAAAAATAACAACAAAACAACAATAAAGAAGAATTTGCATATGCTTTATAATAAATTAATAATAATAATAATAATAATAATACATTATTATTAATGTAGTTATACATGTTGTTATTAGTGTATAATAATGATTATTGTGGCAGTATCAGTCAGGCCTCGTTTCCTGGTGCTAATTTAATTTCCTGACTATACAATGCTTTGGATTTACAGTCGCTAATGGCAAGGTGAATACAAAGGAACTACAAATGGACCGCATGAAAGGACCCCTTACCCGACAGCCTTACAAAGGTGGGTTCAGTTTTACTCACTATAAAATCTTAAAAGCAGGCTATTTGTACCGACCACCTGAACGAGGATTGCCTAGCACAAATAGCCTTAACACTCAGGAGAGAACATTTAGGAGAGAAAGAAACGCGGCACTTACCTGATCGAGCAGGTCCCTGAGCCATGCCTTTCCTTTGGCTAATGGTCCGTTCGGGCGGTGCAGCCCACTGGCTGCGCCCGGCCCTGCGCGCGCTCTCCCCGGCTGGCCGAGCTGCCTCTCCCCGCTGCCTGCCACACCATTTGAGCGATCATCCAAAACTAAACGGTTTGAGACGGCAACAGCGAAAAAAAGGACAGCGACCTCTGCTTCAGTGCACTCGAGACTGATAAAGGAGAGAAATAGCAATCAAAGCAAATAAAGCGTTTCAGGTACGATATAAAAAGAAAGAACAAAACTGGAAGTACAAGCGTGGACTAAGAGGAAACGCTAAGAGCGGCTCGCAGGGCTTTGCCCTAGTGGGACACCGAAAGGTAGGACTAATAGCAATGAATATTCATGATTATTTTTTCCGTATGTAGAATTGCGTTTGCATTATATGTGTTATATACTAATATGTATTGACATATTATGAGGTGTAATAAGTTTTGAGAAGTTGGAGTAAAAAGTTGAAGGCAAGGTGGAGAAGTTAACGGAGCCGTGTTGCTCATTGGCTGCACTTCGAGGTGAACCTGTGCTCAGTAGGAGGGTCCACTTAATTCACCCACCTCACATAACAGCCTTGTTATAATAATAACCATATGATTCACTCATAAAGATCACAAAGGTGTAAACTTATTTTGACACACCTCTGTTTTTGTTTAACAATGAATAGGTTCAGATTTTTTTCTGTTTTTCTTTCTTTCTCGCACACAGAGTTAAGAGTTTGGCTAGTTTTATGAACACAGTAAAATATAGTATTTTTAATAACAAAGTGCTGATATATCACGGAAGGCTGGTTGGGATGTACAATAATAATTATTATTATACTTAAAAAATATATTTTTAAGGCTTTTTTATTGTTAAGTGTTCCTAGAAGAATTCTATTATTATTATTATTATTATTATTATTATTATTATTATTATTATCTACTCTGTGTATGGAGACATAGTCCCATGTTCCCAGTACAGCTTACATTCATTAGACAGGTTTAAATTATGCCATATATATATATGATCAAGGATCAATTCTCTTTAAACTTGAAAGAGAATTTATAACTTACAATCATGACTTTGTCATGACTACCACATTGATACCTGCTTGTTAAACAAAATTATGTTTACATGTACCAAGAACCATTCTACATTCAAAATTTTATACATATGAAATCAGTTTATTACTAAACTTTGAAATCAGTTTAAAAGTACTATTTCATACGTATGCGCACTACGTGTCTTTTTGCTGTTCTTTTGCAGAAGCCTGATACGAGTGAATTAATGAATGATTTTGAAATAAACTTCTCCTTGGCCAGAAGGGGCACTGTAATTCACCACGGAGGATAAACGGATAATTCACTTAGAATGTAAGTTTTTAATGGCACAGTTGATCATGACTGGCAAATTAATGCTAAAGATGGAAAGTGGAGGAAACACTGCACAATTAATAACGCATACATTCTACATGTAAATACGCAACACGTGCAAAATGCATCGATTTCGTTTGGCAATACAATTTCTTCTGATCAAGCAGGCCGTTTTTTAACACACTTAGAAATATAGTTCATGTAGTGTGTTTAACTATTTTTTTATTCTTGAGGCACCTGCAAATGAGTTTCCTTGCGTGAACGCGAGAGTCAGGTAGAATAATTATTTCTCTGTCATTTATTTTATCTGATGTAAGCCTCATCTTTGCCTATGGTCCACATTCTTGGAATCATAAAGACAGGGCAACGTATCATTAGGAATTAATGTGCTGCTTAGGCCTAATTAAAGCAGTCAGATACTGCGAATGAAATGATAAAAATGTCACCAAGAGCCACATTTCTGTGACATTTTTTTTAGATATTCGGTGATTTTAGATATTCAGAACTATCACAAAATGTTTGTTAAATAGGAGATATGGAAGCTATAATAATTTAATGCGAAATTTTATAGCTTCACCACGCTCTGCAGTTCTTTTGGATATTGTATTATCGCGTTTTTATAAGTTGGCCGTGCGTTCCTGTTCCAGTTAGCAGCCTTTATCTGTATTAACGCGCGCTGTTAAACTCTTTGGTGAGCTTTCGGTTCATCTGCGCGTCTCAAACATCTCAAACATCTCAAACAAATCGCTCAAAACATGGTTTTACGCAGGTCAATTTAGTGTGGACCGTTCTCCTCGCATAGGTAGCGTTTCACAATTTCAGCCAGCTATAACTCAAACGGGAAATCGGCTAGATTCTCTGCTTTATTCATTTGTCAGTAGGACCAACTGTGCGTTCAACAAAATGACCCCGAAATGACACTTCATTTCAGCTATTACTTTGGCATGTGTAAAACAACTGATCTGTCTGTACGTTTCAACTTATTCTTTCCGAGAAGTTCCATACAAAATCATTATGATGTCTGCAATTTATAAAATATTTATAATATGTTTATAATAAAGTTAAACACTAAGGAAACTGGAGTAAAAAAGAAAAAAAATCATAGACTATAAATAAATAAATAAATAATCATATAAAAAATTATTACTAACACAACATATGATTTCACATTTAAATTTGTTTTATCATAATAATGAATAACTATATTTAACATCTTTTATTTTTGGAAGGCCCATTGTTTGTAATATGTGTTTTTAGTATATTCTAGACAAAGATCTTTCAATTTCCATGTAATGAGTGTCAGTTTAAGTGGATGCATGTATGTGTTTGTGGATTAGCCCCTCAGGCAGTCTCAACCCAGCTGCCTCTGTCTAAAGCAGACAGGAAACAGCTTCCACTTACATGTCCACAATATGGAGAGCAGCGACCTTCTCCAGGCACCTCATGTCATAACACACACCAATTTCAAGCAAACACATACTGAACAAGGCCTACATTTTCAGCCTTTTCATGTGTTATGACTCTTCATTTGCAAGATTATTTATTTGCGATTTGTTAATGCAGATATATTTTTTATGATTGTTTACAAAATATGCTCATGACTGAATATGAGCTATTTAGAAATATGTAGCCTACAGATCATTATATATGACTATTAGGAAGCAATCACTCTATTTTGCATCCATTTTACCCACATGTCTTCCCAAGGCATGACTTCATCTATTTCTAAAATCTACAGCTTACTCTTGTCCTTCGATCAGACCCTTGTGAGTGCTGGTCATGTTCAGCTGTGTAATAATCATAGAAACAGTGAGTTTGATCTATAGAAGCCATAACGGGCACAATGAACCTCCCTTACACACACTGCTTAGCACTGGCAGTGGCGACTGACATACGGGAGAAGCCTGAGGAGTGATCTGAACAGGGCTATTTGATTGGCAATAAAGGCAGTTGGAGTATCCGTAATGGATGTGAAATTTCTCTTGTTAAGTCCATTTGGCCAGGGCGTTGTGACTGAAGTCAGTGTGAGACTAGATTGAAAACTCAGGGAGAGGCTGATTATGGTGTGTGTTGGAGTTTTATTGCATAGTCCATTACGCTGGTCAGCGCTTACACTACACACTGTCTCCCAAAGCAAAGGCTGGGTGGATTAATGGAGCAATGCTGCAGTACAATCCAACCCCCTCAGACATCCCAACCGATATTTCTCTTCACAGCGACTTTTAACTTGTCCCAATTTCTGCAGCATTTAATGTTAAATATGTTTCACCCTCCCTTCTTTCCCAAAGAAAGGCACAACAAGTCTACACACCCTGTGAATATGCTACTCATCATTTATCTTTTCTCTATTTTTAGAAAGGATGAACAGCAAATGTCAGAGTCTTTTCTGCCATAGTTACATTTTTACAAAAGCTAAGAGGTTTGACTTTAACAGTTTATTTGGTATCAATTTAAGTAATATTTTTGTACTTTAAAAGTTGTTACAAAGATTAGGCAAAATTTAATGATAGCATAAACCTGATTACAAGCATTATTTTTTTTTGTTTGGACATATAGAAAATTGCTTAACACAATCACAAAAAAGGGTACTTTTTAAAAGCAAAAGAGAAAACTGTTATACTGACTAGAAATAAACTGAAAAAAAAAAAAAATAGCGCGCACACTACATTAGAAAGACATAATAAATAATGGAACAAAAGTACAAAATTCTCCCTGCGGAAATCTGGACTGCTTCGTAAAATCTGGTCCCCACACCAGCAAGCCCCATCAACTCATCTCCCCTTGCCAGCTTTTCATATTTAAAGCCAGTACGGGTTTAATTACCAAATGATGACAGTGTCATATGGTGCCATGATGGCACAGGATATGTGCGAGACACTGAGTGACAGTGGGAAGCTGGAAAGCAAAACAGGAGAGAAAAAAATAGCTGAGACAGTAAAACATCTGTAATTTGCAATTCGCTGGTGTTCAATGGTTGCTCATGGATTAAAGATTAAAAACTATTGTCTGGCAGATGGAAGAGAGGGAGAGAGAAAGAGAGAGGGAGGGGGGAGCTTCTGAGCAGCCCATTTACATTTGTATAAAAGAAAGCACTGTTAGGATAATCACATGGGAAAAAAATAAGCTGTCTCCATTACATACTGAAGGCAATGCGTCCATTAGTCCTATATGCAGATGTAGATGCACCTTCTTTCAGATCATATTGTAGCGACAGCATGGTGTTCAATTTAGCTGCTGTCTTTGCTTCTTCTTTGGTGTAAATCAACACATCATATTTCAAATAATGACAAAGTTTAAGATGTTTAGTTTACAACAAACTAAAATAATACAAAGAAATGTTACAGTCATTACAACTTCACACTATTAAAATGAATTAACAAAGTATTACCAAGGATTATTATTATTACTATTATTATTAGGACATACAACCCCACTCCACACACACATACCGATCAAATAAATAAGGGCTTCTACACCTGATCCTTTATTGTAATTGCAATTAGTGGCTGTTTTGTTAGTCATGCTGAGTCTTAATTAGTTTGCTCTTCCTAATATACAATGAGAACCAGGATTTTTTTATTTACAGATAAATATCATGTATAATAAAGTGATTTTAAACTGTTGTTATGGTCTGTTGCTACTGTATATGTCTGAAGCTGACCCAGGGTTATTCTAGTTGGATATGCTTAGAGGTTTCTTTGATGTGCTCTGTGAGTGGTTATAGATGGGGGGTAATGGGCAGGCCACTGGAGCATGGAAGACCACCTGAGAATTATTTTTTGGGCACTAGCTGGTCATCTGACACCAGGGCTCTAGAGAAGGTGCTCTGCACTGGATTTCATGAGAGCACTAACAGGGCTGAATTAAAGGACCTCTTCAATAAAACATCAGCTGTTTTGAATGGCACACGCTTGAGCTGCTTGTGTAATTGACTTTTTGACTTTTTTCGGATTTGCATGGACCTCATCGAGGGCTCACCTGGATAGCATTGCTCTTCGCTAAAATTACAGTGATGTGTGTTATGTTACATATAATAATCACTCTTCACAATGCACTGTTGCTCAATAGGCCAGTTTTAATTCTGTAATTCTTACTGTGGAGAAGCGCTCTCTTCGGGCAATCACTGAGACTAAACTAGATATGTATAAGGTAGCAATTATATTTGAAACATATTTAATTCAATACTGCTCTCTTGTATTAAAATAGAAATGTATTCAAATAGATATTAATGTATAATAATATCTTTTTTATTGCAGTTTGGAAGAAGTACCTACTTGTTGCCCAGTTAATAATGCTGTTCTACAAACAGTATATTTGATTATGACTGAAATTCCTCACATTGGTATTTTTTTTAATATTGTATAAATCCTTTCCTTTCAGTTTGAGTAATAAAATCACATAACTGTGATTCAGTGCCCCAAAAAGCTTATGTGAATTTAGAGCGCAAATACTTTGTCTAAACACAATCTGATGTATTGTGCACTTAAACCTGCTGTCTAAACAGAGCATTAGATAGAGTAGTACCATACTAAACTGCTTTGGATAGATGAGCAAGAGCCAAAGGTGAATTACAAAGGGGGTTGTTGGTATCTGTGCCTCTGATCTCCCTCTGATAGCCCGCTCACTGCCGAACATCTGTCACGCCGCATGCTGCGCTCACTCACACGCGGAACGTCAGGTGATGCTGTTGCATGGTTATCCGTGCAGCGTGGTCCATGTGGAGATCCCCAACATCGCTGCTCATTAGCAGGGAAAGCAGAACTGAGCTGGACTGCTGGATCTCAGGATGGAGCCTGGCAAACCTGGGCAACACGTCCGAAGTGGGCAAGCCCCTCCAGATTGCATGGATATCAGAAGTGACATCACAAAGCCAGCAAAAATTAGCATCCCTAATGGTCTGCCAGGCCAAACATTATTCTTCATGATGAGGTGCAGCCATGCCTGCTTAGGGCTTGTGGTGAATGAGCCAAAAGCAGTGGAGGCTCCTCAGCTCTCAACCCAGCCAAAACCAACATGCTCCATCATCCAGTGTCATAAAATGTATATTTTTTAATGTTACTGGAAATCTATAGCCCATTGTTTTAATACCAGAAGCAAGATTTCTTTTTAAAATCAACTTGCCTCCCAGGATTTGAAATAATAGTTTTGCTAACTTTGACATTTATGAGGTATCTTACATTATTATTTTAAATTATAAGGCGAGATCATGACAATCTCTCAGTACAGGAAGCTGCCCTATACCCTAGTTTATCAGGGGGAATAGCTGCCATAGTAAAAAACGTAAAGTCAGGAATGATAAATGAAAAGAGTAGAGTGGCTTGGCAGATTTAATTAATTACAGCACATTAAAATGTTTGTTTACAGAACTGAATACTTACAAGGGGTCTGATGTAAATTAATTTGAAATGTTCTTCCCCCAGTCCCAGCAATGTGTCGACAGCAGTTGAGGTAGTTTCATGGCAGGTAAGCGTATGTCTCATTGGATTTCCATCAATTGCTCAAAGGTGTGTTTGAAAACAAAGATGCATGGTGCACAAATTAGCCTGAATGGTAACATGATTGCATATTAAGAAATCTAATTAGTATTCAAGAGAATGCAAAGAGAAGAGCTGAATAATATTGTATTAAAGCATCTGACAGGGATTTCATAAAAGTATGTTGCCCCTATTTTCTGTTCAGCACTAAAAACCCTAAAAATATATAAATAAAACTAAATTCCTATTTAGTATTGGTTCATAGTGGTTTCATATTGTTCCTTTCATCCATCCACACAAGCCAGTTCCTGTTTTAATCTTTAATTCATTTGCTTTCACATCTCTTAATAATGTGTTATTTACCAGTTATTAATATGAATATAAAATTAATGTTGATATGAATAAACAGTTAATTCATATCAATTGCAATATGTTGATATGCATATCCAGTGTAAATTAATATACTGTAAGTTGCTATGTATAAAAAGTTTATCTGTAAAATACTTTTTGTGCCTACAACAAAATAATGCCTTGAGTGTTTTAGTGTCTGTGTTTGTATGTGTGTGTGTGTGAGAGAGAGAGAGAGCGAGACTGCGGTCAACAGGTCTCCTGGGGTTCTTCTCCTGGACAATGATGTATTTAAGTCCTCTAAGAGGTCAGATGGACTTTATCCAGCACATCACCTGCAATCAATAGCGTTGGAAAACCAGGCTCAACCGAGTGGCTGTGAGAACTCCCCTTATAAACAAACTCACAGAGAGGCCAGCATGGCCCATTGCTCTGCTAAAACCGCAGCCAAGGTCCTTACACACACACGCATGTAATGTCACTATGAGGGAACCCATTGTGGAGAAATGTGTCAAAAAATAAGAGGAAAATTGACAGATGTGTGAATGTGTCTGTGAAGTCTAGTTTAAAGACACACGGCTGCAGTAAAGAAAAGCAAAAAAACACAAACTTACTAGAGTGGGTGATGAGTGTTTTATATAGGACATGTCTAATTATTTTGACACATTGTGTCACACCTTCACTCATTCAATGTGTTTTCTTTATTTTCATGACCATTTACATTGGTAGATTCTCACTGTACTTAACAAAAAAAGGTGAAATAACGGAAAACATGTTTTATATTCTAGTTTATTCAAAATAGCCACCCTTTGCTCTGATTACTGCTTTGCACACTCTTGCCATGCTCTCGATGAGCTTCAAGAGATAGTCACCTGAAATGGTTTTCCAACAGTCTTGAAGGAGTTCCCAGAGATGTTTAGCACTTGT
>JAQMYJ010000039.1:16110631-16124865 GCA_030014305.1 Clarias laeviceps | reverse complement strand
ATGGTCATGAAAATAAAGAAAACACATTGACAGATAGATGAGAAGGTGTGTCCAAACTTTTGGCCTGTACTGTACTTTTATTTAAACTTTGACCTTGGATCTTAGATATCAAATATATGATTATTGAACATATTTCTTAACATTTTGTATTAATTGCAAACTTGAAATACTTGGCAGGTAATCTATTGGCAGTTTTTATTTTTTTATTTATACATTTATTATTAATTGAATAAGAACATTTAAAACTTACAATGAGTGAAAACAGGATAAATAATCAGATCTTCAATTTATAATAGTCTAATATTAAAATATTTTTTAGAAGTTCTCATATTTAAGGAGTAATTCACTAGCTAAACTGTATAGTTTCACAGTGTAATATAGAATAATGTAGAATAATTCCAAATTCAGTTTTTTTTTTCTTTTTTTGCTCAGTTGTATTTACATATTAGATAAAATTGTATGTAGATTATTATTTATCAACATTAAGGTAAGGACATGTTGGCAACCTAGGTGTTGATTTTTATTCCAATCTTTAATTTGTTCATGATACATGCATGTACATTTTACATATATGCTATTAGGTAGTGTGTAATAATTACGTTTTGAGATGATACATACATTGACTAAAACAGTTATTTTGAAATACCAGTACATGTTTGTTGACAGACTGACATATGAAATAGGAGCTCAGGTTCCATCAAGGCCTTTCTACTTGGATTGAGAGGAACCTATGAGCCCAGGCAACAAAGGCAGATGCTGTGGGGTGTGTAGCTACTGTAAGTGGCTTTTGAAGAATTGGCACAGTCATCTGGTGAACACCTCACATCTCTCACAAACAAATGAAGACCCAGCACTTCAAAGTGAGATTGATATCTCTCTCTGAACTTCATCCCGAATATTCTGAATATTGAGAGAGGTGCACTCCTCCCTTGGGATCGTAGTGGCGGCTTCTCCTCCCCTGCTCTGCCAAAGAGTGGAAAGAGATTGCCCCTGTAGATCTTTCATGTTCATCAATATTCACTCATTCATTGTGAAACATGGCAGCTGAAATTCGTCCAAGTATTGCTGGATGGATGGCCCAAGGACCCACTTTGTCGCAGTAAGGATGTCTGAAATTGAGTTGCAGAATTAAAATAGAACAATCCTCAATTTTTACAGACTCTCGACACTGCTATAAATTTTACTTACTGACTGAAAACTTTTCCATTTGCTCGGTGGGTCCTTGATGTACGCAGCTTTAATAGGTCATGGTTAGATGTATCCAGTTTGTGCTGCTTTCAGACTAAATATGATGTTTTTTGTGGGTTTGGTAAATGCAGTCTTTTTCTAGCTTAGTCAATTGTTTTCAAACATAAGCTTTGAATGAGACGGAGCTAAAAAGCTTTTTTGTTAATCAGACATCATGTTCCAAACATTTCCATTACCATTGTAGTGTTGGACAGGGCTATAATTAATTATGCTCAGAATTTGACTTAAGTGAAAAGGCATTTGAATGTTTTTGTATTTGCAGATGCAATATTTTGAAAAACTGGGTGGATTTTTTTTTAAACAAAAATACACAATGTAAAAAATATACTGTCAATAATATCAGTCATGAGAAAGTGCTTCAGTGACCTGGTCCTACATGGGTCACAAAATAGGCAAATGGCTTTGACACAGAGGCAATGGGCCAACAAGGTTTGTCCTTTTGTCAATAAACCAGGTGACACCTCTATTGATGTCCAGTTTTTCAGCATTTGAATACAGAATATTAAGAAAATCATACACTTAATTGTTTTTGAACATCTGTCTGTTTAACATATTAAGTAACCACTGTTTTTGCTAGTTTGCTAAACATGACACTTTATAGTCTAACCAGGATTGCACCATATTACATGTGAGAACACCATATTACATGTACATTACACTTTATTAGAAATAACTGTACACCTGCTCATTTATCTAGCTAGCTTTAATCATGTTGCAGCAGCACAATGCAAAAAAAAACAAAACAGAAATTATTTGTTAAGGATCCAGTGCTGTACACATACAGTAGCACATCAGAGTGGAGGGAAAATTCAGTGACTTTGACCATGGCATTACTGTTGGTGCAAGATGAGCTGGTTTGAGTATTTCAGTATATCCTGGGATGTTCATGCACAATGGAATCTAGTCTTTACACAGGACAGTGTAAAAACAAAAACATCCAGTGAGTGTTAGTTTTGCATGTATAAATGCTTTGTTGATGGAAGCTACTGTAGGTTTGATTCAACAGGAAGGCTACAGTAACTCAAATTACCATTTTTTTTTCTTTTTTTTTTACAAAAGTGGTGATCAGACAACATGGTGTTGCCATGTGTCAATTCTTCAGTCAGGCGATAGTGCAGTAGTGTGGAAGATGTTTTCTTTGCACACCCAAAACCCGTTAATACCAATAAGGAATCATTTAAATGCCATAGCCGATCTGATTATTGTTGCTGCCAATGTGCATCCCTTTATGAGCACAATTTACCCATTTTATAATAGTTGCTTTCAGCATAATTTAATGCACCATGTTACAGAATACAAACAATCTCAAAATGGATGCAAGAACATGACAATCTAGTCAGTGTTCCCCAGCGACCAGACCTTAATTCAATAGTGCAAATTTGGGAAATGGTAAAATGGTGTGTACCATGATTAGTATCCTTGATCAACATGGGTCAGAATCTCAAAGAATTGGATCTAACCTCCAGTTGAATTTATTCCACAAAGACTTGAGACTGTTGTGTGAGCAAAGGTTGGGGGCAGTTAACTAGGTGTTAGGCCCTAACTATTATTAGAATGGTGTTCCTCACTTGTACCTATTAGCTACAAACCATTAGATTTCCAAGCTTTTTCAGCTTTCTTAGTTCTTCTGTATATTTTTGGTGGACTTGTAAGAAATATGTGATGTTCATTTGTTTCTCTTGATTGGGGGATTTTTCACTACTTACAGTCCCTTTTCTTTTCAGATATCCCAATAATTTAAATTGTCTTTTGTTTCAATAAACTCAATGACTGAATCATAAAAATCAATGATTTCCCTTCCTTCCTTCCTTCCTTCATCCTCAGTAATCACTGGGTCATGGTGTATCATTAAATATTCCTTGAATACTTGGTATCAGTGTATGAGAATCCAGTCTATCACAGAGTTTAGTACAAAGCAAGCCACTACTGGTTACATAGTATTAATGAGCACTTTAGAAAAATAGTGAAATACTTTCCAACATAATCTTACATTCCCTTGCCTGGCAGGAGTTCCACAAAGAAGAAAAACTTTCTTTCTTAGAATAAATCTAGTGGGACTACTTTTGTCAGACAGTGTATGGCATTTCTGAGATCTAGAGCTAAATAATTTTCACCTTTCTACTGAACAACAGATAACTCCTGTCTTCCACTCTATCTACTTTATAATGATCTTCTCCCAGAGATAAATCAATAATTGCTAATCTACAAAGACCATTTTGTTGTAAAATGGTAATTAGCATGGGTCTTGACCTCCCTCATGGCATCCCCCACTCACCCATCTGAGGACCAGGGCATGTTCAGAGTTGCCACTTAATGACGCTAACATTACACACTCACTGAACATTGTCGAGCTTTTGTCTTCATTCACATCGAAATGAAGTTCTTGGGGCCCACGTTTATCAATCATGGTGGGGCTCCAGCTGTTCGCCAGTCTTTGGCCTGACTTCAACAGCCGTGCTTACAAATTGTCTCTGAATAGCATGGAGCACAACCCCCCTCCTTTTTGTCACTCTCTGTTGACAAATGTTCCTCTGCTCCTTTTCCCAGACATGGCCGACCCTACCTTCTGCTCCTCACTATTCAGGCAGGAATTTGGGCCTCATGTTCCTCCAGCGACAGAAGCCCGATGAGCCACAGTGGAATTGCTTCGGAGCATCTACTGGCTTGTTGAGGTGTTGTTAGATGATATAATGGCATTGTCATTATTTTGTGCAAAAAGTCCATTTCTTTCAGTGGAAAGCAAGGATTTTACAATATTTAAAAGGGGAAACATGCTAGCAATCATACCAAGGCAAGCTGGGTATGATTATGAATATACATATATTTGAAAAATAAATCTGGAGCACAAGTCTTTGGTTCTCTTTTGCAATGCATGCTCCAATCTCCAGGGTAGTCCATGAAACAGTAGAAAACAAAACCAACATCTGTGAAGACATGGGCTTGCCCTAGTAGGATGAATGACGTACAGTTTCTCTTTCCTGCTGATTTGAAAAGTGAAATAATTAAGATAGATGGACAGACGAATTAGTTGTCTTCCAAGGTCAAGTGCTGATTGCCTTATTACTCTATTACCTCAGTGTTGTGAAACTGTTACCGTTGACACTTTTTCATGATATTTGGTTCATCCACAAAAGAAAGGGAGTGAGTGGGGGAGTGAGAGAGATACAAATTGATTGTTTGGTGGCCAAATCAGTCATAGTCATCTTCGGTGGATGGATTAATGGGTTTGATGGCTGTTGCAGGTTCAGGCACAGAGACGGGTTGGGAGCAAGAGAAATTGGTTTGGGCCCCCGGGAGCTGAATCGATGTGAGTAGCATGTAAGCGCCACACTGTTATTTTGTGGATGTGTGTGTATGTACTTGTGTGTCTCAAACTGAATAAAATGTCTTAAACAGAACTAATTAAACATTGTGGAGGTCTGGAGATATGTACTTAAATATGTTTTTTTTTATTCAGAGAATCATTTGTCAACATTTAGAATCAGAACAAATATATTAACTATAGAAGAAATGATTACCTATACCAAAGCTATTATCTTTTAAAATTGTGATTTACGTTGGATTATTCATTTTCCAGTTCTTCTTAAATTACACGTTTTCAGCTGTGACAAATATCAAAATCCATTTTATCCAAAAATATTTGGATGTTCTACTTACTACAATCATTCTGAAATTTGAAAAGTGGGTGGGGCCAAAGAGCATCATATCTTGATGCTAGTTGTTACAAAAAGTTAAGTGTTAAGGGTTGGTATTATTTCTTACTACAGACGTAATGAAATTGTGTTAAAAAGTTAAGCTGTTCTGTAATTCACAAGGTTAAATGAATGGTTTAAAAGCTACTCAGACATATGTATATTGTAGATTGTCACAGATTTAATTATTTAAAAAAGCTACAAATGTAAGCAACAGTCTCATAAAATTGCTTCTATTTAAGAACAAAATGGGGTTTGCTCCACGTGCTGAGACACAACACATGAAAATTGCTCCCTGAATTATGACGGAGAGCCTTCCTACCTCGGTCTCAAACAAGTCCACCCACACTAAATCTGTATCAGTGGCCCACATCAGGCTAGTGCAGCTAAATCTCCATTTTAGCCTGCAATTTTTTCCTTTCCATTCAAACAGGGCATGTGTGAAATTAATCAACTCCCCACTGTAATTCTAAATATTTGCCACGTGGGCTGATTGGGGTCAGTGGCTCAATCCTACTTCAGGAGAATGCATACTCTGCATCATGATTGATTACCAGCGTGGCTGCACATATTATTATGAAATGAATTTATTAGCTTTAAATCTAGTAGTAATGTCCCACTGTTTTAGGTCCTTTATGCAATTTTCAGCAAGTCAGGCATGGGTGACAAAAGCTTGTGTAAAAAACTTGGCTGTGAAGGCTTTACTGTGGAACACCCATGCTTGCTTCATCTGGGGGAGCATTCACAAAGGTGCCCAGTGGTAATAAAACAGCCCTGAACTACCAGAGTATTTCTGCTGCTGATTTGTATTTAGAATGAGTGCTGAGGACTTTCACTGAACACCAGTCAAGGCTCGTTTTCCCCCAGATAAACAGGCTGATTGAATGGAGATTAACTCAGCCCATTCTCACTTCTTCCTTTACATGAAGATTTTCAGTATTTATGATGTAATCTATATTGCCTGACAATCATAAATCACAATTTCACAGAATCAAATGGCACCAATTTACCTGTCCACACTGAAGTCTTGTATTTATAGCTGTACTACCAGTATATTTTATGGTTATGATGATGTGAATTGCATCAGTTCATTACAATTAGTACTAACACCAGGCTTTGAATAGAATGAAAAGATTGCCAAGAGTCAGTCTATTTTAACCTGCATTCCTAATAGCTGTATGACTGTGATAACTAAGCAAAGTACTTGGTGGTAATGAGTCATGTGACACCTCATGGGGTTTACCATAACTATTTGAGTAAATGGTCTCTCTCCACCAACAATTCCCTTTGATGACCCATTAGATATTATGGGGCAGCCTGCTGTGAAAGCCATAGTCATATTCCTACCAAATTTGTGTTTAATGCCCAAGAGACAAACAATAACTAGATTTTAAGAACTTCCATACATTAGCTTTCATTTGGAAGTTTCATAATACACTACGAAACACTTTATTTGAATCATTAAAGGTTTCATATTTTCATCAAGCCATCATTATCTCATGATCTTTCTTTTTTCAAACTTTAGATTATTTCACCCCACATATAATACAAATAAACACTGAAAGAGCTGTGCATTATATGTTTACTCTTTGGCCTTAGGCGCAAGATTGTTTATTTTTTTCCAGTAATTTCCTATAATTTTTTAAGTATGAAAATATTAAAACTCCACTAGAATACTGCTCCTAGTACATTGGCATCAAGCTTACAGTATATCTACAGTGTCCAATACATATTTGTTTGCTAATAGTGTACAGATATCTCTGTGTATCTCCTCATAAATCTTACTCGACTGCAAGAGTGTGTACAGCTAATCTGAATTCCCCTCTTTGTTTTGAGCTACACTGTTGTTCCATGTAAGCTTCAGCCACTGATGTCTGATCAACTTCCAAGGCTGCTGCTTGGCAGCTGGGGAATATATAAAGATAAATGATATTATGGTAAATTCCACTTAATGACAATTTTTTAATTTTCTGAACATGGTCATTTTCTGGCTTGTGAATCAAGTGTAAGAAGCTAATTACATGAAGATCTGAGCAAAAATAACTCCTCATTTTCAAGGATAATGGAAGAAAAATGTTGTAGATTAATGGCACTATTTATCTTTTTTAAATTTCTATCTTTCTCTGGTGATAGCTGGGCTCCCCAAGGAAAATATTCATAAAATGAAATTGAAGTCGTAACTTAATAGGTTATTAAAATTTTTGAGTGCATATCACTTCTCCTTTCTCAGCGCTGTAAATTTAAATTGAAGTTTGTGGCGTTTGGAGTCACCAGCGGAGTTTTTTATGATGGCACAATAGAGGGGGAACATGCATCTTTGTCAGGAGGTATTTGCTATTCTAATTTTATGGCAGGCCAGATTATCAAAAGGGAATGTCACGGTGTGGGCTGCTGACAACACCTCAGCCTTCAGCCATGTGTTTCCATTAGAGCACCTAGCTGTCCAGGGGTTTGTTCGCCCTATTATTTTCCATTTCTGTCTTTTATCTTGATTTAAAGTGAAGCTCACTGCATATTCCTATGCTGTCATTTTCTTTCCTCTGCCAGAGCCTAAGATTGGACAGTGCTGAGCGCCTCAGCACGGAGACCTGCTCTCTCAGGGGGCAGAGTAGGGAGCGCTTCAAGGTGGAATAACTATCTTTAGCTTGGGTGTGTTTGGAAACACGGGGCGAATAAGAGATGAGTGACCACGGTGATGGAAATATAGAGAGACCATCATCATTGCCCTAGCCTTTTTTTCAAGGTCAGGGAGCCAAATTTATTTGTTTCCCTGAAAGTTATGATGAAATTTTACTGAGTACTTTGTGGTAATGATAAGGGAGATCAGTGATCATAAATTTGTCTTGCCATTTGGCCACCAATGATAAACCATTTATTATTTGGCCTTCAAGGACACAGCATGGCATTTGGATGCCAGTGATGTTATATGTAATAAAATGGATTTAATAATGTAGCCATTAAAAATAATAGAGGAAAAATATGACTACTATTGTCACCCCTACTTGGTTCCTCCCTAATGTTGAAATTGGTGTAGAAAATCAGATGATTAGATAATTTGTAAAAGTCCGCTTAATCATATTAGGAATACACAGTACATTTTCTTTACAATTCATACTACTCCTGGCCTACGCCATTTAGCAGATGTCATTTGCATAACACTGTGACTTCTTTTATTAATTGACTATTTAAAATCTCATTGTAGTCCCAGGACAACATTAATGGTTTGGAGCCACACCCCTTCATTGCCTCATGCTCTCTCACAGGGCCTTGTGGGGATTCCTCAGTGGGCAGTGTTATTTAGTTCATTAATGGTCAATTACTTACAGCTTATGGGCCCCTCTGTGCCATCAGCATAAACAAGCCCAAGGGACACAATCTGTCCCAGTATACTGTCCCAGCAAATAATGCAAACATGAAGGCAATTTCATGTACACGTTATAAGATATAGAGGCCCAGCTAATTGGTTGAGCCAAAATTACGGATATTTTGTTTCCCCACTTTTTAGACATTCACCAATTAGATTTGCCATCAGAAATAGTAACTTTCATTGTTCCCTCAAGTATATTTTCCTGCCTGGATCTCTATTTAGAGATTCTGCATGCTGAAAGCTTAAAGTAGAACATATTGGAACGCTCAAACAATCCTGACCTGTTTATGCACGAAGAGTTGATAGGCTGTCAAGGCCCTAGCGAGAGGGCCTGGAATGAGGCAAGCTATACTTTAAACTGCCTGCTGATATTTGCGGATAATATAAGAAATAAATCAGACAATAGGCCTAAATATTCCATTTGTTATCCATATTCCTTATGGGCAAAAAAAGATACAGAAATGTAAAAACAGCATTTTTTTTTCTGCCATGCGCTGGAATTGTAACACTGCCTGGGTTGTTTTCATGTCTAAAGACAAAGTGTATTCTGCTGCCTATGTTCTATAACTCTATTCAGCACTGTGAATAGCACATTTGAATGCTAGTAGAAATAATTCCCTCTTCTCATCTTTTGTCCATGGTACTCTCATAGCTCAGATGATTATTGCTTAGTTTTGTTCAATTTATGCCTCTAAAAGATTTTTTTCTCCCTTTTTCCTCACCTGCATCATGAGTAGACACAGATATGACTGCGGGGTCCAGCGGGGTTAGGATGTCCAGCTTTTGCAGCCTAATGCCCTTCATTTAGTATCTCTCTCCCCAGTGCTCCATGCCGCGTCTGTGTGAAAGATGCCTCCATCAGCAAAATGGTGGTGACAGTCTGAGGGGAATGAGCTCATGAAGTGATTACGAGAGCGGGTGGCAGTCATTCAGACCCCCGAGATGACAGCACATCCACCGAGAAAGTGTCTGACTGGCATTAATCCCAGAGAAAATCGCCAGCCTCCAGGAATGCATTGTGGGTCTGATAAGATGGTTGTTATAATATGCACTTAATCAGCAGGTCCCCAATGAGTCTCCTGGTATTTCCAAACTGGAGGGAGTCTTTGTGAGGGACCTGAAACATCAAAGCCAAATGACAGAGTCTTATTATCTTTTAATGCAGAATATGGCATTATAGCTCTATATCTCATCAGCCCCACAGCTATCAAATCAGCTATCAAAGCATCTACAGACTCATTTCACTCACCTTCATATCTCTCCAATACACTGCAAATATTGAGGAAATCTATTTTAAAACCATTATCCTGAAATTAACCACAGGCTCACATACTTTGTTAATATTCGGCCTCTCAGAATAACTATGGTCAGATGGTCTATGTTCACTCAACATGCTATGAGGAAAAAAGCAAAGAAAATGCTTTTCACTCTGTCATTAAGCAGTTTAGAGGGTAAACATGGGTCTTACTCACAGCAGTTTCACTTTCATTACATAGATACACAGATTGACCATAACATTAAAAGCACTGACAGGTGGACGGTCATGTGCTTCACTTACCTGAGGAAGAAATGGCACCAGGATGCACTATGGGAAGAAAGCAAACCAGGAAAGTCAGTGTGATGCTCTGAGCAATGTTCTGCGTGGAAATCTTGGGTCCTGGCTTTCATGTAGATGTAACTTTAACATGTACCACTTACATAAAAAATATTACAGACCATGTACAATGCTTCATGGCAACTGTATGTCCTAGAGGCAGTGGGCACTTTCAGATACAGTATATAATACTTTGCCACACTGAAAATATTGTTCAGAAATGATTTGAGAAACATGAGTTTAAGGTGTTGACTTTGGCTCCAAATTTCTCAGATCCCAAGCCAATCAAGCATATGTGGTATAAACTAGACAAAATAGTTCAATCCATGGATGCCCCACCTTGCAACTTGGAGCACTTAAAGGATTTGCCACTGGTGTCTTTGTGTCAAACAACACAGCAGATATTGTGCTGATTTGGCAGCACAAGTGGGACCTATACAATTTTAGGCAGGTTTAAAAAAATAGATCTAGTCAACGCATCAAACTTGTTGTATTCCTCAAACCATTTCTGAAGCATTTTTATGCTGCTGAAAGAGGCCACTGGCATTAGGGAATACTGTTTCCATGAAGAAATGTATTTGGTTAACAACAATGTTTAGGTAGGTGGTACGTGTCAACGTAACATCCACATCCACAACAGAACATTGCCCAGTGCATCACACTGCCTTTGCTAGCTTGTCATCTTCCCATAGTACAATCTGGTGCCATCTCTTCCCCATGTAAGTGACGCACACACACTTGGCCATCCACATGGTGTAAAAGAAAATATGATGATCAGACCAGTCAGTAATCCAGTTTTGATGCTTTTTTGATTTGATGCTGATGGGCATCTTTTGATGCCCATTCTAGGTGCTTATTTCCAGTGGACACAGGTCAGGCTGAGCACCCTACCTGGTCTGCACTTATGTAGCCCCATACACAATTGTGACACACTATGTGTTTTCATACATTTCTTTCAGAACCAGCATTAACTAAAAAAAAAAAAATAATTAATTTGTACTACAGTAGCTCTTCTACTGGATTGGACTACACAGGCCTGACTTTGCTCTCCATGTGCATCAATGAGCCTTGGCCACCCATGACCCTGTTGCTGGTTCACTGGTTTTCCTTCCTTGGACCACTTTTGGTAGGTCCTGACCACTGCATCCCACAAGAGCTACGATTTTGGAGTTGCTCTGACCCAGTCGTCTAGCCAGCACAATTTATCCATTAACAGAGTTGCTGAGATCCTTACATTACCCTATTTCTTCTGTTTCCAGCACAAAATGTTAATTTGCTGCCTAATATATCCCACCCACCTCCAGGTGCCATTGTAATGGAATAATCAATGTTATTCTATTTACCTGTCAGTGGTCATAATATTGTGGCTGAATGGTGTGTTATATAGACACAATATTTGTGTGAGAATTATGCAATAATGTATACAATAAATGCATATAAAATTATTGTTTATTTTATTTTACTGCAATAATAAAGAGCTTCTTGGTGGTTCACAGCAATCCTAGCATGACCCAAGAACTTGTGGTGCAGGTGAATCACTCTCCTGATTATTGATAGTGGACTAGTATGACGTGATGGTGATGGGAGGCCGGGCCAGCTCCAGGCGAGACCCCACACCACACCCTGGGGTCCCACAAATATCACACTTGTAATTTCACGCTTCTGATTATTATTGCACACTCTAGCTTTGAGCACAGCTTCTCCACCCATCCTCTTTCTCTTTCCCAGCTGAGCTACTATTTTAACAGGACAAGCCCACCTCCTACTCGCACACACACGCACGCATGCACGCGCACACACGCGCACACACACACACACACACGCGCACACACACGCACACACACATACCCACTCACTTGCGAAAGTATATATGATCACTTATGGCACACACACACGCACACACTTTAATTCTTATTTTTTAATGTCTTGCCTCTCTGGACCAGTCATGAGCTTTCTCATTCCTCCTTCTCTCATTTTCAGTTAATTCGCCACCATCTGCCTCAGCATCTGTTTGAGGAGACAGAAAAAAAATGTCTGCCAGAATGGAAAAAGTCTTCCCTTTTTCTTTCTCTTGTTTCACTCGTACTGGCATTTTCTCTCTCACTCTCTCTCTCTCTCTTACTCTTTGTTTGAGACCTTGCTCCACCCATTTTTGCATAATCTCCTTAAATGCCCTTTTTCTTTCCACTCAATCTGCAGTTTGCAAGGAAACAAACACCAAAGGAAGTTTTAGTACCTTTCCATTTATAAGTGGATAGCAAGAGATCTATTTAATGGACACCTCCCCAAACATACACAAGCCACCCCCTTCCATAACTAACCTGTACTGGCTCTTGAATATCCACTAGCCAACTAGGCATCATCATTCTTCTTGTGATCTTTGAGCCTTGCCAATAATAGCGGTGCTACAGACCTAAGCCTAGGCCTTTTTTTCCTTTTGCTGAAGGCGGCTGTGGCAAAAGTGACACTGCTTCGGGGTGCACAATCCTCTGTTTAGTGAGCTTATTGTGCTACACTCTTTGACTGACACCAAGCCCATCATAATCTCCTCCCCACAGGGACTTGCACCATTTGTCTAGCAGACCTTACAAACTGTTCTGACCTCATGTCCTCTATTCCATGCTGTATTAGTGTCGTAACCTGCTTTCCATCTTTACTTACCTGCTTTCACAAACGTCTCAGCAAAATGATAAAATATTGTTTGAATCCTGCGCTCTCTGTATATTATATAAGTAAAGTATTATATATAAGTAGAGACAGCATATATAATGACTGAATCTGAAAATAATGTTTACCTTTTAGTTTCAGTTAAAGATCATTACTTGATGTATCAAAAAAATCTTCTTCTGACACTGACACTGCCTATTCAGTTCTATATGATCCTTTTTGCTTTGCAGAATAACTCTTATGGATGAGATGGTTTTTTGCTTTTTGCCTAAGGTGGATGTGTGTGCTAGCTGTTCATTTTCCCATAATGCCGTGCTCTCTGTATTTCTCCACAGGGAGCACTTGGGTGATAAGTTGCTATGTTACAAGCTAACTTTTTAGCATTAGCGCTGGATTTAAGTCCTTTATGGTCCAGAGCCTAATGGCTACCCTAAGGCACTCCTTTCGGCAATCATGGCACAAATATGTGAAGGCTGACACAGTAATTTGCTCATGTCTTCTCTCTGTTTTTGCTTATTTTGCCTTGGAGATTATCACTATAACAACAATTATTTCAAATGTCACTGATTTGTGCCTCTAGGTCATAGACAAATGTAAATTACAAATCTATTAACACTTATAAATATTTAAATATTTACTTTTGTAGTCAGCAAAAGCAGTGTTAGGTATGCATTGGTTTTGCATAAACAGCATTTTTGGCATCAGTTAAGTAATTCAGTTATAAGGCTGCACAAAAATGAAGAGAGCTCTTCATAGGTATGACTACAAATTAAAGGATAGTGATTCACATACAGATTTTTACAGCATAACATAATCTTACATCATCAATAACAACACAACTAATACAACTAATTCTCAACTAATACAAATTGAAATTCATATATGTGTCATATCATATCTTATTAACATACTTGTGATTTTTAAGGCTTTCTACATTCTTCATGATGTAGGAAGTTTCCATGGAGAGAATGGGTTGCTACAGAGACTTTGTGTTTCATTTCCTTGTTGGCTATTGTTTAGCGTAGCTATGCCTTGAGGCTTGGAGGGGGTCTGACAGCATTGCATTGTCTCAGAGAGTGGCTTTACCTCAGCTACACATTTATCTGTTCTCCATGGCATTTGAAGCCCATCAGCATACACTGCCCCAACAGAAGAAGATATTTATACGCATCACCAGTGTTGGGTGCAACGTGTTACAAAGTAACGCGTTAGAATACTTGGATTACTTTTTTGATGTAACGAGTAATCTAACGTGTTAGGTCCGCCATTTAAGTACTTGGAGTAAGTGTTTAAGTAAGTAACACGTACTTAAGTAAGTAACACTTACTTAAGTAAGTACTTAAGTAAGTGATTGGATCTAGCTTTTATCAGCTCCGTATGCTTGCAAAAATTAAACCTTTTCTCACTGATAAGACTCTAGAGATGGCCCGTCATGCTTTCATTACAACCCGCCTTGACTATTGCAACTCTCTTTATTATGGTGTTTCTAAATCTCAAATCGCCCTTCTTCAACTGGTTCAAAACGCAGCTGCTAAATTTCTCTTGAAAAAGAAAAAAAGGGATCATGTGACACAAAGCCCTTCATTGGCTGCCTGTTCAATTCAGAATTCATTAAAAAATTTTACTATTTGTTTTTAAATCGTTACACCAGCAAGCACCCATCTAC
>JAQMYJ010000039.1:16065447-16078292 GCA_030014305.1 Clarias laeviceps | reverse complement strand
TGTGTGTGTGTGTGTGTGTGTGTGTGTGTGTGTGTGTGTGTGTGTGTGTGTGTGTGTGTGAAAGAGAGAGAGAGAGACAGAGAGAAAGAGACAGACAGAGAGAACGGTTAGTTAGAGAGAGATCTTTGTCTAACTAATCACTCAAAGCTGCAGAGTGATGACACATCTTTTATAAATTAGTAAAAATGAACATACTTCAAATGGAATCATAAATCAGGCTTAAAGCAAATATAATGTGCTTGCTTTAAGATGAAATAGAGTTGATCCACAGCGCACAGGAGAGTGTCCTTTTTTACATCCTACTTGTATCCCATTGGGATTATTTCCACAATGCAACTTGTGAATGTGGATTGTTAAAAAAAGTAACAAAGCCACTCTGTTGTGGAAGGATGAAAGGTTGGAAAGAACACTGGGGTTATCTGCTCAATAAATATGATGCTTCCTCATACTACAGCTCTTTGTCACTGACAAAGCCCAAGCAGCTGGTAGATGAAACACATACATAGCAGCAGAGGACAAGAGACATTTTCAGCTTGGCTGCTCAGACACTAGCCTTTGAGCTGGCTCTGGGAGAGCTGTTTGTTTGACCCAAAGGAGTGGGAATTGACAGAGGAAGCCTGCAGCCCTTTCTCAGTGATGACTACGACTCAGAATGACTTTACACAGTCCTGGCTGAAGTGCTGTTTGTGCTGGTCCCCAGCTCACATTGCACCTGCTCTGTTTGCTTTGCTCTTACATTAAAGGAATGCTTGTCACCGATCTCCATTCTAACAACTTGGAGCATTCAGATCTTTCTCACCTCTCAAATCACAAACTGATTCTTACTGATATCTGGAACAGAATGGCTCTCTCTCTCATGGAAAAAAAGTTTATATTGTTAACCAATTATTTTATTTCACAATAAAAACCAGTTGTATTATTAATGCAGTTTTTATTTCATTCTATCCTTACACTCATATATAATTATATTGCTATATTGAGTAATTAATTAATGTTGCAGTGTTGGTTCTCTGTACCGCATCGGTTGGTACCAACACTACAATCAGCTGTCATTGATTTATGATATGGGCCACTCACAAATTGACTTGTTTGCAAAAATGTAAATGGGAATGGCTGTTTGATGGAGATGCTCATTTCCTAATATAAATGTTTTAAATGATCTAGACACTCATGGCATAGTCGCATAGGCCTGTTTCTCTTCTCCTCTTCTTCTTTTTTTATTTGCATGATTATGCACATAATCAGCCAATTTGTTTTGCAAACAGAAACATTTTCCTTCACTAGAGTTGTGGTGAATGGATTTGATTAAGAAGATTCATTCCTGAAAGTAAACCTACGAAATTAGCCAAGGAACGATCCACGTTAACAATGGCACGCAGCAAAGTTATTTATAATCAGAGCTGTTTGACAGCACATAGATCACTGTATAGGTGGAAAGAAAGTAAGATACGGAAGAATCACAGCTCCACAAAATGATCAAATGGAATTCATTTATCACAGCAACAGCATAGAGCTTTTCATCAGATCACAGTCAATTACGTTGACTGAAGTGCACTTAAAATGTTAAGAACGCAGCTGAGTGAAGTATTAAACATAAAATCATTTTCGTATGCAAATAAAACCTTTTCATTGTCACATGGGGATGTGATATTCAGAGCTTCTCTGGTACTGTTTTAATAATGTATACAGTGTGGAGCACTCTGGTATTGTAATCTCTGTTAAATCCTCATTTTACCAAAGAGTTGCTTTATTTAAGCTTCATTCTTAATCTTGCAGATCAGCACAAATTAAATCATTTCTTTGAGACGTGTTCTCATCACCCAAGTCAAATATTGAAGTATAGGCAGCAGCTTTCAGCGTCACAGCATACACCCTGTAGGTCTCTTTCTCACTCTTTCTCTCTCTTTCTCTCTCTGTCAGAATATGTACTTACCACTATATGGTTTTCATTTACAACTCTATGCCAGCAGACCTTTCAGACATAAAAATCATCTACCAACTCAGAATCAATGGCTCTTGTCTTCTAATAGCATGGTGTTAAATTGCAACCTATTAAACAAAGGATATATACAATATAAAGTCATATGTGTTGCAAACACATGTGCTGTTTAGAGACAGACTGCTCACTGTTATAGTGAGGACACCTACTGGAGGATGCCAGTGTGTAACTAGTCTGCTGCAGTTTGTTCATTCCAAGAGCTGGTAGTCTGCCTTTGGGCATCATCAGTTCTATGTGACTTTAAATCTGATATTAATGTAATATTATATTTTAATTATGTTCAAGTCAAGTGGTCTATGTTGTCATTCCCATAATTCACATTTCATAGCAGATTTAATGTTGGGAAAGAAATGAAGTTCCCCTACAAACCTGGTTCTCACAAGTTGTTAACGTGAAACAAAAAAAAACAGAAATGCAACACAGGGTATTTATTTTTACAAGTAATAATAGTTGGTACTACATATAATATATTAAACATCCCTATACGTAATGTCTGTAATAATAATAATAATAATAATAATAATAATAATAATAATAATTATTATTATTATTATTATTATTATTATTATTATTATTATTATTATTATTATTATTATTATTGGTAGTAGTAGTAGTAGTAATAGTAGTAGTAGTATTATACAATTTAAATCAATACATTTTGGCCTATTATTAAGAAATGTGATGACCAAAACTTTTAATAATACAGAAAGTTTCTGTGACCCAGCGCACAGGATATTTTGCTCTTATCCCCTTACAAAAGGATTCCCTTTCAAAGTTCATGAAAAATGAATTAAGGGGTATGTATGAGCGAAACCTTAGTCCTCTGGGAGGGAATTTATATAGCTGTACTTAAGAAGCAACACATGTAATTTATAAGCTGCTAATTTTTTTGTAATTAAATACCACTTGAATATTTAACACCTTTGTGTCGGTTTCCATCAAAATGAATTCAGTGCTTTTTTTGCACTATCAAGTGACTACTGTTTCACAAAATGAGATTGTAACTGAAAAGCAAAGCATCTCAGGCCCTTCATTCCATAATTTATTTGCATAATTAGCTCTTTATTTTAATTCCCTATGCAAATATATGCCTCTTTTAAATTGGATTTAAATGTGATCTGAACCCACTGTCAAGGCTAATGTGAATGCATTGTTAAAATGTGATGAGGAATGATACAGAGAGAAAAAACATGTGATGGGATGTAGAGTGCAGATTGTTTTCAATTCATTTGGGAATTAGTTTTCTGGTAATATTTTGATCTGCAGATTATTCAAGATAGAAAGAAACACTACATGACATGTTCAGTGATACATTTTTACCTAAGCTAATTATTTAATATGTACTGTATGAGTTGTTTTGATAATGTCAAGAGTTGATTTGTGTTGTGTTGAATTATGCTATATCCATTTCTGTTTGGACGCTATTTTTTAGGGAAGGGAGTTTTTCCTCTGATTTCAGTAGGAAAAGGGAGGCATGCTTTGAAGACGCTTATTGCCTTTTATTATCCTAAGATATCAAGTGATAGAGAAGCAGGCTTATTTTGAGAAGTTGAGTCCATGGTCCAGCCCAATAGTGGTCTTTGTGGAAGAGGGAACTCAAACCCTTGGCTGGACAAAGTGAGGGGAAATTGACCTGCTTGATCCCTTCGGGTGGGAGTGCTTGGCTTGCTTTCATCTTCTTCTGAGTTCCGTGCCCTTGCTATAGATACTTATTATGCTTAAATAAACAAATTAATGTCTTTGTTAATAGACGCTTTACAAAGACTTAAGCTAACTTCCATATTGTGACCTGGTATTTTATCAGGCTTTGCCAAATATTGAGAAAACATTGTTTACCGGCCCAGCAGCTGCTTTGTGCCAAATGTCTTTCTGTAGTGTCATAATGGACTTATTCAATCAGGTCTTTAGTTATAACGATGTTATTGCAAGGTAGCAGTGAGAGGTGCAGACAACAGAAGCGGAATAGAAACATGAGACTGACAGGCCTTTGGGCCAGGGAAATAGCCAAAAGGGACAAATTAGCTCTAAACAATAGGGGATCTCTTCCACAGGGGGATAATTAAATGTTTCTTCATCAAAGCCAAGACAGTTTTCAAGCTGCTCATTTTGTAATCCTATCACGTTTGCCCCTGAGATATGCATTTTGGATTTTTCCCTAATTTTCCTTGGGATCATCACTATCACAATTGAGAGAGATTCTATTTAATATCACTGTTGGGGGTGTTAATTATACACAGGGCTCAGGCCAGTCTGTCTGCTGCAAATAGACACCCTGTGTGATGTCTGTAGAGTTTCTGCCTGTGGATCAGCACAAACAAAGGCCTTTCTCAAAATTATTTTAACTGCTAAAGATCCAGAAATGTTACTCTTTCATAATTTAACATGAAACAAATTGAAATATATCCATAAATACATGCATAAATAAATGATTACATATATGACATTTATAGCATATCTGTAAAGTTTTCAGTAACAATAAATCATTAAATAGCTCCTTTTTCCAAAAGACTAATTCTGCAGAAGCAAAACTGAATATAACAAATGTAATGCATGTCTTTGACGCTCCTTCCACCTTTCCTCCTGGTTTCTGTGTCTTAGCCGGTCCCATCTGCAGTGTGTGACAGGGACATTCTGTGCCTGCTCTTTCTCTATGGCCACTGAGCTGTGGATTACATGGTTTGTTGTAGGCTGAGGATCAGAAGGAGGAAGCTGAATAATGTTGCCCCATTCTTTGAGGGAGGGCCACGGTCGGCCGACTTCAGAATGGCTTTAACAGGATATCTCAGAGGAAACGATGGCTTTTGTCCAGTGCCTCCCAAAAAAGGTTATGTCAAAAGAGTCGGGGGTCGCTTTTTAAACAGGCGTTGGAATTCTGCTTAAAGCTGTGCCCACTGTGTTGCCTATCTAACCTTGTGACACCATCAAACAGCATTCTGTGGTGTTTCATGGGTTGAATACTTCCCAGTGCAACACGCAGTCATGACTTTGTGGGCTGCTTCGTCTGGCTGTCCTCTGTGTGGAAATATTTAAGACACAGAATTTGGAAGTCAATAAAAATGTTCCTTTTGTAGACTGTTATGCTACTTTTTTTAGTTGATTAACTTATTTCAGTTTAAAAATGTAATGATGTGAAGGATTAACAATGTGAAAATGCACAGTGCAAACTCTGTGGTAAAATGAATAATCAAGCTTTGCCTCCCTTTAACCTCCATCTGCCCTGGCTCCACATGCACACATTTACACCAAATACAACATTAACAATTCTTTGAATTAGCATTTGTCTGCCGTTACAAAGCCAATATGGTTTGAAGTGTAAAGCCATACTGAAACAAGTTGGTTGTCAAGTGTTGCCTGAGGGTTTGAGGCAGCCTCCGGGGACCGTGCTGGGCTCAGGGGTCTGTTTGCTCAACACAATCCCTCTTCAGCACCCAGTGGCTGTCACTACTCAAATCATTTAAATGGCTATTTCTGTAGCCTGACTCACATGGGGTAGATAAGCCAGTCACAGGACTTGTTTATGGGGAGCGTGAAGCTTAGGGTGCCCATGGGATATACTGGAAGATACTCAAAAAGTAGATACTGAGTGTAAGATTTTTTTTATAATAAAAGAAATGACAAGGATAGTACAAACACACTGTTGAAGATAGTCTACATTTTGTCATGTTTCATCTTTTAAGTTTTCTAGTATAACTGATGAAAGTTTGTGTCCTTTGAAGCAACACTTTTTCCGCAGTTTGAGGAATATTATGGCATTGACAAATGACAGACCCCTAAACCTTTCTAATATTCTTAAATTATACATAGTAATATTCTAATATATATATATAGGTTGAAAACAAATTGACAGTTGAAAACAAATCGTGTTTATGAAAATCTCTCAGATAAATGCAGCCAGCCTTTCTGTTTCTACTGCTGCCTCTCTGTGGACTCTTATGAATGTGTTTTTAGTTGAAAGTGATATCAGGGAGTATATGAGGTGCCAAAATTTGTAAAAAGTGGCTGTATAATGGACCTGTCAGGCCTGATGGATTTGCAGCAAAGCTAGCGCATGGCAGTCTAAACTCAAGACAATCAAACCCAGCTTGTATGTAAACAGGAGCTCTCTTGCCATTCACAGCCCAGTCAGATTCTAGATCAATAAGACATTCATCCCTCAGTAAGCAGTGAGGCAAAATGTATAATGGCTAGTGAGTGCCTGAATCGGTAGCTCATGAGGGGGTCCTTGTGGAGAGCGTGTTTTTCCAGAGCAGTTTGGCGGACTGTAATCAATGACACAATGCACCTCACCTCATTGATGATAGCCCATCATTACAGATTACTCTCAGTGAGTAATGAGACCCCACTGGACAAGATAATGAGATTCAATAACAAGTCAAATGCACTCACTGAAAATAAATAAATAAATAAATAACCCACCATACCTGACCATTTACCAACAGCCAAAAAGCATCTTTCATCAAGGTCTGCTACTAACATTTCCATCTCATGCAGGATTAGTCATGTATTAATAAACAGGTTAGGACAGAGAGTTTGGATAATGCGTTTCTGGAGTACATTACTTTTTTCAAAAACATCTTCACATGTTCATAGTATGCTGGCAATTTTAATCGAATCTAGAGCTTATTTTACATTGTTGAAACACAAAAACATCCCTCAGATGCCAATTAATTAGATCGCTATAAATATTTTAATGGGTGTCGATACAAAGGCGACACCACACAGATAGGATTAACAACAGAACAGACTGTATTAATAATGTAGCAACATTATGTTTTTGCTCAGTATTCAGAGCATCATGGTGTATTCAGAGGTTCACTTTTAGTGAAGGAATTATGCAGTATATGCTTTTACTTATTTTTCTGATGTTGTGTTCTTATACTGTAGTAGTCATGACTTGCTCACAATCTATATTGATTTTTGTGAGTAATTCACCATAGTTAATTTTCATTTTGTATTTAGTGTCATAGTTTGTTTTCTCTACTTGAAATAGTACATTGTAATTAATCTATTATATGCAATTAACAGGCTCATTCAGAAGTGCATTTAACACTGTAACTATCTTTGTGTTTCATGAATCTTTGATTGTGGTCTAGGACTGTTTCTAGTTCTATAAATAATCAGGCTTTGTTGAGATTATTAAGGCTAATTCATGCTGCCACTCTGCTCAGCCACTGTACAGCTTCTTTGACACAAACATTAGGATACGCATTGGTGCATTGGTTACTGATAAAAAGAAGCCCATTATCATAATTATTAGCATTTTTTGGCACCCTTGTGAAAAGGCCATTAACAATGTGCGTGTGTGTAAGTGGCAGAAATTGTTCTAACCACAGACCCGGCAGGGAGCCCTCTCTTTCTACTCTAATTCACATCAGAGTCAAATCAGCATGTTAAGAGCCCATCAGTAGCATCAGTGCTGTGTGTCCCATTCTGCCTGCCACCCCTGAAAAAGACTTCCGTCATTAATCACCATTATTGTTATTTTGATTGGGATTGGATGACTAAATGCAGACATTAGGGGAAGTGGCACCAGAATCACGGAACCTTTACTGTATGATTTGGTAGGTCTGATAGTTCCTGTTTTCCTCTGCAGAACCGATGACATGTATTTTAAGAAGCACAAATGATATATGTTCTACTACATGGGTATGCTTGGGAAAGCCGGTGAACTTTTACATGTTAGTATTTTAAAGACCACACCTCAGCAGTGAGATTAATACAAACTCTTTGCATTGACCTCATCAAGCATGTTTATTATGCACTTATTAACTGTCCAATAGTAACATTCTCTATTTTTGTCACTGTCTTAATATATTTAAGGACAAACGTCCAACTTCCACAACTTCTTGTCTGTAGGCACAGGGACATCATTTGCTATCTCATCTTGTTTCTACTTGAAATTCACTTGTGCAGATTGAATTTAATGATTTATTGTGGTTGATTTCACTCACTGCTTAGATAGCTACTGTTTAATATGTATTTATGCAATTAATCAAAACATTCTTGCCAAATCAGTGATCACTCTAGTGTCAGTGCCAAAAATTCTACACCTGCTATAGCATCTAACTATGTATTATACAAATGACAGTAGAGCAATTATTTATTCTGGCATATCAGGGTTTCACTTGACATAGTAAATCTGCAAGATTAATCTTCAGGGTGCATCATCAATAATTATTGGTTTGCAAACATAATATTGTGAATATGACCCAATTTCAACACACTCATGTAAATGGATTCTTGTGTGGGTTTAATGTAGAATATGATTCAACTCCACATTTCATGCTGCTTTCATGAAAATGTAGAATCTTTGCTGTTAGGAGAGTAGATATATTAAAGTTTAATAGTGAAATTCAGACTCTTCTGGAAAATCTTCTGAAAAAAATAATAAAACAGCACACGGTCATGTGTTATTTGTGAACTCAGTTGTTTCCATCAGCACAGTTCAATAGGAAAGCTGTAATGCACTTTCAGATGGCCATAAACACTTTTGATGAAAACTAAAATTAGGACAGGGAAAAATAACTGACGGAGACATTATAGGCCGAAGTGGAAAAGCATTAGGAAAAAAACATGATACTGCAAATAACTGTAAATGTTACAAATGAGTACTTGTTTAATATAAAGTCCTGAATCGTCGATGAACATAGATCATTTAAATTTCTTTAAGTTTCTCTTCCATTTAATGTACCACATTTATGGAAGTAAGGCATGAACCTGTTGATGCTTAATTCTCCAACCCTCTGCAGTAATAAATTGTCACTCAAGTAAAATCACAGACTGCCATAATCTTTTGACAACATTAGTTGAAAGTTTTGCTGATTTGTTGCCGGCCTGCTGTACTATTCTCGTTAATGAATTTTTAATACCCTTAATGACAGCAGAGGAACTATGTAATTAAAAGAGCAAGTTGGGAAAAATGCTGACTTAAACTCTTTATGAAGACCATTTTAATGTTAGTTTAATTGGAATTAACACATTATCTTAATGAACAGATTGCCTTCAAGGAGGTTATTTCCCTTAGCAAGCTCAAACTAGCTTGCATGCAATTTGATGGATTTCTTTTTCAGCCCATGTCTTCTCTGGCTGGAGTTCTAGGCTGCTGAATTAAAACCCTCCCTAAATGTGCACAGTTCTACATTCTAAAGCATTCATATTGCATACTGTTTACCATTGTCGATACACGACACACATAATACACAAACATGACTACAAGCCACTGTACATTATATGAAATATATGCAGAAGATTAACCAGAACCAAGGTCCGATCAAACAGACCTTTAACCTTGACACAGCTGACTCCTGAGCAACTGTCCTGTCTTTGTCATGACTGTATATGCAGAGGGGGAAAAAAGGTACGGAGGGGGCTGGATGTTTTTATGCACAGAAGCTTTGGGCAGTTGAGTTTAATTTGGGATTTACAAGTGACATTGTGCCCCCACACCCGTCCTCTTACTCTCTGGGGTTTATGGAGTGAGACAGAGGGTCTTCTCCTCGTGATTAGACAGCCTGTGACTGGCCATGCACAAAGTATTATGGTCCTTCTGCATTATGTATCGAAGTACACACAAGCTTACCCCTCCTTCCTCCTGCATCACCCGTGCAACCCTTACACACTCAAAGGTCAAGGTTCTCAGAAGACACAAAAGCAAATTAAGACATGTAACATGATATTCCACTTGAAGCCAAATAAACATGGTTTCTTTGAGTTAAATAATACAGGGGAATGCAATTTTGTGCTATAAAGCTATAAAAACCTAATTGCATTTGGAAATTGTGGTTATAACGCCGGTGTTGGTGGTGGTAAGGGGGGGAGTGATGTATGAACTGCAAGCAGCCACATGTCAACTGCAGAGCTTATCTTCCTGAAGCTGTTTCCCTTAAGCCTCAGCGTTAATACACTGATAGCCAAAGAAATAACCAAGCATAAAATGAATGTAAAGGGATGAAGAAACAACAAGAAAGGAGAGGAAGAAAGAAGATGAAAGTATTTAGGCCAACAGACCAGTAATACAGAACTACCATAAGCATTACAGAAAGACTGTCCTTGGTATACAGACCTTTAAATAAGTCACTTTTTAAATGGACATCATGAAGCTCATGTTCATTCTTCTTAAAAGTGTGGAAAAAAAATAAGCAGTTATTTTGTGCTTTAAATTTTTAGGTTTTTCAGCAAGTTTCATATTTAAACCTTAAAGACCACGATTGCATAAGAGTATTGTGCTTTTAAACAAACATGGCGAGTTTTAAATGAAATGGTGGAATGTATGGATGTCAGACCAGACTATAACTTCACTTCAGTGATAAACACCAAGGAAGTGATATTTTTAAAGACGAAATTAGCCCTGTCACTTCACAGTAAATTAGTTACTAAGCCCATTGTGCACTATGAAGTATGAAGCCATAACTTGGTAGAAAACGAATGAAAAACATAGGCTATGGGAAAATGACATTATTACACACAAATTACTCAATATGCATTACGATCTCAGGATGTAGTATGTAAACATAAAAGCAGACAGACAAAAAAAACAAAACAAAAAAACAGACAGACAGACAGATAGATGGATAGATGGATAGATAGATAGATAGATAGATAGATAGATAGATAGATAGATAGATAGATAGATAGATAGATGACAGTAAAAAGAATGACAATAAGAAAGGAGCAAAACATTTCTGCATACAGTCAAAGAGAAGATTTTATTTCTTTATTTTATTGATTAAAAAACCCAGGGGCGCTAAAACACACAGGCAATGATTAATGTCCCTCTCAGAGAAAGAAATTATATGGAATAAATTAAACTACTGCAGCAGCAAATTGAAAAATAAGGATGTAAATGAGCTTTGAATACTTAATATCTTATAAAGAAAAATAGTCAATGAGGCCCAAAATGATGAGGGATTGCCAAAGAAATATAATATTAACTCTAATGACCAAGGCTAGGCTTTCTGTACTGTCAAAATCTGACTGTCACAAGTGATTTGCTACACAGAAAATGAATAATGAGGACAATATAGACCAATTGAAAGAGCTAACCTTGTTCACTTGACAAAAAATGGGATCAGTAACCTACCACCATGTCAACTGGGATTTAAGTGGAAAGATATTTTGAATATGTTGCATATTTAAACCAATGAAAATAAGTGGTTGGTAAAAGTGAATTTGACATGTACATGATTCACATTTTTTACACAAAGATAAAATGTAATTACTGTATTAATATACGTATATATACATAATTTAGACTAAAAAGCAGACACTCTTTTACACTGCAAAATCATCAATATGTCTCTAAAAAGCTGCAGCTGAGTTCAGCATTTTCTCAGAGGTGTGGCACAGGATTGACATCCACCCATCAGCAGCCTCCACCCAGGGGTGCTGGTAAGATAAGAGAATAGTATGTTACCCCATCACCCATCCAGCCTCACCCCACTACCCTAAAGTGCAGGAGAAGTGAGATATGCTGTATATTAAACATTACTCCCTCAATCAAAAATCTTTAATTAGAGCAGCTCAGTATCAGTTACAACAGCCCTCCACAGACGCTTGGGCTCTCCGAGGCTTGGTTACTCTACCTTACTTAATCTGGAGGGGAGGCGAGAGACGACTCGGGATATTAGCCGCCTCTCGACTCTCCTCCAATTACAGAGCCACACAGAGCCAGCCAGGCACATGACCCAGCAGTCTAGTCCTCTCTGATAATCTTTTGTTGCATTATTGTTATTTGCAATTTTTTTTCCCACCCTCCGTTCTCTACTCTCCCTCCCAAGGATATAGCTGGCATGTGCTGTGCACCTAAAGACGCTATAAAAATTGCTGAGGTATAAAATCGAAAGTGCTCAAACTGTCGGTGCAGAAATATCTGGCCACCCCGGCCTGTTCAGTGGTTAGGGAATGACAGGCCAGACCCAGGAGCACTGTAAATCATATCAAGTTCCAGCCTGTTTGTTTACATATTACAGCCTTTACAATGGTCCTAGTAAGTTGGAAACCCTTCTCTCCTAGAGCTATTGTATGGATCATAAAATGGAAGAACACAATGATTGTGCAGGTACCCTTCTTCTGCTTGTTTGCTTGTGGGACTATAATGGTCTGTCGAGCAAAGTCTTGAAAATAGCGTTCATGGTACAAAGAAGCCATTGCATTATTGCATGGCATTTACAGAGCAGTGTCACTAAAAGTTGACATTCAAAACATCATGTTCTTTAATGTGTCAAATTATCTTAAAACGTCTTGCTGCATAGTTTTATTGAAAAAGGCATCAAAGCTTTTTTTTTTTTTCCCCACAATTGGGTTCAATTGCTAACACAAGTTTGGCCAGGCTTTTGAAGCCCTTTTCAAAAGGGTTGCTATTTACGTGCTTTCCAAAAAAACTGAATAATAGGCACTAATAAATTTATAGAATGATGTGGAATTTGCCCTATTGCCACCTTCTTCTTTTTTTCTTCTTCTTAAGATTTATGAAAGTATCTCTAGTTTCTGTGTTTGTTTATTTTCATTAGTTTCTCACCTTATTTACAACTAAAATACTTGCCTTTATTATTTCACCACTGGGTGAAATGTTTTATATACTGTAGTGCATCTGCTGGTGTTGGGTTACTCCATCCAGTCTATGGCTACTATACATCTTTGTGACAGGATATTTTTTTGTGGTAGCAAATAGACACTAAGGGTCAATTTTCCTAGTCAGCCTTTATTTATAAACAGAATATGTAACATGTTTATTTTTAGTGAGTAGATACAGTGAGGTCAATAAGTATTTTATCACCCTATGATTTTGCAAGTTCTCTTACTTAGAAATCATGGAGGGGTCTACAATTTTCAGCATAGGTGCATTTCC
>JAQMYJ010000039.1:16037221-16065347 GCA_030014305.1 Clarias laeviceps | reverse complement strand
ATGCTGAAAATTGTAGACCCTCCATGATTTCTAAGTAAGAGAACTTGCAAAATCACAGGGTGATCAAATACTTATTGCCCTCACTGTAACTTTAGGTCTTATTTGGTCCAGATTAAGTAATACTGGTAAGAATAGAAGTCTGCATACTGGTGAAAATGTGACATGGATGTGCATCTATCTGTCTGCACCTTGATGTTCCCTCTAACAAAAAGAATCTTTCCTTAATGCACAGCTAAGCACTGGAAAGTATAAAGGACGAAATCAGAACTTATGTCTTGGTCCAGTTACAAAACAGACTAAAGGTTTTACCGTTCCACTCAGCAACTGCGTGCATTGCTTTTGGGTTCTGTGCTGACTGATAAGCTGAGATGTTCATGTTTGATGGTTAAGATAGTGCTTCTTCAGAGGACAGTGATGTGGCACTGGTCTTGGATTTAAGGCATGGGCCATTCTTGCAGACTTATTGATTCCTACATATAGGACATCCAAGAGCAATGAAAAAACAATATAAAAATATCTAAAAAGTCTAAATAATAAGCAGAGAATCTAAATAAAGTGTTTGTTGCCTTAAGCACTTGAGTTCTTTGGATCTTTTGATATCAACTATAACAGGATCAGATGCTGCAAAACTGACAATGAAAAGGACACATAAAAAACGAATGGTGGAGGTGAAAAGCAGGACAGGTAAACAAATTCCTTGTCATATTGCGCTGTTGTCTTCACTGTGCCACTTGGCATTTTAATGGAAGAGAATCTGATGTAACACAGAGTGGTGAAGAGGCAGCAGCATTGTACAAGCCCAGAAAGCTTAACTCCACAGACCTATGCATTAAACATATTGTAGAATAGAGTGTAACATTTATCACTGTCAATGGCAGGGAGTTTGTATAAATTTAAATGCAGTCAAGCGAGATGATTTTTCCCCCACTATATATGCTCAGAAAGACCTTTTTCCATCTTTCCTCTTGTTCCACAGCATTAGGCCAAAAATGCAGCTTTACCATTTTAGGGCTGTATAAAACCATTTTGCCATGTATATAAGCAACTTTCTATGTACGTGATATTTAGCCTTACATTTCCACATAACCTTTGTATAAGAATTTAATTTATATATATATATATATATATATATATATATATATATATATATATATATATATATATATATATATATATAAAACTCTCATGGTTGAACAATGAGGACCACTAAATTAGGATGTGAAGGTAATTTGTGGTGAGCATTTTTTTTTTTAAGAAATGTGGGTTGATTTAGAAAAAACAATCATGCCTGTAAGTGTAGAATTTGCCGGAGACTAGTGCATGGAAGTGGTGCTGTCTGACACTTTGAACATTAAAATAAATTACCTAACCTTTCCAACTTGCAGTGACAAAAACAGGAAAAATGAAAGATAATGGGTTATTATTCATGGTGAGATCCTATACATAATAATGATATCATCAATAATGGCCATGATACCATAGCTCCTGCGGCTTTTAAAAAACATTTAATGGAATTACTTTTTGGAATCATCAGTCCTAGTCCAGTCGCCAGCTAGTCAGCTGGAAAGAAACAGGGAAAGAGTAAAGTGTGGTGTGTGGCACAGAGAGAGAAAGAGAGAGAGAGAGAAAGAGAGAGAGAGAGAGATTGAGAGAGAGAAGAAGAAAAATTGAACACATTATATTTATAGAAGCCTGTTACCAACCAGCATTCATGAGTCAATTTGGCAAATAATGCAAGCAGAACCAGCGAAAACAGGCCACATCAGAACCTGCTTAACATAGCCATCATCCAACATATCCAGCACACATCATTGTATAGATGAGTACAGTTAAACGTTTTGGCTGTCAGCAGGTCTGAGGGGGTTGGTGTTGTCTTTTGGATTTAAGTAGCAAACACACAGGGATTATTATTGGAAGGCATGCAGCTTGGCACATTTGAGGTCAGGAGGCAAGACTGGCACAGATACCCAGGGGTTTTGGATGCTTGGTTGCTTGGTCACTCTTCACTGTTGTCTGTCTTAATGAGAATAAGCCCTCAGAGTGAAGCACACACATCATCCCCGAGCTGCTGGTTACTGATCAGACATTGTCAGTGATTTGATAAGGACAAAGCAAGAAAAGATTTTGAGAGCTGATTTTTGATCAGTACTTACACACTAAAAAAAAGTTAATTTCCTCGTTGCTGGGATTGGTACCTTAACGTACTGTATGTATCTTTAATATCAATAATTAACCTGTAACTATGGACTAAGCCTTAAAGGTATGCTATATGTACCATTCTTTTAAAGCTACAGAAGCGGTACACTTGAGTGTACTACTCCAGCTGAAAGCACATTTGGAGCACAGTGGCTTTGCAAAGTTATCATTAATGAAAATATGAAAATATTTCATACAAGATCCTTGAGTTTGGATAATATCTCAGCACCTCAGTATTCACAACCAGTCTGTGGTGGACTGCTGTCCTCATGTTCAAAGTTTGCTTCAGGAGCTTATTTAGTCATGGTATTGATTGACCTGATATGATGCAGACACAAAAATACATACATGTGTAACTTTCATGCATATGTGAGCATGTATGTATGTTACTTTTATGTACAAGATATTCAGAACACTCTTCTCTAAAGAATAACTGTGATTAGCTGTTTTAATTAACATTAGCATTATGGCATATGTGCTGTGACTGAATACCTTTATTTCACTGTGCATGAAGAGGGGAGCAGTACACTGTGCCTCTGCAGAATATTCACTAAAGTAAATTTAACTGTCTGCATCCAATATAGACCACCGGAGATTGCTTTATGCATTTGACTTCATAATTAACAGGTTTCAAACCCATAAACTTAAATCACTGAACACAGCTGGCGACCAGTAATTAAATGCATTAAATATTTGAATGAACATCTCCCACATAACAAGGCGCTAAAGCCGTTCCTGTGACAGAACTTAAAGTTTGGGCTTTAATTTGGAGGAAGTTTGTCATTAGACTGATGGCCCTTTTACTCTAGAGTTTAAGTGTTTAAATCTTCTGACCTTTTGAGAATAATGACACCTGAGTGAAAGGTTCCACTAGATCTACTTTCTAGACTAGGTTTATCAAAATCTAAAAAAAAGCTATTATTCAATATTATTTGTATTTTTAAGCCTGATGATTATAATATTCTATTATCTGTTTTAGGGTATTTTTTTTGTTTATTAGATATCTTTAAATTTCTAATTTTTAGTTGTATTATTTGACATCTTAGCCAAGAAATATAATGCATTTTGTATTTCCTTTGAATAACAAGCCCCCCACAGAAACCATGCTACTTTGTTTGTGGGATTTCTTTTTTTTCTTCAACCCATCATTGATGCAGGACTCAATGAGATGTGTCTTGGATGCTGTGTGAAATTGGTTAATACAAACACTTTTTTGGTGAAAACAATGTCCTCTCTGTGGTGACAGAGACAAAGTAGCTGTGTTTGGGCAACGCACAGGCTGAAGACAGGTGATGGCTGCTAGGGAGACTTTGCCGAGAATTTAAATTTCATGTGCAAGTAGAGGCAGCTCATCATTAAAAAACCCTAATTTCTGTGTCAGGTAGACTTACAGGTAATCGATCATCTTGTCACATAGATTGTTTTTTTTTTCCCCTCTCTTTCAAAGCAGCCTCGACTACTTTCCAATTAAACTTAGAGGTGAAATGGGAAAAATGTCTTTTGCTATTAGGAACAAATACTGAGAATTGGAAGGTGCATTAGAATATAAATGCACTGATATAATTTATATAATTTATCAGTCAGTACTTTAAAAACTGTGATGTCTAGTTGAAGGTTCTGCTGTGTAATTCTGAGGTAGCATTAGGCAATACTGATAAAAATATTTTGTATATTTAAAAAAAAAAAACTTGCCATTATTGTACAGGCTGTATATTATTGATGTGATATTTTTCGTTCAGTATGGGTGGGCAGCAATTGTTGAATTAGGCTGTTATTGCTTCTCTGGTTCCAATCCAGCTTACATTTCTGGGACAAAGATACACAAGGTGCACCAACAAAGGGCAGCATATTTGCACATAAGAGCCATTTATTTGGTACATTTCTAAATGTTAACGCTTGTCAGCTCCAATTTCATTCCCAGACCCTTTTGTACCTGGGGGTTAAATGCCCATGGCTTCTTACTGAGGCTTCCCACTTCCCAAGGCACACATTAGGCCTGACAAGCAATGACAAAAACACTGATCCTGATAGCATAACTTACACCCTCCCAATGGAAGCCATTTATTTCTTTAGTTAATCAATAGAAAGAAAGGTGTAACATTAAGAAGAGGTCAGCATTGATGTATGTTATTCTATACACAGCATATGCATATTTGTTGTTGCTGTTACAGTATATTTTCAACAAGTGAGCCATTGATTATATATATTTATTTATTCTTATATCAGTTTAATTTACTGTAAGTCTTTTTTTTATGTATATACTCTTGATTAGTTTTAAAATTAAAATGTTAAAGATACACTCTGTGGTCTCTTAGAACATAATGCCTGAATGAACAAAAATGCTAAGACAGTAAGGAGAAAAAAAACGTATTAAAATAGAGTTGATTAGCAGACCCTTCCCAGCATGCCATGCAATGACAAGTGATTGACTTGGAACAATATCTAAGGCGATCAGGATAAAGCACCGACCATTTCAAGGCTCAGCAAAATTCAAATTCTAATTAGACTTTGCACCATATTCCAAATAAAAATTGTTCCCTTGGTATTTTACCCTATCAGGTATCTCTCCCTGAGCACTGAAACAAAACGAATAAAGAAAATGATTAAAGTGATAACAAAGGCATAAAATTTAAATGATTGCGGCATCACATCTGGGATCTGTATGTGACTGCACTGCCATTTTAGCCCCCCTCACCCTACTCTGTTCTTTCTGCATGAGGGCAACTGGCGAACGGTGTGTGCAGAGGGAAGAAGAGAGGGAGCAGAAACAGGGAAAAAAGAGTATGAAATTAAAAGGTAGAAAGCGAGAACGCAAATAGGCTTTCAGCTTTAGCGTTATTAATGACTCTTCAAAAATCTCTGGCTTTTCCAATCTCTGTGAGAAGCGCTTGAAGGAGCTTGCAGATGAAGCTGACCTTCAAAATGTTCTTTGGTCTTTAGTTAAGAAATTCACTCACCATTATGGTGTCATTAGGGAAACAAGGATAAAATTACTCCATGGTTAATGACCTATAGGATCCCCCACCAAAATTTGTTTCAGATCTAATAAAACTGCGCTTAACACAGTCGAATGAATTATGAAGACTGTTACGTGGGGTATTAAAATGTGGAAAATAGATTTTCTGAAGCTAGGAGGACTGGACTTTTCAAATCAGATAGTAGAATGGAATTTTCTGGGCAATAAATTCTACCATGTCTCAATTTCATTTTTTTTCCACCCAGAATTTCTGAGGCAGTGATTGAATCTGTGAATGGACTGGCCTCTAAAATCATTGGCAACTGCATTCCATTGCTATGAGGCGATGAGTGACAGATGCATCACTAAAAGTGTTGTATATTTATTAGTAGCCAGTGATAAATAATGGTGTGCAAAATATAATTATGATTAAGCATACACATAAAAAGCTATTGTGTTGAATAAATATTGTTGGGTAGTAAATTTAGCAGTCAAGCTGGGATGTGGGATTTTGTCTATCTGAAAAATAACTGTGAAATCTAAAAATAAATAGGCCTAAAATAAAATGCAGAAAACATGCACAGTTTAATTAAGAGAATATGGGTTATTGAGCTTGATAATTTACCATGAAGTCCTTTTATTAAATTGAATTTGTATGTGCATTTACTCAGCATGCTGGCCAGATTAACGAATGCCAAGATACTAATTAGCAAAACCTGTCCTCGAAGTGAAAAAGCATGCAAAAAGCTGTTAGGAAGGAAAAAAATCGGCTGCAGGCTATTGGATCTGGACACACTTTCACAGATAGCAGGTATTATTTTATTCTCTGCAGTCTTAATGTCAACTGGTTTTTCGGAAAGGGAGGAGAAGCAGCAGGTTTGGTTTACTGAGAGCTGGTTATAGCCATGGAGAGGTGGTTTGTGCGGTAATGGCATTTGCTCTCTTTAAACTTTAATCTTTCCTATTAATTCCCTGCAACTGGAGAATGTGCAAGAGTTAATGTTCCATGAACGTGTTGCTCACTCTGCAATCTCTTCAAGCTAATTACCTTCAGGTGCTAAATGGAGGAAAATTGCAATCCATTTGGATGAGAGAAATTTCACCTCCCTGTCCCCTGTGCAGGATTTTTGGGTGCTTTATTGAAAGCGAATAAAGATAGGGGGTTGGAAAGAAATTAAGTTTAAGTAGTCTGGCCTTCTCGATGATCTATTTTCATAAGTAAACAGTTTAGGACTGCCTGTCCTGGGAGCCTTGAGAAATAGCCACGTTATTTCACCATGCTCACCTATGGAGGTCACACAAAGGTCAACAGGTGCTGCTGGTAACACGTGGATAGCTTAACAGATGTTTGATTGACATGAATCATTTTGATGGACCATTAAAATTTTGTGATGGGAGAGGATTGATTCTATGATCATTGGGAAGGGTAAACAATGGAAGAGCTGAAAAGGTGAAAAGATTCTCTGTGTCCTGTTTTTTAACTTGGTGGTGCCTGATAAACCCATAAGTGACATATTACTTATCTCTATTAAGCTTGCTTTTAGCAGTCAAAAGCGAAATAAAATATCCTTCATCAAAATATTAATGAACGATTAGTCTCAGAACAATTTTCTTATAATAATAATAATAATAAGGGAATTTCCATTATGAAATGAATAGAATTATGACCTGAACAAGGGAAATGTTTAAAAAAAACTCAAACCTCTTTGAAACTTTTCCACTTTATGAGGAAATCAGTGTAAGGTTTAGAGTAAGGACTTATTGGCTGTTTCAGCTATGAATTTTATCATTCATATTTATGTTTTACTTTTCCATCAAAAGCTGTAAGCCATCATTAAATGACTGTAAGACCACCAAAAATAAATATGCTCACTCTGGCATGTCCAAACTTTTGACTGGCAATCTAAGTTAACTGCAGACCTCTATTTACATCCAAAAATCTGCATCTCAAAAATAAACAAATAAATAATTTAAATAAAAATAAAATAATATTTGTTAATTAACATAAAAAAAGTGCTTGGCTATTTAAAGGAATCTTCTGGATTGCTAAAACAATCTTATCTCATATTTATAAGTGCATGTTTAAACCTATTTCACTTTCTTAGGCTTGCTTAAAAAACCTTTGCAAGTAAGTAAATTTGCCAGCTAACAACACAATACAGATGTGGCAATTTAATCGACAGGCCCTGCATCTAGCCTCCTCCAAAAAAAGTCTCACCAGTTTGTTTGTTTGTTTTCAATTTATCAACATCATTATACATGTAATATTCTAATAATTATTATTATTCCACCAACCATCTGCAATTATTCCATGCACGCACGCTGCAATGGATTGGCACACCAACCAATATTTATGTTGTCTTGTGCCTTGAGTCCCCTGGAAGAGGCTCCAAGCCTCATGGGACCCTGTACAGAGTAAGCAGTATATAGCAAACATGTTAAAAATATGTATTTTATTTCCTTAAAAAGAAAGCAATTACCATACTTTAAAAAAACAGGATATAAAACATTTCTTTAATTTAACTGTGACCTCTAACACTCTTCAGTAATACATTCTGGTACCCACTAGTTCATCAGAATGGAAATAAGTCAAGAAGAAATATCATATTATGCGTGTGCAAGGGCCAGCTGGGGAGGGCTGGACACATTGTGATCACTCACCTTCATCCTTAATTTGTTGTCATTACATTTACAAGCATTTCAAGATCAAAATCACCTATAGAGGGAGGACAGCCATGTGACAGTCTGGGACAAAGTGGTTTAGAATGACTGTCAGAGAATATGGGGCAATATTATTCACACATTTTATTAATCATTACCTCATATGAAGTTTTCATTAAGCACTATCCTATCTAAATCTCTTCCTCTATATGTTATGTGCACTTTACACAACAGTAGAACCAATCTGTATCCTAACACATATCCTTTTGTAGCCCATCAAAAGATTTTCATGTTGCTTTTGGAGCCTGGGAGGTGAAGTGAGGTGGGGTGCAAATTAGCTTTCTTGTGCCGGACATAAACCCCAACTGTTTGCTATTGACAGACCTTCCTAAATGTTTGTGTGCAGGAGGGGAAATTTAATTATCTTTCATCAACTTTTTTTCTTCCTTTCACCTTGCGGGAGGGTCCTCAGGAGGGGGGTAAAGGGAGAGGAAGTGAGGAGATAAGAGTAGGGGGAGGGGGGTCATTATCTGTAATGGGGGAGCATGGAGGGCCACTTTGTCCCCTGTTTGATCTGTCTCTCTAGATGACACAGCAGGAAATTAAAGATGAAAGAGCTCTGCGACTACTGTCTAATAAACAGCGGGAACACACAGACTCATTTTCAGGATGTGTGCAACTCCTATAGGGATTTTAGCCTGCTCTATATCCACTTTATTTTAAAGTAATGAAATGCCTCTGGCCATGCTCACATTCGTTAAGTGAAAGTTTTCATTAAACCATTTGTTAAATACCTATAAAGCTGTTACTCCATTTTATGCAAAATACAATAGAACATAATAACATGAATTTTCAACAATAAACTCCTACTTGATGAAATAATAGAGATAAGATGATAGGGTAAGGGTTGGTTAAAATTTTAAATTTTGAATTTTAAGCATAAAGTTTGTCAAACATGTATTGTAAAGAATCTATGTTGCCATAAATAAAAATTTGCCTCTTGATTGTGGATCTGCCTGATTTATTCTGCTCAATACATTATTTTAAACAAACGAATAATATATGGAGTTCAGAGAAACCCTCACATTTTTCCTTGGTCATATTTCTTGTGTTCTTGAATTAGTGTTGAAGTCTCTAAATAACTGGTAACTTATATTAACACTTTGAATGACAGTGCACAACCCCCACTGTGAAAAAGAATCTACCTCAATTAACACTCCCTAGCATATTTTCCAGTGTTTGAGAGGAAAAAGAGGGTAAGCAGACTGCCGGCCCACATCAAAAGAAGAGGAGTCCAACCTCCTCAACTCCTAGGACATCCTATACCTTCAATTAATCTTATAACAATAAGCATACGGGAATAAGTGATCTGACCAAGTGCTAATTTAAAAAATAAAAACCATTAAATACAATATATCAGTAAAGTAAGGTGCTGGTTTGTTTAAATTGTATGTTTTAAATATTGTTTATATGTTAAGAAGTATAACTTCTATTAATAAGACAAACTCTAATAATGTGATATATTACTACTACTACTACTACTACTACTACTAATAATAATAATAATAATAATGTGCTTTAAATCTGGTGAATTGGAATTGATTCAGTTTGATTTGTATACGAGTGTCTTAACCTTAAAAGGCTGTAAAGGCAAGGTGAAGATGCAGGTGTATACCCTAGAGCAGCACTTATCTTCCAGTCTACCAACTATCAACTTAAAACAGTTGGCCTTTTTGTTTAAACAAATGAATAAATAAAAAAATTAATAAGGCAAATCATGAATTTGTTGGATATTTCTTTTTGTTATGTATTAATTTATTTAACGTTTCTTTTCAAAATGCATTGTAATTGTAATCCAAAGTACAAAATATCAATAACTTCTATGTGAGTATTTAGAGTGGATAGTTCAATGGGTGCAATTACATTATTATACAGTACATATTATACATTATAAAGTCTGAATCCATGGGCCAACAAACAAATGCTGTAACATTTGGCAACAGTTTCTCTATGTGAAGAATTATGTGCACATAAGAACAAGTTCTATTCAATCTTGTATTTTTTTAATCTCTTTTTTTTTTAAATAGAAAAATTACTTTTGGGCCACTCTGTATATTTAGTTTACACTTTTCAGTTGTAACTGCCTGGAATCATATTAGTACAATATATGATAAATGTCCATAATGACAGTGGTCTGTTACTATATACTTTAGCAAAAAAAAGAAAAAAGAAAGAAATGTAATTGTTATAAAGAAGTAAATACAGTATAGTATATTGTATCATTTTGCACCATTTGACCACGAGAAGAAATTCCATGTAAATGAAGGTGCTTGTAGATGAATGTGACTTTTGCAGTCATGGCAGAGGTGGTTCTCAGCACTTAGAAACATAGATTTACTATTTCACGCTCCAGAGTCCATGCTGTCCTTAAAGACTGAAAAGTATTTCACTCCAGGATTACAATTTTACATTTGCAGTGACCTATCAGTCACTCACAGTTCCCTGGTGCTCTCGTTAAACCACTCGGTTCTTTCTTTTAAATGTAATCCCTCAAGATTATGCATTTGTGTTGATTTTACAAATTTGCCATAACTTTTCTAAAGTTATCATTTCCCAATTGTGAGTAAGTCTACAAACATGATAAAGCCATGTTATTCCACTTGTTTTCCTTCATAACTGTATGAACATCTGGATTGTAAAACATCTGTTGGTGTATAAATCAAGAATTATTATTATTTTTTTAAAATATGTTATGTATTTAATCTGCACAATAGTTTCTTTGAGTATTACAATTTGGTCATTGGTTTGTTATGTAAAACAAAAGAAACAGGTGACATTCAATGTGGTTTGCATAAAAAACAAAAACAATGGGCCTAAAAAGGAAAATGTCAGGCATTTGCTACTGAGTATGTCTTACCGAGCGTGCTACTGTGCTATGTAAAACAGCGCACTCAGGTGGCCTGGGCAGGTAGGTGGGTTTCTTCGCTGAGCTCTGACCATTTAGCTCCTGATAACAGAGGTAATTGCATTTCTGGAAGAGCAGGAGCAGATGAAACATGGCGCATACAGATACCACTAGCACATCAGCTCCTTCTGTTGGAAAATTTCATTTCTTTCCATGTGGAAGACATGAATCCAAATCCATTCCCTCTGCACGTTTATCAAGCCTGGCCCACCAAGTGGGGAGATGGAGGTAATTCACTCAGCTGTAACTCACCACTTTAATCCAATTTACAGCCACCCCCAGGAAGAGATAATTACAAGTCTTAAACCAGTTAGTAGAGGAGTAAAGAGGGAGACGAAGAAACCCTCACTCTCTCTCAAACCATGCTTGTGGCTCAGCGTAGGATCAACATAGGGAAGGTTTCTGCTGGCAGGACTTAGGCAATGTATTGTTCAAGTTAAGAAACTGTAAATTGAATTGAGCAAAGGACAAAAATTCAGAATATGGAGGCATGGATGATGTTATGGGATACATACTAAGTTTATTAAAACTGTGATCCTATCTCTGAAAAAAGTAAAGCTGGGTAAATGCTCCGCATTTCAGTTGAATTCTGAAGAGAGGATTCAATGCATCTGCAGTAAAAGCTAGATGAGTTATCTACAATAAATGTAATGATTCCTGGCTTCACATTCTACCTCATGTTTCCTGCACTGTCTATTCAACTTAAAGCATGAAGTGGAGTATATGAGGCAATTTCTACAAAATAAAAAAAAAAGATTCTGTGGTAACAAAGTGCTACGTACATTAAGCTTGAGTTATTTTTTCTGTTTTTAATCAAATTGAACCACAATAGTCCCATGCATTCAGAACCATCTCTTCATTCAAGCAATTTTAACTGAGAAAAAAAAAATCATTTTCCCTCATGTTAAAGAAAGGACTATGATAAAAAAGGCTATTATACCTTCAGAAATAAGTAGCTCCAGGAAATTCAAGTGACTTTGTCTATTTGTTTTGTTTCCTATCTGCTTTTTTTAAATGAGTGAAATTAAGCTTGCTGTATCAGCTTTCCTCCAACATGCCTCAAATGTAGTTTATTCAATTTTTCCAGCTTGTGATGTGTTCATGCCATTGCATTCCTCTGCAAAAAAAAAATCATTCTCTATATACTGTATATTCAATTTCCAATGAAGTGTATCCCACTAGCATCTCAAAAATGTCTTTGTAGTGTGCGTCATCGATTTTCAAAAAGATGCTATAACAAAGAAAGGGCAGTCATTGATTTTTCTCCCATTGGATGTAATATAACACTTAGCCTTTTGTAAACAGTATTAGCCTTGTATCACTGGTCTTTGCAGGGGAAGTGACACTTGGACTATCACATTAATAACTATTTCGACAGAGTGTCATTGTGTGATCCCAATGTCACGGGAATTGTCATTAGTTTTCAACACTCAGGAATGGGAGTGTGTTTGTGTGTACGCAAGATGAAATTGATTGAGTGGGTCCTCTATTTCTTGGTCATTTATGTTGTGTCATACATTGCTGTGTAATCAGTTTGTAATCAGAATTTATCTCTTGAATGCGTTCATCGATTCTTTAGATCCCTCTTTGCATAAACCTACATTAAGCTGCATTCAACACTATAGAAATTTTTTTAAGTTTTTGATTATTTCTTTTTAGTCTTTTATTTTTAGTCTCTGTTCAATGCATTTCTCATGGCAACAACACCTGGGCTAATTACTGTACATACAACTTTACTGTCACATGGTGTGAGATACCCACTGACCTTCTGTCATGATATTACATATGCAAATGATTTTTTTCTTTCCATCCTGGATCTGAGAAGGAGGACCTTTTTATTAAAGGGTCATTGAAAGATTTGATGTTTGTTTGTTTGACAGTCTATCTATCTATCTATCTATCTATCTATCTAGAAAGACATCTTGGATCATAGGAGAGGACACCATTTAAAACAAGACCAGTCTGAGGCATGTTGCATATTGTATACTTCTCCTTTAGTGCTTGAAGTGAGGAATGGGGTTAAGTTGTGCTAAAGAATGTGAGGAAATCATAATGAGGTGCTCTCTTGGGAAGCGGAAACAGCAGTGAGCCCTAATTAATGAAAGCAGAGACACCCATTCAGTCTCCTATTCAGCATTGCACAATGGCTATCTCTCTGAAGCAGAACCTTCTGTGGAATATTAAAGAAATGAATGAAAACAGGCGCAAACGGCAGACCCTTGGCCTCCCCCTTGGACGTTCAGCTCCTCAGTTCTCATTGTATGCCTGCTCTAGAAAGTCTCCCTCACTCTTCCGAGGGAGTCCCATTCAGCACAATGTACTTCAGAAGATCCTGCCACGCCGTTTTGTAAATATGGCCGCGGACAATATGAACAAAGAGAAGGCACATTGCCAACAAGTATCCAATTTAGCCCTTAAAACATGCTAACTCCTCAAGCCTCCTTCTTCTTACTCAGGTGGCTAAGAAGAGGTTGAGGGTCATGGGGAAGAGGGTGGGAAGTGGGGGGCAATCATGCAGACACAAGTCAAGTCATGGCATATGATGGGAGAAGTGTGGACCCACCTGACACTGACTGTCTGTCCTGTTAAAGGATTTAGCGCTGAACTCCTCTCTGAGCTGAACTCTTGCTGCTAATCTGTTCATTAACTGCCAGCAAATAAGAGCTTTGAAGGAGTTTGGTAAGGTGTTGTGTGTGTGCGTGCATTTGTGTGTGCGTGTGTGTGTGTGTGCACGTGTATGTCCTGACTATGTAGCCAAACCAGAAATTAGGGCTAAGATTGCGTAGCAGGACAGACCCAAGGATAGGAAGAATAAGGTTAGGTTTAGGAGATATAGGAGATGTCAATATATACCGTGTATATCCTCTATTGAGTAGAAGTGAAAGAATATAAGTTTTAATGCTTAAGAATGATTAAGGAGGCTGGTTGAGATTTCTCATTTGTTGTCAGGTTGCTTATGTGGTTTTGTTACCATGTTTCCAGCCCTCTTGCCATTGATCCATACTGTATTGTGACAGATCCATTCTAAAAGAAGGCTTTCATTCTCTCTCACACAATTAGAGACCTGAGTGTGTGAAGTTCACTGATAAAATCTGCATCCAATAAAACACTGTTCTTATGTGTTTCTTCTTTTGTAATACAGAATGTTAACATCATAGTGTGTTAATCCTTGGGTTTTTCCATTTTATTCCTTTCCCCCTGCAGTTTCATTTTAGATGCATTAGTATCCATATTAGTCGTACATTCGTAATGACATTTTAATTAGAACTGCTTTTTTACTTATGCATTTATACATCTTAAGAACAACATATATATATTTAGCATATTTAGTTAAATTGGTATTTCAATTCTTGTTTGAGAAACATATGGAAAACAGTTTCAGCTACAAAGTGAGCAAGGTTTGAGGGGGATTCAGTGCGTGTGTGTGTGTGTGTGTGTGTGTGTGTGTATGTATGTGTGTGTGTGTATGGTGTGTGAGTGTGTGTGTGTGTGTGTGTGTATGTGTGTGTGGAGAAAGGGGGGCATGCAAAGTCAATTAGTTGTGTGTTTATTAGTTTGTGACAGGCATGAGGGCATGTAGATTAATTCATGACCCCAAGAAGGATTGGACAGGAATTACTGCCAAGCACATCTGTCAGAGCTGAAAAGTAAAGGTAGCATTATGGAGGCAACAATTTGTGCTCATTTAATTATGTGTATTAATGAAGTTATGCTTGATTACACATAGATGACATCAAACAGTTTTTTTTTTTTTTTACTTCATAGAGCTCAGTTGCACTAATATGTAAATAATTGAAATGTCCACAATCAAGTGTACTAATCATGGTTTAGTTTTATTTATACTCTTCTTCTCTGTAAGCGGTGCAGTAATTAAACACAATGTAGCCACCTGTGATAATTAAACTATAAGAGATCACTAGGTTTGACCTTTTCCACTCTGACCCTTACTTAAAGCAAAGGCAATCATTCAGAGATTGATTTAATAGGCGCTGTGACCTCTTCATGGCGTGTGTTTATAAGGTTACTTCTTTTAATTTCAGGTTCACAACCAGCAACTAGGTTCATCCAGTCTAAACAGAAACTGTGTTTGATGAATTATTTAAGCATTTAGCAGTATGGGAAATGCTAATATGCTAACTGTTGAGCAATATTTTTTTTTTTTAAAGAATGATTATCACACAATCCGCATATTGTAACATATAAATAAAAAGGCCATCCAATTTGAAGTTCTAAAGGTAAATATATATATCTTGTGACTTCTATAGCATTGACTTCTTAAGACCTTATTTCTCATTCAACAGTCCAGTAAACAACATCTGCTGCTTCATTTGCACACCTTCCATGCTAACCTCTGTCTATAGTTAAGTGAATACACAACGAGAGGTAATGATCTTCTACTAATGTGTCCTATTACCACCACACTCACATTGATGGATTGAAATAGATTTAAATACATTGTACATAGGTCTTGGCTTTCCAATGCTGTGGCATTAGTGAGTAAGGGGTCATATATATTGTCTTTGCTCCGTTCAATTTTTCTTCTTAATTTGTTATGATCTTATTTTATTACACTTGAAAGATTTTTAAACTAAGCTAATGCTTCTGCTTAATTTGGGTTAAGTTGTTTGATCTACATAAATAATTACCCTCTACCCTCTAACTGCCATTGGTTTGTTTCTCTGCGACTCTTACTAGATTATAGATCAGCTTCTTACATGCAGATCAGGGCTAGATCAATGCTGCTGTTCATCCCAACTTGTTCAATACTCCCAAAATCAATGACTCAGAGTTAACCATCAGCTTCTGCTGGCCCAATTAATGGAGACACCACATCCACATTCATAAACTGCCTTTGCAGACAGACCCAGGGATTCTCGGTTCAGTTATTGTGGACTGGAAGACCCAAAGCTAGATCACTGAGTGCCTAATGAAAATTTATGTCAGGTACTGTTTTTATGGGTTTCACTATCATCTTGGGAATTTCATTTAAATGAACAGTATTCTGCACTTTGTGAACTTGTTTGTCATGGTTAATGTTTAATCTGTGAGCTTTAATTTACATTGGCAAGTAGGAGTTGTCTTCAAAATATTGTTTCTTTTAGGGGATCATTGACTAAAGAGAAAAAGACTGCATTCCATTCACTGTATGTAAATCATTTTCTGAGGTTATGACCTCCCAGAGCTAAACACTCTTACCTACTCTTATGATTTGCCTGTTAAAAGCAGCAAAACTATCCAAAATAACAGTTATTTGTTTTACTGATGAATGTTTTTATGGTGTTTATTTTTATGGTATGGTTCTGTAGTAAGTAAGAAAGATGCTTCATTATCATTTTTTTTTTTTGTGTTTGTGTACATTTAAGTAATTAAAATGTACTCATTTATGACATTATATACAAATACAACAAGAGAAAACAACAGCTCTAAGAAATGTCACTACTAGTTGGGAGTGTTAAACAATCTCTTAGTAATTACTTTCCACCAGATTTTCCTAAAGGTGCACAAGTTTTAGATCAGGTAAAAACTGAAAGTCAGCACAGGCAAGCGGCCCACAGAGGCTTTAACTGAGCAGCACAAACTGTTTTCTCAACAAAGGGATTGACTCTAACAAATGTCATAAGCCTTTAATGAGAGAACTGATCTCACTAAACCCCACTTCTATTCACCACTCCTCTGGCCACTGGAGTCTCTGAATCTAAACAAGGGATCTCTCTTAGAAACCCACTGCAGCCAGGCAACATGACAATGCAGGTCAATTAATTGGTTAAAAAAAGTGGGAATCCAATTAATGTGTATCAAGCTGGCATTTTTGCATGATGATAGCTCATTAGTGGGGGAGTTTTGCCGGATTACCCCCCACCCCCCTCGTTAAAAGGCTGTCTCACTCGGTAGGGCTTTAGGCAGCAGGGAGGGATCCTTTATGCAACAGGTCTGAGACAAAAACTCTGTGTTATCCTCACTTAATGGGTTTAATGGTGTTGAATTTTTAAATAGCTTGGGCAGATGCCTTTTGAGTTCCCGGGCTTGACTCACCACAGTAGGCCTGGCAAGGTTTGGCTATTCACGGTCTCCTCCAGTCATCAGTGAGGAAGTCGGTTAATGGACAATTTTATAGTCATTATTTGTATAAGATAATATGTTTACATTTTTATGTATAAATATGTTTTTAGCACTCCAAAGCAGATATACTTACCTTTTGAGAGCTGCACAGTAAAATGGTAAATTTAACATTTAGTTCATTATAGAAACAGAAAATAAATTATATGAACTAACTTTTTTTTAGAAGTTAAACATTACATAATGTACAAAATTTTCATTTGCAATCCAGCACATTTTCACTGTCTTAACATTACTTTTCTAAATGACTTTCCTGAAGGGTGATTGCACAGTTGCGGTGTTATTTGTATACTTGTTTATATTTTTATAACACTATCATTGACTATGATCCCATCTAAATTTACTTTCCTTGTGACTGATCCTGGTATAGTCTCCAGATCCACCAAGACCCTGACCAGGATAAAGTGAGGTTAGGGAGTTAGGTTAGATGAATGAATGACTAAACAGTTACCAAAAATAGCCATAGGTGAGTGTCACTCATTAATTCTATGTGCACATTTCAAATAAATAAATTACAACATTTATAAAGATCTAGCTAAGACACTTCGAAAATCATATTATTTATCATCTTTTTCTCATCATCTATACCACTTTATCCTGTATACAGAGTCACAGGGGGCCAGGAGACTTATGAGATGGGGTACACCCTGGATGGGGTGTCAATTCCATCCATTATCTACTATTTTAAAAAATTTACATTTTACCTGTCCCCCAATATTCACTCAAATTCACTTCCATTATTTTCCTTTATTTTTGGTGATGAGGTCCCTGATGAGGATGACTGATGAGGTCCCTTTAAAATTACAACTTGTTTTTAAAGTAAATTCATTTAAAGTAAATTCTTTTTATTTTTAAATTCATTAGAATGTTAGGTGTAAATGAGGTTATACTTATTAAAATAACCCCAACAATTTCAATTTATTTTCATATAGAACATAATTATTATATATCATATACTTTCATATATATTTAAATTTTCTCTTATTTTCTTTGAAATTAATATATTAACAGGATTTAATGTTCAGCAGAGGATTTGTTATTCCAAAGCGAGCAGGAAGAACACCACAATACAACTACAGATTCAAGCACAAAGACCTGCCAAGTGAGGTTTTTTTTGTGTGTGCTCTTGTGTTTTTTTTTTCTGCTTCTGTTTCTGAGCGGAAGATTGATACCCCTGCCATACTCATGTAGAATAACTTCACTTAAATCTTGTTTGGGGCAAAATTCCAAGTGGAGTGTGTCTAGTTGCTTCCGAGATTACTTCATCTTTCTCTGTGCACCCACTTCCTCCTGTGTCCTCTGGCATTCGATGTCCCATTACCCTTCACAAGCAGCAACTTTCTGCTGTTTGCACAGTGCTTTCCACAGGGGCCAAAAGAGGACCATCACAGCACAACTGCATGTAGTGATTGCTTTCCTTACCCTCAACCCCACTATTTTTTAATACACTCTACTGGCCAGTGGCTTAGATATTGCAGAACTAGAGTGATTAATTAATGTTTCACTATTGTATAGGCTGTCTGGCACTGTTGAATGTTCTCTCTGCTCCAACCTTGCTTAAGGCAAATAAGAAATTAGATTTCTTTCAAATCTCACTGAAATGTAAGTTAATCTTGATATTTGTCTTGATCAAGGTTTTAGCAGATATACTGTAGAACTGAAGAATGTTCGTTTTTCTGTTGCACATATTTATCAAATTAGTCATGTGTCATTGTAAAAAGAAGTCATTTTGTGCAAATGAATACTGTAAGTGTAATGTGTCAGGTGTGCTATCTAACGGTGCCACGGTCTCAAAGAGCATGCTTAAATAATTAACCCCTTTTGTTTAAACCTTGGAATCAAATCAAGTGTTTGTGTTATAATTTACAATAAAAAAAATCCACTGAATAACCTGTGTAGTCTGTTGACTGTTTTCCTATGCCTCTAGACCCCATTCTGAACATCATTTTCCATCCTTGTATTTCACAGTTTTGTTTAATTAGTCTGAATTTTTTAATATTTTTCCCATCAAGCTTCACAAACAATCAGTGCTCAAATTAAATTGCTTTCAATGTTTTATAATTGACGTTCGTAATTATAGCCTTAAAACATTCAAAAATGATTTTGTGCATTTGATAGTTGCTCCACACTCAATACAAACTACAAAACAGTGTCAAAGTTTAGATTAATTCACCCCCAAGTCATGATGAATGTTAATTGTTGTTGAATAATGATGAAGTGAAGAAAATAATTAGGAATATGGTAATATACAGATTGGTGACAAATTAAATGGGAAAAACAACATAAAGTGTTTCAGGAAGATGTTGGACCACTACAAGCATCCAATACAGATTGGCATCAATGCCATAACACTATAGTACTGTATTTCTACTATATTTCTATATTGAAGATATTTCCTCCATTGTTATTTCTATATTGAAGACATTTCTATTTTAATATTTCTATTTTGATATTTCTATTTCTATATTGAAGATATTTCCTCTGTTGTTATTTTGGTAATAGTGGTGAAGCGCAGTCTAACATATTGCTCCAAAATCTACCATAGATGTTCAATTGGATTGACTGTACAGGCTGTAGCATGTGAATTATATCATTTTGCAGTGATACTTCTCTCTAAGAAGACAAATGGACACAAACTGCTCCAGCAAAATTTCCTCATGATTTAACAGAGTTGCTAGATTTGTACTTTAATTTGTGATCTATATGTATAAAAAATAATATGGAGATCATATAATGTAGTTTACTTTTACACAATACTGTATGTAAAACTCCTTCCTAATAGATAATTAAATATATTTTACAGAAGTTAATATTTGTGTGACAATTTTTTTGGCTTAACAGTGCCACTTTAGGTCTGTCATCATGTCAGCTCTAGTAAATATATAAATGCTGTTTTTGTTGTGTCTCCTTTAATCAGACATTAAAGCAGAGAGAGTATGTGTCCTTCCAGATGTAAAAATACCTGCAGCTATGTTGGTTGTCCTGTAATGCAAAGCTATACTATGGTATGTACTTCAGTAATTAATTAATATTTACAGAATTAATTAAGTATGTAAAGTAATTGCAAACGACATAGTTATCCGTAATATACTGATAAGGTTGAATAGTTTAATTTAATAATTGAAAAGGTTGCCTTTTAATTTTACATTAGCTGGACTGCTAGAATGTATGACATCTGTATTATTACATTCTTAGAACTTATTACCCCTGTTTATTATTTAAATCACGTATGAAGACCCTTATCAGTTTTTTATTTAATTTAGGGAAAGTTACATGTATTTTGATTTAGGGAAAGTTACATCTATTAATAACATGCATGTACTTTTTCAGTGTAACAGTGTTATGTATATGGCGATTTCTATAGTCTACATTGTGCTATGCCTTTGGTATTTATACAAGAGAGGGTAATAGTTGCAAAAAATTCAGTATTCCATTTTGCATTAGCTTTGAGTGTACTATGAAACCAACAAGAGTGAAGTTACTATGATTGGAAACACTCTGCTATGTGTTTTCTTAAGTGTGAATTTCTAAAGCAGGAGTTGCTAACATCTCACCAACTGATCCAGTGACCAACTGAGCCCCAAATCTATCCTGTAGAAACCTGGCTGTTTTTCAATGCTTTTTTAGATTTCTTGTCTGAGATCTTAACTTAAACATGGAATCTTGTGGAGCCCCATAAATACCTGTTATGAACTACATCCATTTAAGAAATACAGAGGAGGCTTTTGCACACGGTTCACAAACATTTATTATCAGTTTATGACAGTTTCTTCATTGTTTTGGTTGTTTTGGTTGTAAAAGCACTTCTGGGAACATTTGTGGCCCTGCACTTGGCTTGACATTGTGATAGACATGTACTTTTAATAGGCTTTATCCCTAAGGCTTAGAGATTTAGCCTGGTCCCTCAGGACTTCGTCTAAGATCAATTAGAGTTAAGGGCAAAAATAATGTCTCCAGGGCATGTGAATATGGAGTGCATGTTATAGCAGCAAATACTACAGTTGAAACAGCACCTACTCCAAAAACAGGACACTGTCCATGAAGTTAACGGCACCACGAATTCAGTCGTCTCTAATTACATTTATCAGTAAAATTGACAACATTAACAGGGGTAAATGGCTTTCATTTATATGTAGTAATAAGCTGAAACACAGTGTAGTGCATGACGGTACCCAGGAGTTCGATTTTCGTGCAGATACTGACCATAACAATGAAAAGATTTAATCTGACGGCAAAGCTGCAGTCTCTGTACAGCAGAGTGCTTGTGCAGGACCAGTCAGCGAGTTTAACCACTCATGCCATCTGTTAAGAGGCTGCTCCAAAGTTCAGCTTGGATTCACAAGCCCCGGGAGTTCTACCAGGCTGCTTACTACTCCTGACCGCTGGATTGTGTGTGTGTGTGTGTGTGTGTGTGTGTGTGTGTGTGTGTGTGTGTGTGTGTGTGTGAGCCTTCATCTTAAATCTTTTGATCCAAATACCGACTCCTGCCTCCAGCACACATACAGGCAGGTAGGACACTTGCTGTCTCTAAAATACGGTTAACTTCCTCGAACCCTTCACCTTAAGAATTAGCATACTAACTTACCACACTCATTTATGTATTGCAATTGTTTGGTTTTTTTTGTTGTTTTTTTTGCATATACAGTATTACCCACTTTTTTTTAAAGCCTTCATAAAGAGTATCTCTCTCTCACACACACACAAACACACACACACACACACACACACTCTGATTTATAGCGCCGCCAGCATGGTCAGACTGGCTAATGAAATCTGTGACAGTGCATTAACGAGGCCGTTTGTTTCAGCTCAAGTTCAGTTCTTGTTTTTTTTTGTGGGTTTTTTTCACTCTTGCCTCAGCCACCTCTATGTTTGCATATTATTTTTCTCCCTCTTTACTTCCCTGTTACTATTTAAAACTCTCGTTTATGTACTGTAGCATTCAATTTACACCAGTCGATACCAGTCAACTTAAACAGTAAAAGCAGCTGAAAACTGTGCTGAGAACACTATATAACATACAGCTTAAAATTAAACTATACATTAAAAATTACAACTATAGTTTATTGTTATTGCAAAAGTTTTCTGTGCATAACATAGAGAAATACTAAGGTTCCATTTTCGTAAAAACTGAGATTTTGCTTTTTAGACCTTCTGTCTGATAGTCTTTGAGTTGTAAATAAAATTTTGGTAGATGCACTAAGAGGATGTTTAGAGGCACTATGTTTAATATTTAATCTTAAAATTTGTAATTATTACTTTTTGACTAATTAAACAAATAAATGTAAAAAAAATTAAGAAAGAACAAAATAACTATCTATTCAACGAACAAGCAAGCAAATAAATAAATAAAAACAAGAAAACTGATTAAAAAAAGTTTTATGAAGATAATGGAATCAAAATGGTGTTTTTTCACATGTACTGGTATCTAATTTAATCAATAACAAAACTAGTTTGTGGAAGAATTCAGCAAATGATTATAAAGTCAGAAACTGAGTTGCTTGTATATATTTTATTAGTGAAATACTTCAGGGCAGTGTGATTGAATTTCTGACCTTAATGTGAAATGAGCGTGTGCGTCTTTCAATTTCTGTTCTGACATTTTTTATATTGCTGTGTAGACAAAGGTCACGACTTAAACTCCGTACACAGTGTGGAGGCTAAGGGTGGACTGCACAAATTCTCTAGGAGTTAAAATAATCATTTAAGGAAGTGATATCCAGAAAGAAACCAGTTCTAAAATTATTAAAGAATAAGACAATCTTTGTTAAGATATGTTTATTTTTTTGTTTCTGAATCAGACATTCTTTGTTCTGGAATATTGTGCTTCCTTTTGTTGTATTATTGTTATTATTTATTGTTTGTATTGTATTTGTATTGTATAATATTTGCATTAGAGCGTAGATTGATCACATTAAAAATTCTTGATACATACAGTATGTCACTCAGTTATTGGTGAGTGTTTGTCGCCTTCATTTGGAACGGGAGTGCTGGCACTACTAATACTGGATAGGAGAGTACTGGATGGGTGGAAGGGTGTAGCTGACATGCAGGCTGGGAAAGTTTGGGGAAAACCTGGCCAGAGCCGCCAATCAATCGCAAAGTTCACATTAAAAAGTGCTGACAGCAGTGGGAGAGAGAGTTCCCACTTTCATCTAGAGGGAGACCTCCAGCTAACCTTCACATCACACTTTTTCTCTCAAGACCTCCTCTCTTTATTAAATTGTGTTGCATCCCACAGTGGAATTCGAGGCAGTGCCCGCTTTGTCACTTATCGCAAAACTTCTGACTCATTCCATTTTTTTATATGAACAACAATTCACATGATAGCCTTGAACTACAGCATGTCTTTGTGCCTTTGTATAGAGCCCACACACACACTCGCCCATATCTGTCCTCCTTCACTTAATCGAGTTTGCTGAAAGAATAAAAAAGTCTCTGCTGTTGATATGTACTAGTTCATGAATCTACATGCATATGTGTGCCCTGATGCTGTTTTAGACATTATCAGACTACATTATTATTATTATTATTATTATACAACTTTAACTTATGATGTAAACTCATTGACTTACATATGCATAAATGAAAAAATATCTACATCCAAGAGCCACATCACAGAATATAGCAAATAGTTTGTACTGTTGATTTGATACTCTTGAAACTCAAATCTCGTCATATTGAACGTTGAACTACTTTGTTTGTATACCCTTGTGTGATTTTCTCATGAGGACCATTGAGAATAATTTTTTTCTACATTCTTTCTGTTTGAAGACAATAAGTTCATAGTTTTCAGGTGCTAATAAAGAGACACACTCAGGAGAACTCAGGAGAACACTAGAGTCCAGGTCTGGGAAGGTTAAGGTATGCAGTATGCAAGGTACAGTATCCACACTGAGATGTATGCCATATTACATGCAGTTTGTGCTTTCAGCACAGCTATCCTTAAGCAGGTGGTATTAAACAAACCCCACAACATCAGGCCTGAGTACAACTCTGTAGCCTTGCTGTTATTTGCAGTGAAACTTGGTGAATGATCAGTACACTATGACTTGAATGGAAATGGTTTTAAGGGAAGTGCAGGGTCTACTGCAGAGACCTCAATTGCACAGTCTTCTGCTGCCCCTTAGGGGTGTGGAGAAGACTCAGAGTGCACTTACCCTGTCTCACACACTTCGACTCTTTAACACACAGCATCCGGAGACTTGTCTGGCATGTATATGCACCGATCAATATTTATTCAACACCTGTGGCAACCAGTGACATTTTATAGGTCCAGTAACAAAATTAATGTGGTTATTAATCAGTTGTAAATTCATTAACAATTATTTTTGTCCTCTTGTTTTAAATAAATTGTGGAGAATGAGTGCTTTTAGTGATACAAGTAGAAGTTGTATAAATAGTTTGATTTTATAATTTTCCAGCAAACACTGCCATCAGGAGGTTGCAGTATTAAATCTTACTGTACGTATATAAAAGCATTATTAATTACTGGAATGTAAACTTGGAAATGTAAGTTATATAACCATACAGAAAATACTAATAAATGGAAATAAACATTGTCATATATTTCGCTTTATTAATGTAAATATTATTATTATTAATGTATACTATTAAATATTATAAATAATAATAATAACAATAATAACAATAATTATTATTATTATTATTATTATTATTATTATTATTATTATTATTATTACCTATTTATACCTAATTATTATTATTATTATTATTATTATTATTATTATTATTATTATTATTATTATTATTATACCTATACCAATATATGACAGATGTTATAATCAGAGTAAATATGAATGGGTGTAATATTCATGCTATATATCAAGTGTTAGATGTCAGATTCATCATGTAGATATTGGCAAGTTTCTTGAGTTTCATTTGTCAGAGACAAGACTCTGTGCACTTAACCTGTGTGACATCTCCACAAAGCAGCCACTTTTGTCCTGTTACTTGTAAAAAAGGCTCTTTTTCAGGTGAGCTGCACTAAAGCCTGTCAGCTACACACAAAGGAAGGAAGTGGGATATTGAGTTGCTGGTTTTAACTGTGTGTTGTGTTTATTTGCTGTGTCAGAAACTAAGAGATTACACTGCTTATAAGCACTGAGACTGGAATTTGGTTAGGTGTCTCCTCAGGGCTAAAGTGGCAGGTAGTGAAGTAAAGATGCACAGTTGACCCTGGCATTAAGAATGAAAGTTCAGTCTGGCTACTATTAACTTGTGAAGTGCTGCCATCAATCATGTCTTAAAAAGTCGACACTTATGTATTTGTATGTGGGGTGTTGGATAGCAAAAGCCTATACTTTTCACTAAGAAGAGCTAGAATGTCATGTAAGATATCTGTTTCCATAACACTCTCACCTAATGTGTTAGTGTTCTCTGAGTGGATTTGATCGCCAGAAGGTTTCTGTAAAAATATGGTTGGCATATTATATATATATTACAAACACAAATTAAAGAAGAAATATAAATATTATCTATTTAGTTCACACACATATTTGATGCTGTGATTGATCACAATGAAATAAATATCTCTGCTGACAGTGTAGAAACTCTTTATGACCAAATTCACTTAAGAGAAACTTGCACCTCTGAACTCTCATCTATCTAAACCAAACAATTTCAGATGCAGTACTGGAAAGAACTGGATGAGATTTATATAGAGACAGAGTAGAGAGCCTTGTTTGGGTTGGTCCTGTCTAACCTGAAGCACTATAAATAGGCGATATGCTGAATTATTCGCCTCTTGTGCTATTCCAAGCAGAGACTCCTGTGTCTCACTGATAAGAACAGATGGGTTTTTTTTCCTTGTGATAGTTATTGAGTAAGGGGTGAAAATTCAAATATTTGGCTGCTTCTGTGGGTGTAAATCCAGGAGGTCATCTTATTTTAGGAAAAACTCTGAAGTTGTTGAATTATTGTATCAGAATGGGAAATATTCCACATAGGCAATCCCCTGTGAAAGAATTAGAAGGTTTATTTTGCTTGGAGGAGATTTCCCCTGTCACCCTGCCAGTGTATTTCCTCGTTAATTAAAGTCTCGATAAACTAAATATCAAAGCCTGCAACACTAAGAAATGGCTCTGGCTGGCTCTGTTTCCTAAATGTGTCAAAGAAACTTTTTGACTTACACTCAGACATTTGCTCTGGCAGGAATGAAAAAGAATTAAGCTTCTAGTATTGCCATTATCAATCCCCCTGGAGTGCTAATTACTATTTGTCTGTGTGCAAACTAATGAGGGAGGGATCCAGCCTTAAAAAAACAAGTCTGCTTATGAGTTACCATTGCCATGTTGAAGGCAAAGATGACACAATTCTGCCTGTCATAGTAAAATTAACATACTGTAGTATTTGTTCTACAGTCCCTAAAGATAAACTAGAAAGAAAGAAAGAAAGGTTTACTTTGCATTATGTAGAACTGCAAAAGTCAAAAGTCAAAATTTACTATAAACATTACAGTTCCCTAATTTGACATAAAGGTTCTTTAAACAACTGGTGCAAAAAAAGGTATAATTTACATGCAGGAGGAAACCATTTAAGAGAAGACTTTTTATCGAGCACATATTATCTTGGACTTTCCATACCACTATTCAAGAGAAAAGCTCCACCTATTACTATTGATTCTGCTGAAATATACATGAACCAGAGGTTGAATAATTAAAATTTCAAGGGCTTTCTTACAGAGCTCATAGAAATTCTCTTGGGATGGCCAGAGTGGGATTCCCCTAACACATTCACATGGAAAAAACACACTGTTATGATATATCTATTACAGAGGGCATGAATATTGCAGAAGCAGAACGAATAGTCATGAAATGACTAATCATAGCTCAGGAAACCTAAGATGGCACTCCCACATGAATGACTGACAGGTCGGCAGATACACACAGCTTACGGATAGTGTGACATGTCAGACATTTACTAAAAATTATGTATTATTTATGAGAGCAAAATGTTGACCTCACTGAATAACACAAATGAGAAAGTCCACTGGTACTTTCTGGTTCTGGAAAAAGATCTCCAAATGTTTAACTGATATCCTTGTTTTTTCACTTTTCTTCAGTAGTTTTTGTGTTTAATAGCATAACGGTAGGTGTACATTATTTAACAGCCTGTAAACATCCTATGAGATATGAAGTACAACTAGCTGATTTCATTGATTGATCATGTGTGTAAGTATATGCCCTATGGCAATGCCTTAAAATATCTTGGTGGACACAAACAAATTTTGGTAATCAAACCAGAGGCTTTCAACAGAATCAGACGATCATTTTTCACGAGAGCTTAATAAATGTTGAATGGCTTAATGGGCCATATAAGCCTGTGGGCTGTGGTGATGTGAGTTTGACACCTTTTACACTGCCAAAATGTATACAAACTGTTCCTAATTAGCTGGCACTCTTTCCTGACTACTCATCTTCCTCATGCATGTTCTTCAAGGTATATATCAAATATTTATTGCATTCATTGGTGCTTCTTTACTAATCCCAAATGTTCCTGGATAAGAACAAAGGTGTGTCATTCATTTCAAAGAGCAAAAGAGTATACTTAGTTTCCACCACTGCATGATGTACAATTAAGATATTTTCCCAACTTGTGGCTCTCCAGTTTTTTCTTAACAACACTTCTATATATATATATGGCATGGATGTTGGTGGCAGGCAGGCCAGTCTGATCTTCAGAATATTTTATTGTGAACAGACTCTAGAGTTTCCAAATATTATTATGAAAAAAATAAATCAATGAGCAGAATTGCAATTTACATTTACATTTAGACATTTGGCATATGCTTTATCCAGAACGACTTACATTTTTATCTCATTATACATCTGAGCAGTTGAGGGTTAAGGGCCTTGCTCAAGGGCCCAACAGGGACAATAGGGCTGTGGGATGTTTTATTTAATTTTGTAATTGATTAGAGTCAAAGGATCAGAGTTAGTGCTGACTTCCATTGGGCCCAAAGCAAAATACATGAGTGGGCCCTGCTACCTGACCAGTGAGCCATGGGAACCACTTGACATTGCCACTTTACTTTACTTTGACTTTAACAATACTACTAGTTATTTTATCAACTGCATGTGATCGACTACAACTAAATTCCCTTTGTTTTCCTTTTATCCTATTGTTATTATTTATATGAGATAAGCCATGTATGCCTACAAATTAAATCTTATAGATTTACTATAAAAGAGGATGAAGTGGATTTTATA
>JAQMYJ010000039.1:16005988-16025679 GCA_030014305.1 Clarias laeviceps | reverse complement strand
TTATTTTAAGGTCACGGGCAGTTGTCTAAGCATTTCACTGCATATCGTACTGTGTATGACTGTGTATGTGACAAATAGAATTTGAATTTGAAACCACTCACTTTATCCTGTATACAGGGTCGCGGGGGCCTGGAGCCTATCCCAGGAGACTCCACGAGATGGAGTACAACCTGGACATAGTGCCAACCCATCGCAGGTTTATTCCTTATGCTCCCAGAGCCACTCTTTCACAATTTAGGCCCAATAAATCTTGGCATTGTCTTCATCTGAAGCAACCACCAGATCATAACACTGGCATTGTTTTCATCTGAGGCAACCATCAGATCATAACACTGCCTCCAGAGTCTTGTACAATGGTCACTATGCATGATGGCTGAATCACTTCATGTTATTCCCTTGTTAACCTGATCAGCCATCCTGGAGCGATATCATAGATCTGAGCTCATCAGAAAACATGACCCTTTTCATTATTCCAAAGTCCAATCTTTATGGTTCTTAGCAAAGTTAAGCTTTGTCCTATTAACTTTATTAAAAAGGTGTTAGGGGTTAAAGGTTGAGGCAAGATATAAGTACACAGCTGTGATTTCTACTGTAAATATTTTATAGTCAAACTTTACAATACAATTCACAATACATCAAAACGGTATCTGTTACCAATTTTTAAATAAAAAAACTCAAACATTAGGGTCTGAAGTATAGATACTTTATAGATACTGTTTTAGAAAGTGTCCTTGTTTGTCCTTAGATAATTAACAATAAAAATGAACTGCACAAAAAAAAAAACTATCACTATTGCAACAAATTAGGGGTGAAAACTGGTAAAGTGGGACAATGGGTAAAGTTATACATGTAAGCTTGATCTTCAGTATCTCCATATGATTATACTGTACTGATCTAAACCTGTTTAATTAATCCAAATTAGAAACATAAAATTATGTAAAGCAAAAATACATAACACTCTGTAATGAGTATAAATGTTAATGGTTAAAAATCTAAAGCTTTATGTAGGATTTCTAAATGTTACACTATGAAATATGATTGTGAAAGTTTGAAAAACTAAATAGAGAAATATTTTATATTCTTATATAATCTTTTATATATATATATATATATATATATATATATATATATTTTTATTTTTTATATATATACATCATATATCTATCTAAATAATTATATTGTGTTTGTTAGGGGTCGATTTTCTTCTGTCCCACTTTATCAGTACGATATTTGTAGTGTGTACATTATTATTCCTTACAAAACAAAACTTGGTGTTTGTCCATATATGGTATAAATAGACAACCAGATTAGCGTTCTAGGTAATAATTCATAGTTCAGGAAGCTGCTATTGTAGAGACTCCCATTTTTGTGCAAAACTGAATTCAGTTAGTTAATTGAGTAAACTTGACCTCCGTTTTTTTATCAGTTATGTTTTCAATGAATGAATTTAGTTAAAATTAATACGTATTTTTCAGGTATAACGTTTTTAGTTTGTTTTTAATCCTCGGGGAAGTTATATGGGTTTCCTCTGGGTGTTCCAGGTTATTTCTAAAGGCACACAGATTAGGACAATTGTCAATTACAAATTGCCAGTAGTGTGTGTTTGTGTGTGTTTGTGCCCTGTGAGGGATAGACACCCCGTCTAGTGCCCTGAGTCTCCTAGGATAGGCTCCAGGCCTCTCGTGACCCTGTACAGGATAAGCAGTATAGAGAATGAGTGAGAGAGTGAGTGAAGTTACGCGTTTTGGTAATGACTCATACTTTATGATTTAATGTTTAAGTCTATAAGAAAAATAAAATTGCATTTGGTTAGTTCACCCCCTGCCCTAATTTATTTGTTTAAAGCAAAAAAAATTAGCCCAAAAAAAAATTTCCATTTGCATTTTTTAAACTTATATTCTGGCATTATATATGACATTAAGATTGTAGTAAAAAGTGGCAGAGAACATAAAATTTCCCAAACTGTCCCACTTTACCGATCTTCCCTCCACTTTTATAAGGGCCAAATATATAATTTTTATCAATCAAATTTGCCACAAAAAAACGGGAGGGTGTTGTGTCTTTTAACATCTGTTTGCAACACTGTACAAGGTGTGTGTAGTACACTGTCAAATATAAAGTGCTTTCAGTCAAACCAACCATCAGATAAAATGTAAGCAGAATCTTATCTCCCCTATTTTGGTCCATCACATAAGTAAATTATCTGCACAAAGTATATCATGTAGAAAAAGACACAATTTTCAGGGTGACAGTGAATGATAGTTTGCACTGCAAGTAAATATAAACCGGTTATGCGAGCTTATTATGTTATAGCAATCAAACTTTCAGCAGTGGTGTCTTAGCTGCAATCTTTACATATTCAAAACCCACTGGAGCATTTGACAAATCTGATGATCTGCTGAAGCAGAAACGGACATCACTCTGTTTATTATTGCCATACAAATTACATTAACTGCTTCTCTCACATTCTAGACTGAGTGGCATGATATGCAAAGGCAAGACTGAATACATGATAAATCAATTATTTATTCAACTACAATGTACCATAACTTTAGCAAAATAAGAACACATACAGTAATGAAAATTAGGCTTTATCAAAAACAATTATAATTAATTGCTAGCTGTCAAGTATACGTTTGTACAAATTTTTTCAAAGGTGACAAGGTCAATATTAGTCAAAGTATGAAGATCTATTTATTTGTTATTGCTTTATTTATGTAATTGCTATTACATGTCAAGAAGCATGCAACACAGTGCAGAAGCAAGAATCATCATCACAGATGTGTAAGCTCTATGAGTGTGAAAAGCATGTTTCAGCCTTTTGTTTTCGTCTTGTTTCATTACTGAGTGCTTTGTGGTTCAGCAGTGCATGATGGCACATCCTGGGAGACAGGCACTGTTTAGAGGGAGTTCTCATGCAATATAAATCCACAATCAGCAATGACAGGCTCTCTGTGGCTGCTTGAGCCCACAAGGTGCAGCTGTGCCAGGGGAACACTACGGCAAAGAAGGTAAGGAGAGAGATAGCAATAAGCCTACACAAACAGAAGCAGCAGCTTTTTGTTGTTTTATTCAGTCCATAATTTACAGATACATACATTTATATTTAGGCATTTGGCAGATGCTTTTATCCAGAGCGACTTTCAAGTGCTTTGAAGTTTGGATAGATCCTTATACTGGGTTAGTGGGTTACTAAACTATATACCATCAGTCAAACACTTGGGATGCGTTTGTTTAATTGTTTTTTAGGAGGGAGGAGAGAGAGATTAACCCAAATATTGAAGAAATACCATGCATTTATGAACTAGAGTAGAGACATGTTGGATACTGATTGTTAATATTCATTCATTTATTAATTTCAGTAAACAGCTTATATTGAAAAGGGTCACAGTAGATCCAGAACCTATTCAGAGAACACTAGGCACATATAGGGCATACATCCTGAATGGGACAACATCTTAGGGCAGTGTGCATGTGCGCAACATGTACTGTACAGATATACACATGTATTTACACCTAGGGCAGATTAGCATAGCCAAATGTACAGTATCCAAAACAGAAACCAAAAGTTTACATACGCCTCAGCCAAATATATTTAAAATCAGTTGCTCAGATTTCTTGACATTAACCCTAGTGAACATTCCCTGACTGAGGTCAGTTATGATTACTGCTTTATTTTAACAATGTGAAATGTCAGAATAATAGTAGGGAGAAAGATTTATTTCAGGTTTTATTTATATCATTACATTTCCAGTGTTTGCACATTTGCACATGCACTTCATATTGTCTTTTTGTATAGTTCTTATATATTTTTATTAATTTATGTTGTTAATTTATGTTGCATGTAGCACCTTGGTCCTGGAAGAACGTTATTAGTTTCACTGTGTACTGAACTGTATATGGTTAAAATGACAATAAAACACCTACTTGACTTAACTTGACCTGACTTGACCTTTCAGGTGGCCTTCCATAAGCTTCTTACAATAAGCTGTTGGAATTTGCCAATTCCAAATAGAAATATGTAACTGTGTTAGGTTTGTAGGCCTCCAGGCTCCTACAAACTTTTCATTTCTGCCCTCAAATGTTCTACTAGATTGTGGTCGGAGCCACTCCAATACCTCATTTTGCCACAACTTTAGAAGTATGCTTAGGCTCATTATTTATTTGGAAGACCCATTTACAGACAAGCTTTAACTTCCTGGCTGATGGCTTGAGATGTTGCTTCAATATATTCACATACTGTAATCTTCCTTCCTCATGATTCCATCTATTTTGTGAAGTACACCAGTTAATCCTGGAGGGTGCACCCCACAAAGCACCCCACAAAGCACCCCAATACCAAAGCACCCGCAAAGCACCCCACAACATAATGCTGCCACCCCTGTGCTTCACATTTGGGATGGTGTTCTTCAGCTGGCAAGCCTCCCCCTTTTTCCTACAGTTCAAGCTTTGTTTCATCACATGTCATTGACAAGATTTTTGTACTCCCTGTGCAGTTGCAAACCACAGTCTTGCTTTTTTTATGGTGGGTTTGGAGCAGAGGCTTCTTCCTTGATGAGCAGCCTTTCAGGTTATGTCAAAATCTGTCTTGTTTTAATGAGGATATGGATACTTTTTCTTTCTGTTTCCTCCAGTGTACTCAAGGTTCTTTGCTAATGTTCTGGGATTGATTTGTGCATTTAGGTGTCCTTCCTGAGCGAAATGATTGCTGTGCGGTCCAGTGGTGTTTATACTTATGTAGTATTGTTTGTACAGATGAGCATGGTACCTTCAGGCATTTGGAAATGTTCCCAAGGATGAACCAGATTTTTTTCTGAGGTCTTGGCTTTTTTTTCTTTAGATTTTGCCATGATGTCAAACAAAGAGGCAATGAGTTTGAAGGTAGGCCTTAAAATACATTCCGATATACACCCCCAAATGACTCAAATGTTGTCAATTAGCCTAGTTTCTAAAAGGTATGACATCATTTTCTAGAACTTTCCAAGCAGTTTAAAGCACAGTCAAACAATAATTGGAAAAATGACTTGTCATTATTAAAGTAGATGTCCTAACCGACTTGCCAACATGATGGTTTGTTAACATTAAGTCTGTGGAGTGCTTAAAAATCAGTTGTAATGACTTTAACCTAAGTATATGTAAACTTTCAACTTCAACTATAGGTTTGAAAAACATGGGGGACCCCATATGGAAGCCCATAAAACTAACCCTGTGCCTAAATTATGATATTGTTACTGTATTTCATAACGGGTGCACTGGGAGAATTAGTACAGTAGCTGGGTTATTATATTATTATTATTATTATTGGAGCAGCCTAGTACAAATCAAGTGCAGTCAGATTTCAGTATTCATACATGTAGGTGTTTTGGTCCATATAAGAACTCATCATAAAAAAAGGAAAACTGTCTAAACAAAATTAAACAAAAAAGTATAAGCAAACTCAGGTGATCATTAACTGCTAAATATAGAATTCTGTTTTAAACAACGTAATGTTCAGTATGAATACGTTTTCACAAAAGAGCGTCTATGAATTAAGATTTAAGCCTAAGCGCTTTAAAGTTACCCCCCTATTTGAGGTGAGACGGCTGTCTGTGCATTCATACCTCTCTCCATTCAGAGCCTCTGGTCCCTGCGAGATGTTTCATGGCTCATCGCGCAGCAGCACGCTTGCTCTCAGCACAGTGAGAACTCCACGTGTGCTCACACCAGTGAAATATGGAACACGTCCACGGTTCGATTTATACCGGTAGAATTATTAAATAAATAAATAAAAAGTTTTCTAAAAGAGACCTGATTGAGACGTATGGAGATATTATTCATCCAAGTAAGCTTGAAAGTAATCCCGAGCTTCTGACATCCTTGTAGGGAAAACACATGGACCTCTGTGTAAATCAGTTCTCTAATACATGTTACTGCGGACTGTAGAACCGTAAGGTCTCGGTGCTGAGATGGTTTACAGAGCGGTCACGTGGTATGAAGTCCTTCGTGGCGGAGCTCACAAGTGATACTCTGTCTCGATGATTTTCCACGTATAGATTCGGGGGGAGAAGGAGGGGCAAAGGGGCTGGACTTGCACCACGCGCATATCCTCCCCCACCTCAGTAAATTTAAAATGTTCATGTGTTCATTTTCTAAATGTCAACTATTTTTTTTGTCAATGAAACTGCCATCGTTCTCTCTTTCCTCAGGCAAACACCCTCATAGACATTTGAACTTGACTATATGCAATCTGCTGTATAAAAGCACCAAAATGCTTTTTAAAAAACTTTACACCCTACTATACATCACTGTTATTTGCACTAATCAAACATCTTGTTCTGTATATTGTGTAAAAGCACCAACATGATTCTCACAAACTTCTTACATCCTACTGCATATTACTGCTGTTTGCACTACTGTGTGCACACTGTGTTTACTTGCACTACCTTCAACACTGAATGTATGCACAATTTATGTACATCTGTTACATAGCCTACATGATTTCCCCCCCCCCATTCTTTATTTAATATGTACAGTTATGGAATGTTGTGTACTTGTGTATATTGTCTTTTCTTTAACAAATGTACAGTGTTTTATGCTGGTATGTACTTTCAGAGCCTCAAACAGCTCAATCAAATTCCTTGTGTATGAGTGAACATACTTGGTGAATAAAACCCAACTCTGATTATTAACACATTACCACAGTGTTACTAGTAGTGATACAGTATTGCTGCTTTATTATTATTAAGAAATTGCCACAAACACCAAAACTAAGTGAAGACCTGACCATCACATTCTACTGTATCTTTGATAGTTGAACATTCCATTCCCAAACAAGGATTCAGTGAAGTCCTCCTGCAAGATTCTGAAATGCATCTGTGGGAATTTGTAACATTCAGTTAAAAGCATGTTTGTGAAGTCAGGTACTGGTGTTGGACCAAAAGGCCTGGCTTGCAATCAACGTTCCAATTCATCCTAAAGCTGTTCAGTTGAGTTGAGTGGGTTCAGGGCTCTATGCAGGCCACTGGTGTTCTTCTACACTAAAGCTATAAACCCACAGTATATGTTTATAGAGCTCACTTTGTGCACAGGGGCCCAATCATACTGCTTAAACAGGAAAGCACCACCCGAAAAACAGCTGTGACAATGTTGGAAGCATACAATTGTCTAAAATGTTGTTGTATACTTTATAGCATTAAAATTACTTTTTCCTGGACCTACAGTAAGTGACCTTGGCCAAACCCTGTAAAACAGCTCAAGACCATTTTCCCACCTAGTGCAATTATTTCACTTTGAATATTTGAATTTCAATTTTAATAAATTTTTTAATTAAATTTTCAAATATCAGATTTTTTTTATTATTAACACATCCATGAATGTTGTTTAAAAGTTTAAACCACAGCAAAGAAAAAACACAGACCTTGAAGGAAAATGTATATCACTCCTTAATTTGAAATTAACATACAGTACATGTAGGTTTGGAAAGACTGAATGAAAAGAACTTTATCTGAATTTTATCTACAAAAGCCTAGTGTGTACGTTTTTATTTTAATAAAGCAGGAGCCAGACCTCCATTCAGTGGTCAGTTGATCTTGGTTCTGTTAGTTGATCTTTTTCATTAGACTGGGGTGTGGTTTCTGCTTGACTGCACCCACAATGACCCTTTATGTATAAGATTGAAAATTCCTACTCTAGAGTAACTGTTTTATCCTGGTCACGGTCATACCTGATACAATTCACACACATTCATACACTCACTCATAATGTGTGTGCAAGCTTGCATAGCCAGTCTGCTTATCTGCATATTTATAAACAGTGGGAGGAAACCAGATAGCCCACATGAAACAGAGAATTTTCAACCTCAAACCTCTGATAACATGGTATTTGAAGTCTAGTGCTTAATTAATCAATCAGATTTTTATATATGTAATATTAAAAAAAAAAATGTATGTATAGGCTTTATGTTCTTTAGCCCATATGTAGAGCAGGTATTAAGCCTTAATCACATTTTGCTTACAGGCATTTCACAAAATGTATTTAGGCCTATGACTTAAATTATTTTGACATTGATAATTGAGCATTTTGTCTTTAGAAATTGTAAAATTCCATCTTAATCAAAAGCAGTTTGCTAGGTAAGCATGAACAGTGTGAAACCATTTGGACCACTGTAGTGCTAGAAAAGGTTTGGACACATCTTGCTCACTATCCTATAACCTGTGGGGAGATTAGGATTATTTTATCAAGTGAAATAGGAAATAAATAAAATGATTAAATATGTACTGAAGTCAATAAAATAAATAAAAAAAAGCGATAAAAGGTTATTTTAAATTTTGTATTTTTTTTTGTATTCAGTTGCCTAACTGGATAGCCATTTTTTACGGATCCCATAAAAGAATAAAAGAGTTTAATGTACTTTGGATATCTGTACACTAGGTGGTGGTGTACACCTAGAATGCAGACAGCAATCTATTCATCACCTCAAAGAAGTGTACAATATTCAGACTCCCTGGATGCAGCCCAATTGTAAGAGCCATATTTCATTTTTACAATTTGTTGTTTTTATTTCTATTTCATTAGTTAGCATTAAGCATTAAGTTTATTAGTTAAGCATTAAGTTTGTTGGTTAAGCATTTAGTATGATAATAGTAAGTTACACTGTGACACTGTGGAGAACACAATAACGTAATATTGTAAGCTAAAGGATATAACATAAGCGTAAGCTACAGGACACAAGCAAACGACTTGTCGTGACTACAGTGGATTTATACAAGAAACTGTAAGAACTGTTGAACTTTGATGTTGAAAATAAAACAAGAGACAAAGAATTCAACGGACGTCCGAGTCGTGAGTGACACTGTGTAGTAAGAAAGATACGCGTCAGAACTTGTGGAATAACATGCCTGTACACCAATATTTAATTTTGATTATTTCTTCCAATGGTTAATTCTACTTGCGACGTACTGTATATCTTTCCTCCTCTCTAATCGTTTCCACTGAGCACAATTAAAAGAATGGTGTGTCCTTAAAGAGAAGCCCTTTCTTGATTTCTGGTTAACTAGCAGCAGGGAATAAGATTCAGAAAATCTAGATTTAGTTTACACTCTAAACAGTGTTAGATTTGGAGGTATACTAATGTTCTGTCAGTCAATCACACTGATAATGCTTTGGAAAGAACTAAAGCAATTTTGCATGAACTGAAGAGTTAACCAATCATACAGAAGTTGAAAAAAAGCTATGGTGAGAAATCTGTAATAACTTCACAAAAGTGTTTCCCCATAATATTATGGGAACATTCCCCAGACCTATTTAGGAAACATTTAAGACACAAGAAAATATTTGCTGAAACCATTGCAGGAATGTTATGGGAATGTTCACCCGAAACATTAGGAAATAAGGTTTCCACTGATTATATAAGCATATTATAATGTGTATGTACATCCTTAAGTACGAGAAACAAGAAGGAAAAGCTAACAGTCTGATGTGTCACGCCAGAAGTGTATCAAAGTTTTACCTGCTTAGGAACCTGTAAGAACTGCTTGTCCATTTATGCACATCTCTAGGTAGAAAAACCCAGGAGTAGAAGTTTGCGCTATAATGACATTTTTTCCTTAAAAATAAATAATCATCTACATGACTGTCACAACCATGCCAAACCAACAGCAAACCTATTAGGGCATTTCATCATGTTTTTTCTTGCATGTAGGGAAACTCTACAGGGCACTGCATTATGTCTTCCTTATTGGAAGAGTACCCTAAGGAATTGTTGAGAATGACAACTGAATTCAATTAAATTTTATTTTATTTGTATAGCATTTTAACAATGTACATTGTTACATAGCAGTTTTATAGTAATCTATAAATTCTGGAAATACAGTATATGTTTCTACATTTATCCCCAATAAGCAAGCAAGAGACAAAAACCCTAAAAAGAACTCAAGAAATCCCTTCCTCATCTGGGTCACATATACATAATTCCCTTCTATATCTGTGTATAGTCAAAAGAGGCACTTTTGTAACTATAACATTCATAAACGTTTAAACATGAAGTTTATTGGGTTTAACTTATCAACTGCTCACTGATGGTGACAGGAGTGTAAAACTGTTTAGACTAAAGCTTTACTGATAACTGCTATTATAATTTGCTGTCCTAAGGGCTACTGAATTTGAATCTGGAAAGAACAATTGTGGGTAACGGTATACATTTAGGACATAGCACTTTGGCTATGTTCGAACTGCAAGCCTAAGTGCTTAAATCCGTTTTCTTGCATATATATTTATCTTTGTTTATTTGTCCCAGTAGACTGGCTCTGAGCACTGTGAGATAAATGTGAGATTAAACTTGGTTAATCTGCTTGCCTGCCATCTGCCTGCTCCATTCAATTTTAACCTGAAAGCAAAGCAACAGTCGTAAAAAAAGAGGTAAATTGGCAAATTGCGTCTTTTATTTGAATAGAAAATGTTAAATGTGAGTGTAATGTGTAATAGCTAAGACATACCTTTACTTTCATTTAATCATTCCTTGTACATGCATGGATAAAATATATCAGACAAACAACATAATATAATTTTTTCACCATGCAATTACTTATTTAACAAATAAAAAAGTACAAGTGGGCAATAGTAAATACCCCTAATACTAAGTACTGCTTTCAGTCAGGTGCTGCTAATCATCAACCTTGATTAATTGATCAGCAGCAGGTGTGAAGACCTCTATAAAAAACCAGTTTGGGCAGTTTGCTGGCCTGGAATATTCTTTTAAGACATAAGCAATGGTCTTAGAGAAGCAAATGTTGCTGCACATCAAGCTGGAAAGAGTTCTAAACCATTTCCAAACAAGTTGGAATTTATCGTTTGACAGTGTGAAAAGGTTATTCACAAGTGAAAAGCATTCAAGACAAATTCCCAGCACATTCACATCAAGGTCAGACCATGTAGCGCTCTAAGAAATCCAACAAAAAAACAAAAGCTACATCTCAGACAATGATGATTTGGGCTTATTTTGCAGCCACATGACCTACAGTAGGCACCTTGCAGCCAAAACCTCATGAATTTCTCTATAAACCAGAGTATTCCAAAGGCCATCTGTCTGACCGCAAAAGCTTGGTCAAAATTGGGTCATGCAACAAGACAATGAGGCACACCCGTAAATCTACATCAGTATGGCTGAAAAATAAAAGAATCAAATTTTGGAATAGCCTAGTCAAAGTTCAGACATCGCAATGAACTGAAGCAATGTTGTTAAAAAAAAAACTTCAACAGTTATGTGAGAGACTGATAGTCGTATAGTAGACAATTACTTCAAGTTACTGCTGTTAAAAGGTAGATCTACTTATTGCCCACATGTTCTTTTTTTTAATTTTGGCTTTTGTTTTTGTACATGTAATTACAAGTGGGGGGTACTACAGTAACTTTTGAACATGACTGTATATAGAGTATCAGTTAAAAGTTAGTATATATGTTCTGTAAAGTCTTCATAAAGGCTCAGATTGTGTTAATTGGTATTGAACTTCTCCAGCAGAGGTAAGTCTTGGTCTTCTTTTCCAGGGATGATCTTCATTAGAGCCAGTGTAATCATGGTGCTTGATGGTTTTTGCAAATGCACTTGACAATACTGTTCTTAAAAGAACTGTTTCTTCATGTCTTAAAATAACAATTGACTATTTTTGTTGCTGTTACATAATTTTATAATTCCATATGCATTATTTCATAGTTTTGAAATCTCTAACATTGTTCTAGAATGGAGAAAATAAATCAATAAACAAAAAATATTAAATTAGAAATTGTGTAAATTTTTAGCTGTTTGCATAATGTAAACAAATTATGAAGAAATGCACTAATTCTCAAGTTATGCATACAATAAATTAAACATTAAAAATCTTTTTTTTTAATTCTCATTAAATTCCAATCTGTTCCTATTAATTCACTTCAGATCTGATACAATCAAATTGATTTTGGCCTAATATGAGAATTTCCTAAATAACAATATAAAGCCACATGTATGTAATATTTTGACTATCATTTATGAGCAGAAAATGTGTTTATAAGCACAAAATTAACACTAGTTACATACCACACTGTTAAGGCAGACTCTTGAATAAACAGAGATTAACTGGGCTCTTTTTATTAGCTCTTATGAAATGTATGTTAAACTAAAACATACTGACCTAGACCTTTTGTGGTAATATATATTTACACCCCAAAATAATTTATATACATTATGGGACAATAGAAATTCTTCTTGTATTAAATAAAGTTGATTACAGTATGCCTTTAGACACTTCTGGAAAATGTGACATTTTGTTGGGTAACAGAAAAGTGCAAAGGGGAAATAAAGAAATTTGTCTCTTCATGTAAATTGTGATCGCAATGATTTCAGGCAAGACTAATATAGATACACACTACAGTACATTTATTTTACTATTTTGGTTCCAGCCACAGATTGAGGCTCAAACATATCTGTTCCAGTGCTGTTCTAGAATGTAGAAAATAAAAATCACTAAACCAAAAATATCGAATTAGAAAGTGTGTCCAAATTTTTAAAAGGATTATCAATACATACCAATGTATAAATGTAAAATAATAAATTGTGTAAATATTGAAACACCTTGATGCGTCAGCCTACGTTGTGTGTTGATGTAGTCGAGATTTAAAATGGCCCTGTTCTAAGACTCCTCATTGGATTAGCTTTAGCTCTCCTCAGTCTACAAAAAACAGCTTCAAATAGACACTAGCTTAGATCCAAACAGGGACACTTGGACTGTTTAAGGCTTTTAGGATGAATATTGCTACAAGGATACTATCATATCTTTTTTTATTGGTACACTTCTACTTTGGTGAGTATGTCAAATAAGACAATATTGACCAGAAATAATAGTCATAAAATCTAGTATTTGGAAAATTTTGCTTTTGAAAAGTAATGCTGCATATACAATGTCTATGTATTTCCTTCTTATCTGCATTATCTGCACATCTGCGTAAATAGTAGCAAGTGAGTATGGGTCGACTCTTGAACATAATGCATCTTCAAATTAAAAATATAATAAGGAATAGGGTGAATTCATGAATATACAATATATATTAACTCAGTAATAGTACCAGTAAGGTCAGGCATCATTGAATAAGCTAAAGACAAGTAGTGTTTAATCAGTAGTTTGCATTAATATTTGTTTACTATTTTTACATGTCTAGTATGTGAGACGTAAAGAAAAAAAATCTTGTTTCAACATTCACAGCACAGAGTGACTTCGCACCATATTTCTATGACAATGGGGCCCATAGTAACCATGGTAATCTGGCATTATTCAGTCTTTCAGAGGACACACCAAAGGGTAAGACAACCTCACTATAACATTATAATATGCCAAACAGGAAAGACAGTAGATTTGTACTTGACAAAAACCAAACTCAGCAAAAATGCTTACAAAATAAAAGAATGTCAGTTTCAATTAAATTCCCACCCACTAGTCAACTTAACAGCCATGTGAAGTTGACCAAGCACTTTTTTTTAAATACTGTTCGTGCTGTGTCACAGGTCAGTGTAGCAACTCAGTGAAAATTGCTATTTGAGTTTACATGGATGAACTTTAAGGCTATTTGGATTTCCAAGTTTCATAGTGTTTCAAATGAAACATTTCAACTTCATCATTCTGGCAATATAAGCTTAAGCTACCCTGTATGGACATAAAGAGCTAATATAGATACACTTCACTATGTTCATGCTTTATGTTTAAATGTTCATGAATGTTATAATTACAAAAGAGAGGCCCTTTCATCCCTCCCACCCAGAAAGTACAGGGAGTTTTGCTCCCTTAATCTTATTAAAACATTTCTCAGAACATTATCCAAAATGTTACCAGAACATTATCTAAAATGTTACCAAAATACTTCTTAAAATATTCCCAGTATGTTGCCCAAAAAAGCTTTAATCAAAAAATTTTCCAGAACATTCTCCAAAATGCTCTCAGAAAACGGGACAGTTTAATGTTATGGGAAACGAGTACATCATGCTAACCTAAAATAATTATCTGGGTTATCTCCCAGTGACAGACACCTGTGTCATTGTCAAGGCATAAACTCAGACAATAGAATCATTTATTTTCTGTTGTGCCAATCTAAATCCCAATTCAAAATGTTTGGATATCATGCAGTGAAGTGCTATATTTGTTTTCTGATAGTTTAGATAGATTTGAGTTAGAGTGTCTCATGTAGTCCATAAATTACCAATGATTCAAGATAAGATAAGTCCTAGTGAAATATAGAAAAGGATTGTGTATTGTCTATTTTATGTTGATTTTGATGATAATACTGCTTCTATTTCCTGTACGTCAGGAACACATATATATGTTCTGAATGGAACTGATCCAGAGGGACAGCCTGTAAGATATGGCCTGGGCTTTGATCCAGGTTCTAAAGAATATTTTAGTGTTGATCCCGTATCTGGAATAGTTACTCTGATAGAGGAACTTGACAGAGAGGTAGGCCTCTGAATCATACTAAATAAGATAATATAATCTCAAAAAATGTTAAATCATTAAATGAGACATCATTTCTGGCCAAAGACACAGTACTTAATAAAACTGATAATCTGGTAACCCTTGCAGATACAGGATGAAATTGATGTCCTTGTCAGTATTTCAGATGGCCTTAATAAAGTAGGTAGACTAAAACCTATTGTACGTTTGTTCTTGTTCTCTGTGTTCTAAAAGTTTTTGTTAAATATGTTATTAATTAATGTGTGTGAAGGTAGCAGAAAAAGTCAGGGTGTTTGTGATGGATGCCAATGATGAAAAGCCAAGGTTTGAGAACCTGCCATCAACTGTGGATGTGCCAGAGGTAAAGGTCATGACATGGTTTCTTTACATTTTAAATAACTGATTGACAATTTAATTAACTGTGTGCGCGTGTGTGTGTGTGTGTGTGTGTGTGTGTGTGTGTGTGTGGGTGTGTGTGTATATACAGAGCACACCCTCTGGGAGCAGTATATTTAAAGTGCAGGCTGTGGATAAGGACACAGGCTCAGGTGGATCTGTCACCTACTTTCTTCAAGTAATTACTCATCTTCCAATCCTACAAGATCTATAGATTACCATGTGCCTTACTGTATCTATGCAAATATTAGACTTATAAACTAGATAAATCTGTATTTTAGATTGCACTTTTTACATTGATTTTCTGCTTCCAAATCTTTTAGTACATAATCATTGCAAATGTTGAACATGACAAGGTTAACCTGCTTGCAGTAAAAGTAAGATTTCTTTTGATTTAAAACTAAAACGTCCGACATGGTGCATATTATGCACTTGTGCTGTTCGGGATTAGAATATAATCACATTTGTGGCAGATACCAAGAGCTTAGCTCTCTGGAAAGTGGTAGTGATTCATGATTGCTTAGGAGTGACATTTCAACTTCATCATTCTGGCAATATGAGCTTAAGCTACACTGTATGGGCATAAACAGCTAATATAGATACATTTCACTATGAAGGACCCAGTGCTGACAGTACTACTTTTTATTCAACTTGCACAAAAATGTAATTTAAGCAATATCAAGCACTCATACTACATGAACTACAAATGAAATTAGATTTGTTTCTGTAATGGATAGATATTTATGCTTAATTAACTGCCTTTTGTTTTAATATGTAGAGCACTGGATCAAACACTAAGTTTGCGATTGACCGCCACAATGGAGTGCTAAGGATAAAAGAGAGTGAGGCTCTTGACTATGAGAGAGTGAGAACACATTTCGTTACTGTGTTGGCAAAGGTGAGTGACACCTTTTTTTACTTTAATAAAAAATTAAGCATATCCAATAACCTCCTTGTGAAGGAACTTCTTGTGAAACATAAAAATAAAGAGTTGAAATAAGCTTAACATGTTTATTTGACCCAGAAAGCAACATCAAGCTTCATCAAGGATTTAACATTGTGAGATTTTGACTAAAATATGTAGAATAAAACATGAGTAAGATGTGTAGTATAATTTAATTTGTTGTTTTTATTTTGAAAGTGAAAGCCATGGTTTTGTTCTTTGGTTTGATTGATCTTTGATTGTGATTTCATAGCTAACCAAATTCAATTAAATTAATTAATCAATTAATTTTGTAGCTGTAAAAGTCAATCCTTAGTACTCACCCATTGTGCTAAATCCTACTGCTACTTTAAATAAGCAATTTAAATCTGCCATTAGACTTCAATAAACTCAATCTAAAGGATAAATATATATATTTTAAATATGATGCAGTTAGTAAGAATTAACAATTATTTTTGCAGTATTTCATTATGTGTCTAATTTTTTCCTTGTTTAATTCATTTTATCTGTAAGCATTGCAAATGTGTGAAAAACACTGATTAATTTGCCTCTAGTCTGTTTTGTTTAGCTTAATAAAGGGAACCAACAGTTTTGTGCTTGAATACTCAATTTGAAATACTGTATTTATAATACATAATATGATCACTCACCATTTTAAGGATGGAGGTGGAAATTATAATGGAAGGGAACAAGTGATGTCATCTACTGCCACCTTGACAATTAATGTGATTGACAGTCAGGACTCTCCTCCCAATTTTGTTGGTACACCATACTTTGGCTATGTCTATGAAGTCTCTTTACCTGTGAGTGCTTTTTTTTTCTTCATTTCTTATCATCATCATCATCATCATAATAATAATACTAATAATAATTTCAGCTATTTGATCATGCAAATATTTACAATCTAAAGTTAAAAATAATCAAAACAATTGTCCAGCACAAATACAGCGATCCAGTTCCAAATCAGTTTCCACAATTACCAAGGTTGTAACAAATGTAACAAACCCTGAGTCCTTTGAGAAAAAAGTAAATTTTCATGATTATAGTAATGCAATATTCATTAACTTGTACTCTGCTGTGTATGGAATGACACATACGGTAATGCCTTTCAAGCCCCAAACCAATACATTAAGATTTCTCCTTCAATGTTTTTCCATTAATAAAGTTAAGTTTAAATAATAATAAAAAATAATAAAACATAAAAAAATATATATAATTTTTTTTTTTATGTATTTTAATTTCTTTTATATTTTTCAGGGATTTGAAATACTTACTGTTTTTGCCAAAGATGGGGATGTAGAAACTCCTAATTCAATAGTTTATTCAATTGAAAATGGTATGTATCAGCTGCTGTATATAAATTGATGTTAGTTACATTTGGTTTGTTGAGTTCTCATGCTACTGCTGTGTACATTTTTATGTTTCGGTAGGAGCCGATGGTGTATTTGACATCAATGAATCAAGTGGCTGCATGACTCTCTTAGCCTATCCAGATAATTTAAGGAAGGAAGTGTTTAATATCCAGGTCAAGGTCAGAATTTATTCAAATGGATTTATGTCAGTCTTAGAAATATGCTCTCACTAGATTATCTAGATCTTGACTTTTATACTATTTTTATGCTTTGAGATTGGATTTCTTATGTTGTAAATATTTGCTAAGCAGTGCCAATTTTGCTTATTGCCAGGCTTCAGAGGTGAATTCACAGGGAAGTGTCATGGACTTTGCTATCACCACTGTAATGATTCAAGTAGTGGACTTAAACAATCATTCCCCTACCTTTTATGGAGAGACTGGACCAGAGGAGACTTTTGAGTTGACCATGTATGAACATCCTCCAGAGGGAGAGATACTGAGGGGCTTGAGGATTACGGTCAATGACTCAGACCAGGTAAGATTTTCATTCAGTATTATCCAAAAACGACAGACAGACACACACACACTGCATGGACAGTATGATTTTTCAGAATGTATTAAACAATTATTTGAACTTGTACTCATTCTGGGAAATAATTTTCCTCCCCTACAAGGTACTGCATAATAAAACATTTAATCTGAAAACTGCTGCATATACAGTGTGTCTTGAAAATTTTAGCTTCATTACATGTAGAGTGAAATATCTTTTTTAATGTTGTTGATTATGGCTTAGAGCTCATGAAAATAAATTTAAAAAAATGAAAGGTTATGTTGCTTTATGCACTCAATAAATAAACAAAAAGAGTAGAGTGTTGATTGTCTTCTAGACAAATCAGTCTTTTCCATGAGTGTACTGAACTAGACCGAGAGATACAGTACATGGTATATACATATACTGTATAAATGTACTCAAATACGAAATGAAATATTTTCAGATAATGGATCTATTTTTCTTTTTACAAGTAGTAAGCTGCAATAATCAAAATTTAATCAATATAGAATATATGGGACTTTCAAGTTTTTAATTAATTTAAATTAATTACTTTATGACATTCTAATTTTTCGAGACTTCGACATTCCACATTTTAGGCAAACTACAACATTGAACAAGCTTTGTGAAGTTGGCCTCCCACATGATCATAAAATTAACGAAACCATGGCATTTTTTGCCTCATTTGTATTGTGCACACTAAATAAACATTTGTGCTCAACCATTTTTTTATATTAAATGTTATTTTTTTGTTTAACACAGCCTACCCATTTAACCAGCAAATATTATCCAAATTGCAAATTAGGCTTGCATGTTTGTGTTTTATGTGTAAAAATTCCAGGAGATCAACCTTTATTTATTATACTTAAAACCTGCTGCACCTCCAGGGTCCGGGTTCAATTTAAACCTCTGCATGCATAGTTTGCATGTCCTCCCAGTGCTTGGTGGGTTTCCTCCCACAGTCCAAAGACATGCAGATTAAGCTAATTGGCGTTCCCAAATTGATTGTAAATGTAGTGTGTGGATGAGCATGTGAGTGTGTATTTGTGTGTGCCCAGCGATTTGTGTGTGCCCATCCAGGTCACCCATGACTCTGTATACAGGATAAAGCAGAAAAAACATTGAGGGAGTGGTTGAGTGAAAAGAGAGGAAAACCAGCCCATATGGAACCACAATCCTGAGATAGCTAAAATCACTCATACATTGTTAAATGAGCTGGTACAGGTGTTCCTTTTAAAGTGGATTGTGAGTCTATGTAGTAGGGATTAAGGGGAATTTTTTGAATGGCAGAAAATTGTCCTCTTCTTGCTTGTTCGTAACCTGAATCGACTTTTAAGAATATCCATTAGTTTAATGCATCACTCTCATTTGTTTGGCAAAAATGGTTTTCCACAATGACACTGGCATTTTTATTATTCTTACGGCAGCAATATACAGTAAATGTAAACAAACAAGCTGTTGTTTTTTTTTTATCTTCTAATATACAGTATTATGCAATACTTTCCAGCTTTTGCTTGTTTACTATTGCAATACTCGTTATACAAGAAGCATTATAAATAGAATATTATAAAATCGAGTTTAGCTGAGTGAAAGCTCTCTATTTCTTTCTTTGTGAGAACAAACCTCATACATTATAACCAATAAAAATGCTGTACACACTCACAGTGTAACAGCACACATGATGATGATAGTAATTAACACAGCAGAAGCCCAAACATTATATACAGTATTAGAATATAATCAAACATGCTGTAAGGAGTTCCCTTTGCCTATTGTATTGTGGTCACAAGGGAGTATGTCATTTACCCTTGTGAATGAACTACTTGCCTGGATTTGGTATTGTGTAAAGCCGCAGCTACAATTTCAATCCCCCTCCCCTCCTCTTCCATGTTGTTTTTTTTACTTCAGCATATTTTTATGTTAAAAATAAGTTATAAAATGTGTTCAATGTGCTGCCCATTGTGTTGGATTGTCAATGCAACCCTCTTCTCCCACTCTTCA
>JAQMYJ010000039.1:15985729-16004755 GCA_030014305.1 Clarias laeviceps | reverse complement strand
AAAGTTTTCCCCCTCACATATACTAATGTGCCACAAACAGGAAATTAATATCACCAACCATTCCCATTTTATTAAGGGGTATCCATATAAATGGCCCACCCTGTACATTGAACATTAAGCTGCAGTAAATGATGTGCATCAAGTCTGTACATAATTCAACATTACTGACAAAACTTGTGAAAAAGTGATTTGGCTTGGTAGCCTACTGGAAGATTGTGTTGCCCAACACCAATAATAAGTGGAACATGTCTTTAGCAGGGGCCATTACTGTTGCCACACATGCCAAAGCAGGAGGAGTACCTGCTCTGCATTTACAGTATGACATTTATGTGTATTGTGATTAGATGATCATAGCAGTATCCTCTGTCTGAACCTAAACCCTTAACCCATCACTACCTCACCATGATGAGGTGTAGAACAAGCATGGAAAGTAACGACTGATCATAAATGTCCTGCCATACATGTGCATTTGTACAAAAAGATTTTCAGGTGATTCTAACGGTCACTGGCAGTTATACAGTATTTAAAGAACACCGTTACATGCATATCTAGCATGAAAAACTATCTAATAATTAAAATATATTTATAAATGCATAATCATGTACACATTGAATAAGCCCGTTTCTCAGCATGTTGGAGTTTATAGATTTATTGTTTCAGGTCCAACAGAATTTTTTTTTTTAATGGTTAAATCCTGGATCATCTGAACTTGTCAACAGTCCAATCAAGTAATCTAAATCATTTACAAATGATGAATGGAAAAGCAAGGATTCATATTGTAACTTCATTTGTGTGTTTTTTTTTTTTCTTTCTCAGGGCGCAAATGCAAAGTTCAGCCTAAGGCTGGCGGGGCCAGGTCGTATGTTGCGAGTGGTCCCAGAGACTGTGCTTAATGATGCTCAAGTAACTTTATTAGTAGAAGACTCAACTGCAATAGACTACGAGAAATTCCATTTTCTGACATTTAAGGTGATCTGACCTATTATGACAAAATAAACCAGAATTATAACATTTTAAATCCACAGTACAGAAATAAACAGTAGGAATAAGCTGTAGGAATAAAATAATTACAGTAAATACGTAATAAAACATTACTGAGTGTGTAATGAAAAGAATCAGCTGTGGAATGGCATAAAGCCATTCCCATTGCAAAGTTAATTATGTTCCTGTAAGAGTACACCAGCATTAACATTTTTAGTTTTACAGTTTAAGATATGTCATTTGACTATGGCTATTCCTTATATTTAGCATGTTCAAAGGTTATCATGTGTCTAATGTATTTTTGTATTACTTTATTTGGGTTATAATTTATAAAGTCTGCTATTAATTATGACTTAATTCCAACTAGCTTAATTCCAATCTATGTACATACTGTATGTTTGACAAGAATGACGTTTAAATTTTATATGCGTTTTTTTTTTTTTTGCTTTGCTCATCTTTCATATCTTTTTTAGATTCTTGCAGTGGAAATTGACACCCCTGAGAGATTCAGTGCCACTGCTGATTTAGTCATACACTTGCTTGACGCTAATGATAATGCTCCAAAGTTCTCCTCTGATATCTATATTGCCCGAATCCCAGAGAATTCACCAGGTGGCTCCAATGTTGTCTCTGTGACAGTAAGTGTAATTGAACTATTTTTTTGATAATTTCCCATGGAAGTACAAGGCATGACAAAAAATATAATAAACAGCAAGATATATATTTATCATGACTAGCTTACTTGTAAAAGTTTAGACCAGCTGTCAATATGTAACTTTGCTGTGAAACTGCAAAAGCAATTATTTATATATAGTACAATTAGCATTGTAGCTGATCAACTCCATTCAACTACAGAAATTTTTATATTGACCACAAAACCACTATAAATTTACAAATGGAGGTAAATTGATGGTACAATCTGATTAGCAGGTTTTCAGTATCATTCTAATAATGATTATAGCTATAAATGATAAGTACTCCAGTATCAATGTCATGTTTAATGCTTGTTTTAAACTTGTGAATATAACATGCACTTTATCTTCTTATACTTGTTTCAGGCTAAAGATCCAGACTCTGGTTTGTGGGGTGTTGTCAAATATTCCATCTATGGCTCAGGATCAGATCTGTGAGTAGAATTGTTCTCACTATTTCACATATCTTTAGCTCTGTGTACTGTGTGCAGTGGACATGTTCACAAAGTTCATGGGTTTATTAAGAAGTAAGAAATTAAGCTGCTTTGTTTAATATGGTGTTTTGGGTTAAATACAATGTAGTTGTACAATGAGTTTCTGAGACTGATGAATATTAATAAAAATCCAACATTGCGTAATATCACTTAGTCCAGCAGCTGTAAGATATTTGAACTTGGTTTTTTTCCCTTTACACATTGGTTAAAATATGATATTCAGGGCATGTTACGTGATGTTTTAATGTTTGTAAGAGCCCTAACGCAGGACTTCTGAGGGGGTGAATGAAACAGGAGTTTGTGAGAGCGCTTATGACACGCATGGGAAGGTCCTTCCATTTGGAGATAGCGTGGGATGATTAATTTGGAACTTAAAAGGAAACTAAAGAAAAAAAAAAACAGAACTCAGCCGTCTACCCCGTCAGAGAACGGACGGGGCTCTGAAAACTAAAATTTAAACTGAAGAGGACTATGCCAATACCGAGGATTTAAGAGAGTTTGTGTTTACCTTTTAATGAGCGTGCACGCTGGATGATGCGTGAAGCTCTATCTCGCTCTCTCGCCGGCGTCTTAGGGAGGAAGAAGCTTGAGCTTGGCCTCCGCCTTTTCTTTTCTTTTCCTTTCCTTTCCTTTCCTTTCCTTTCCTTTCTTTTCTTTTCTTTTCTTTCTCGTGTCTCTGTGTCTGGCCCTGATACCTTACCGGTGCTACCTAAATGGTCACACGAAGTGCCGCGGTATCAGGATCCTTTAATAGACGAAACCAGGTGTATCGTGTCCAGGCTGATTGGCTTACGGCGGCGTTGCCTGGCAACCGCGTGTCTATGTGGCCGCGCCTCTGCCTGTTCAGAACTCCGCGGGGTAGCAGCCTGCGGATCTACCCGTTCTGAACAGTGCAGAGTATTTTTGCGCGGTTCTGCACCTCGCGACACCCCTGTCGTATTAATGTTTTTGTTAATTTAATGTTGCAATTAGTTCATTGCAACTTGTTATATAGTCTGTTAGTCTCATAATTGCACTATATTATATGGTCTAATATCTATAATAATATATTTATTGCAAAAAAAAGAAAAAGAAAACACTTGGTTTATTGCTTAAGTTAAAAAAAAGTGTCTGTCTCTGTTTTAGTGCCTTTGTCTCTGTTAATGGGATGTTAAGATGAAAAATTAAGCAGAGATATATAACACTAGCATTCTAAAGATGCTCGAAATTTTCATGCAAGAGACATGAGGTGTACATGTTGTGTGTGGGAAGTTGTTGGGTTCACTGAATCTGCTTTTGTTCACTTTTCTTGCTCTGAATTGTGATTTCTGATAACCTTAGGTGACCCCATACTATACATATGTGCAGTCAGAAAATGCAATCAACAACCTAAGTGAAATTGAAACTGGTAGAAGATGAAGCTGACAACAGTGTAAACTGAAGTTTTTGTATTGTTTCTCATTAACTTCAACAACCTTTATAATTCCAATATACTCAACACTTTTTTCTTTATCTAATTTGCTGACACTACTTTCAGAAAACTACTGTATATGGTTTTCTATATTTTTTATTAAAACTCAACCAACATTAATAAACTACCACAAACACAACTGCAGACAGATATATCCATTGTGCTATCCATTATAGTTTTTGAAAAATCACACTATACTACAACTTGTAAAATAAAATAAAAATTGCCATGACATTTTGGCATTTGTGCTTTTTAAAATGCTTGTGACTAAATTGTACATACGTACTTCTTGCACCATTTGAGAAAAAGAAAAACGTTTTTTCTCAAAACTGCCTGAAATGAAATTAGCTTATTTTGCACCATGAACAGTATATACTGTAATATAACAAATGAGCACTACAAATTATGTACAAAAGTCAGATACTGCATGTCAGATACTGCAAAAAATACTGCATGTCAATCCTATCTCAAAATTCACTAAGCCAATTTTTATATATATTTGAATAATATTTGTGTAGATTTGTTGTACTGAAGTGTGTACAGTGAAATCTCGGATTGCGAGTAACGCGGTTTGCGAGTGTTCTGCAAGACGAGCAAAGATTTTTAATAAATTTTGACTTGGAAAACGAACAAGTCTTGGTTAAGGAGTACCGAGTATCATGTATTACGCATGTGCTTCTTGTTTTGACACCGAGCGTCACGTGATCACAACTGAACCAACGTTTTTTCTCTCTCTTGCACTATGGAATTGTGGGTAATCGTCTCCCCTGCTGGGTCTTAGTGCGCGTCTTTTACTGGTATAATCAACATCCATGCACACGTGTACTGTTTACTATAAAACTGTGACCACGTGTGTGTGTGCGTAAAACATATTTTATTTTGTGTCTGTATGCGTGTGTGTACAGCTCGCGTGTAAAGCAAAAACAAGTCTCATTAGAGAGGTTAAAGATCTGTTTTCTCTCTCTGTATTAGCCTGCTCTTTGTGTCTGTGTGGGCGCGCGTCATTGGACACCGGGACATACACACAGACCCCTCCTACTTTCGCCCTTCACAGACACACACACACTCTTTCTCTCTGCTCTACACAGAAACACTGCTCTGTCGTGATTCTTTTTAAAGGTAAAGTGCAGGGTAATTTGTTTTATTTTTACTTTACAGCAATGATTCCGTTAGTGTGTCACTCAATCGAGTGTCATTAGAGAGATTTCTTGTTTATTTTTCGATAAAACAATGTTTCCGTTGTGTGCGTGCGTGTGTGAAAAGAGTGGAGGAAGGGTAACTGTGTAAGATGAGAAGGTGGAGAGGGGAGGGGCTCCTTACTTTAGCTTCACAAACACACACACACACACACACACACACACAGAGCACTTGCGCACACAGACGGAAACACTTATCTGTCAGGATTTATTAAAGGTAAAGTGCACTTTTTTTAAAGGTAAAGTGCAGTTTAATTTGTTTTATTTTTACTTTATATTTTGTTAATTACATTATTACATAATTTTGTATGTATTTATTTTTGGGGGCTGTGGAACGAATAATTTGAGTTTCCATTATTTCCTATGTGAACATTTGATTTGGTTTATGAGTGTTTTGAAATATGAGCCCACTACAAATTATGCTCGTAATCCAAGGTTCCACTGTATATGTAAAAAAAAATGCAATTAAATTTGCTTTTATCATTTTAAAAATGATTTAGAAAGTTCACAAAATGCTGTAGAAGGCTCTTTTCTGTGTGCACTCATTTCCTGCCCTTTTTATTTCTGTAGTTTCATCATCCAGACAGATTCAGGGATCATCTACACCCAGACCTGGGCCAATCTAGATGCAGAGGTGAAATCCAAGTACAATTTCTTTGTTAAGGCTGAGGACACCGATGGAAAATACAGCCTTGCTGAAGTTTTTGTCACAGTTCTGGACCTCAATGATCATCCACCAGAGTTCAATGAAAATATTTTAGAGAAAACAATGATTATTGGTGCACCGGTGAAAATAGAGGTCAGACAGGTTTTTGATTTTAACAAATAAATAGTTCTAAAATATGTTGGCTAAAATATGTCTTTTGTTGTTCAGGCAATAGACCATGATGCAGAGGAGCCAAACAATGTTATTGAGTATTCCATCATGAAAGCAGAACCGGACAATATCTTTGACATCGATGCAGACACAGGAGAAATTAAATTAAAGCCCTACATCAAGTCAATGGACATAGTGCAAAACATCACAAATCAGAAAGACTGCACCTGGTCTGTGGTTGTCCAGGCCAAAGACAGAGGGTCCCCATCTTTCAGTACAACCACACTAGTGAAAATTTATATTACTGAAGCAGTAAGTTACATCTTATGTTTAATCTGTAGAACAAATTGAAGCACCTTTTGTGGAAAAATGTTACTGATTTTTTTAGTTTAAATCAGAGTTAAGGAAAAAATAAATTTTAAAACTAACTTATTTTGTTTAAATTTGTGATACTATTCTATTACTCTTGCAGATCAAATCCAGAATCATTTCCTACTTCTTGAGCCTAAGAACCCAACCCTGGACTGTTTTTGCTATTTGTTTTAGCATACTCATCCTTATTGTCTCATTGACAATTTTAATTTCTACCATAATTTACTGGAAGTCTGTAAAAAAGTCCTGTGTCCTCCCACAGTGCAAGATCAGAAAGATTACAAGGAGGCCCTAATTATGATTTTCTCTTCAATCACTGCACAAATGCATTTTGCCACCATCGCCAATGTTGGGCTTCTTTATTTCTTCCATGAATTTTTCCTTATTCATTTCACTTTGAGCTGACAAATCACAAATGCTGTCTGTAAAAGAGGGGAAGTGGCAGACCACTGTAACAATAATACTTTTGAAATATGACTAAAAACATTCTTTAAAGTTAAAATTCATAATAGTTAAGACTCAGGATATTAGACAGTAATTGGGTGCCTTTTTCATCCCTTCTGATCTTGTATTACTGTGATGTTCAAATTGTTTTTACATCAAGTTTTACATGATGTTCCCAATTGTAAATTATTAATGGATTAATTACCTTTTTGAACTATCCCTTCTATTCATCCACACATAATTTGCTGTGATATTGTTAGCATATGAGTATTAATGCTTAAAGTGTGTGAAATATTTTTAACACAACAAATATTAGCTGTAGCCTATTTTATACATGCCTTCAACCCCATGGACTTGATGTTTCTTTGTGCTCTTTTACAGACTCAACTCAACGGCCCATTCACATCCTTTTTAATGAAAACTAGAGAAAATCCCATGCAAATCCTTGGCATGTTGGCAGTTGTCATTATAGCTTTGGTGTTTGTAACAGTAATGATTTCTACAGCTATTTTCATGCGTAATAAAAAGTCTAACAAGATCGTGCCTTCTCGGCGGATCATCAGGAAAAAAACTAGGCAACCCAAGCAGTGGAACTTTCATAATCCCTTCAAACAACAGAACAATACTGAAATGTTCCTAAAAGAATCTGAGGCCCCAAAAAATGTCAACTGTAACAATAACAGTGTTGGTGTGCATCACCCCCTGCCGCTGCCACCTCCACTGCCAAGCTGTTCTAGACTTAGAGAGCGGTCTTGGGCAGTGCCAACCATTTCCGCAACAGTGGCAATGAGGAAATCATTTAGGAACAAACAGATCCATGTCAACACAGCACTGGTTTCTGAGCTTAAATTAAGACTTGAGCAGAAGAAATTGATGAATCAATATTAGTGCTTTGTGTATTCATGTATATTTAGGATCTACATTTGTACACATGCACATCTACACTAATCCTCAGTGACTATGTGTCAATTCTGTCAATCATCTGATCATGTATCATATGAAATGAGCAATAGAGGCTTACATGTCCAAAGGACAAGATGTCAGCCAAAGGCTATATTCCTGTTTCACTGCCAATCATGTGGGTACATTAGTTTTTAATGATTTCTAAGTTCAAAGTCTTTCCCACCACATTAATCTGCCAGTTATTGTAAACCAAAATGCATCAGATAAAATTATTAAGAATTTTATAGGGGGAATTTTTATCCAAGTTGAATATTCCTTTTTTAATCGTTTGGATTATAACAAGATTGTTTCCAGTGTGTTATTGTTTTTCCAGCCTTTAATCATTGATATTTGGTTATTTGTAATATTTCCAAATATTTTAGATAGGTTTCTTATCTTTATCTTATCTTTATCTTAGCATTCAGAACAGTGCTGATAGACATTTATTTACAAAATGGTTTTGTTACTCAAACAGTGTTGTTTTATATGCAAAAAAGTGTCTTAATAAGGTTTTGGGCCATCATGAGCTCAACAGCCTCGATCTATGATTCTGCAAAGTCCTGTAACTGTACTGGACGATTCCTCTAAAAGATATTCCTTACTTGGTGTTTTGATGATAATGGTGGTATACGCTATGTAACACAGCACTAAACGTCCTATCAAATCAGTTGATTTGAGATTGTGCCTCATGCACTGTGGATGGGGTGACAGTAAGAGACCACTCCCAGCAGTGCTTGCCCTATCATCCGTATATATATATATATATATATAAAATTTGTTACTCAATTCTTAGTCACAAAGAAAATTTGGGGATGGTCCTTTGTACCTGTTTTCTGATCTCTTAGTAGTATCATAGTTCTGCTCCCTTTCAATTTTTTTCATTGGTTGTGTAATACCTTGTGACATCTTGTGGTCAGAGCTACAGTAGCAATGTCTGAAAGACACCTGTCATGATGAAATAGGCATTTTGGGGATTCTACAGTAAGATTGACAAATGATGATTAATTAATTAATTGATAATATTAATAATAATAATAATAATAATAATAATAATATAATAACTGCTTGGCCACAAATGAAATTGTGTTGATGACATTCTGGCATATGCAAAAAGCCTTACCATTAAATCCTCTTACTATTTTAAAACCATATGTCCAGACGACAGCTGGTTCTGCTTTGGCAGTAAGAAGTAAGAGTAATGTAGATACACAAGGGGTGTCAGAGGGAAGGGAGTGTAATTTTGGTGGAAGGGTTAATGGTTTTACACATATTTTCAGCTCAAGCTCCTGTAAACATTGAATCCTGGACCCAGATATTAATTTATTTCAAAAATAAACTCAGATAAACCATTATGGTGACAATTACAAATCCAGGATTCATCGTAAAGTGTGAGAAACTTGTCAGGAGCTGAAACTGTCTGTTTATATATATATATATATATATAAAAGCAGCATCATAGGAAGACCATCTTAAAAAGCCTTTTTTAGATGTGACTGAAAGCTGATTGAAGGATAAGTCTAAGTAGATCAGACATGGGAAAAATTTCAGTGCACTAAATTTGATCTTTTCCTGTCAAGCCTGGGTTCTGTCAAAATACCTAATCCTTCCAGACTCATAATAATAATGATAGTAATGCTACTGAAATTTAGCCAAAGATGGTCTAGAGATTTGACAAATTTCATTTATACCGTATGAGAATTCTCAATTCAGATTTTGGTGAAACCTTCAGAGATAGCTTAAGGTGTCTACTTTAATGCTATATAAATATTTATTTTGGGGACACAAAACACAAATTAGTGACACAAGTCACATATCTGTTAAATAAACAAATACAGAAACATTATGTAATGGTATATTTACCAACATAATAATCATCATCACCATCATCATCACTACCATGGGAGTTAAAGTTTTGGGACTATTGATTTAATTTCTCCATAGATGGAACACAAATATGAACACTGTACGCACCCTAACACAGTATTCTGTATTAAATGTATACTCTACCAAGTAAAGTCCATTTTTAAATAACTGCAGATCAGTAACCAGTGAACCAGTAAGCAGTACTGTAAGTGTGTTTGTTTATTTGTGTGTGTGTTTGTCTGTGTGTGTGTGTGATAGAGAAAGAGAATGCTTCTCTCTACAACCTTCCTAAACCACAACCCCATCAACAGCCATATAGTGTTTGTTTTATTAATGTTCTATTTTACCATGACTATATAAAGTAAAATACAGTAGACCATTAATAAGGTGAGAGACTCAAAACCTACTAACTGGAATTGTTGAGCAATGCTCAGCAAAGCAGTTTTGGTATAAACTGTGTGCATTCCAGTACTGGAGTGTGGATACCTAGGCTGGTTGATGGAGCAGTGATTGAGGAAAATTGTCAACATAAGTACTCATTTGGCTTTTCTTCGATCTTGGTGATAAACTCAGTGTCCAGGCTAGACCTAGCTGATAGCAATCTATTGGACTCCTCTGGGTTCAGTTTGGACAGATGGTCCCCCTCCAGGACTTTGTCCCTTGTGCTGGGCGAGAGGCTCTCAAATGTTACATATGAATCCTGTATGTTTTTGGACTTTTTGCTCAGAAACTTTTGGATTTTCCTCTTAAGTGCTCCACAACAGACAACCACTGTCAGAGGCACAGCTATCACACAGGCAACTGAGATTACAACTACATTGATAAGCTTCTGAGTCCCATAAGCACTTGCTGCTGCATCTGTGGAGAATATTACACACTGCTCTTTTTTAGGGATCAGACCTTTTACACATACACAGGCAATGTATTTAGTTTTAGGAACCAAGTCCTCAATGATGATACGATTGTTGCCAGGACTGACATTGATTCTGCGCATGTCCCTCTCTCCAAATACTGCATACAGCACACTAAAGGCAGTTGTGTTGTTGGCTTTTGGAGCTCTCCAAATTAGGCACACTGTATAGTCTGTATCTCCAACGATTTTGACTGAGCGGACAATCCTGTCCAGATCTTGCTGCAGAGATGATGCATTGGCTGCAAGGTTGCTCATATTGTCCTCTAGAAGTCGATCATGGCTAGATTGTGCCTTTGTCCCACTCTTTGGAGCACTGTCACTCTGCATGCCAGGATAGGGACCAGTGTCATCTATAGGACTTGTTATTACCGGAAGAGAGGAAGGTCTTGGGGAAATATATTTGGTAATAAAATTTTCTTTTTCAATAGGGTTTTGTAAGTCATCTTTGATTTTCTTTATAGTTCCAGTTGCATTGTCTAACTTTTGAGACTTGCTTATGACTAAAGCAATCATAGTTTCTGCAGTCCCAGCATAGTTTGTTGCTTTACAAATGTATTTCCCAGAGTCATGAAAGGAGACAGCAGGCACATTTAGGATAGACCAAACAATTCCATCTTTAGAGTTCTCTTGATTACCTGGAAAATAACAATAAAAGACAAAACGTATGTAAAACTCAAGTGAAGTTTAACAAGAAGCCAGAAATAAACAGCTGTATGTAATCACACATCTTTAATGCTAAGTGTTTTTAGGCCTTCTCTTTGTAATTCAATTACATTTTATTTCTGATGTATCTTACTGTAACTACCACTGTGTTGACATACCTGTCCCATTCAATGTCTTCCCATCTGCCCTTCTCCATGTCAGTTTGGGTATGGGAATGCCAACAGCACCACAGCGCAGCAACACATTGCTGCCCACTGTGCATCTGATGCGGGATACAGCTGAATGAACTTTGGGCTCCTGGCATTGTCTCAAGTCGGCATTTTTGAACGGAACCCCTGAGAGATTCTCAGGAATGGTACACCTCAGGCTAGTGTCAATGAAGGTGACAGACAGTGATGGAGATTTTGAAAACTGGACCAGGTCATACAACCGACAGTCACAAAGCCAAGGATTGTCATGGAGTCCTGTGGCAGGAAGACAAAAAATGCTATTCATGAAAAAAAATATGAATGGTGACTAGAGTTACACATAATTATACATATAATCTTAATACACACAAAAAAAAAAACAGTTTACTTCAGTAAATATGTTTGGGAGAGCAATCTTGACAATCTTGTAAGACAAAGTACTCAGAGTCAGTTATCCACATTCATAAAAAAATGACAAAATGCATCTCCCCCCGTTTGCTTATGGATTGAGTATGATCCCTATTGGATATAAAAAGCACACACCTTTGCATCATATTTATGTCATATATAACCCCTGGCAAAATTGAAGGAATCTCCACTTTTAGAGTTTGGTCATCCAGGTATGTTTTTACTTTGTTGCGAATAAACAAAGCACAGTTATGACTCTTACTCCCACTCATTCTCTATACTTCTTATCCTGTACAGAGACATGTGAAGCTTTGATGCACCATGGATAGGCAAATTAACACACTACAGGCAAATTGGAAATGTCATTTAGTTTAATCTGCATGTCTTTAGACTGAGCAGAGCACCCAAAGGAAGCCTACAAAGCACGGGGAGAACATGCAAACTCCAAGCACAGACGTGAAAGCAGGAATTAGACCCTCGACCCTGAAGGTGCGAGGCCACAGTGCCAATCATTATGCAACAAGCCACGTCACAATTATGGCACACAAAACAAGTTTTATTTGATACCTTATTTAAATTAATTTAGTTTTGATTAATGGAATATCCAGAATTCTAGATAAACTAACATAAACATTATGAAGTCATTCAATATTTAGAAACAAATTATAGAATCTTGTAATTTGCAAATTAGTGTGCAAATTAAATAGCAAACTATGCAAATTAGTCTGCAATGAAAAGGTGAATAATTATCAAGTTTTTGGACTTTGCTAATCAATAGAAAACCTTGCTAAAGAATGTCCAGATATTTTTTGTATTCCTTTGAAAAAAAAAAAACAGATGTGTGACACAGCAAAAAGAGTTAAGGATTTTCTTCAGAAAGAGCATATCAATTGACATGACGCAAGCAGTCTAGGATCTCAAGCTGACTGAAACTTTATGGTGAAATTTTTTAAAACATTGTTGTGTGAAAAGACTTCATCCTGCATTACTATTTAAGGAAGTTTCAAGCGTAATGGATGATATTGTTTTGCATTAGTGAAGTCCGTGCCTCAAAGAATTCTGGTTAAAAAGAATCCTCAAAATGCTAATAATTTTTTGCTTGTTTTGTTTTTCTTTGATGATTCCATATTTTTATCAGTATTTAAACTGGAAAAAAATATGATATTAATTAAAATAATTAAATTTAATTCATTTGAGGTATATTTTACTAATTCATAATGTTCAACTATGTGAGGCGTTCATGTCAAACCAGAGTTTGTGAAGAAATTTCTTGAGAATGAAGATGTAAAAACTGATATTAAGAATTTGAATGGTGCAAACAATGTCTGATGTCCATGAATGAGGTTTTTTTGTTTATTTGTTTTGCTATGAAGTAAAAAGGAAAGTGTTTTTTTTGTTTGTTTGTTTGTTTGTTTGTTTTGCAAGGATTCGTAGCAAGCTGCAGAAAACTTATTTTTGTTATTAAGTACTGTATGTTAATGTGTTATTAAGTCAATATCACAGTCAAAATGTAGAAAGAATGCCTTACCTGGCTTGGCCCTTTAGATACACCCATGGACTTATAAAAATACATTTCCTTTGTCTGACGTACAACATATTTCATAACTGCTTCTGTAAATAATGTACTGTATACCACCACAAGCTGTAATATTTATTCATTTACTTTTCATCATTAATATTTTTTACCAATGTTATACATACCAAGAACAATTTTTGAACTCTCTGCTCTTTGTATGGGTTTGACTGTCATCCAAGTAGTAAGGATTTCGGATGGTATCGTCATCAGGTTATTGCTGGAGAGATCCAGGTATTTTAAAGGTCTTATATACTTTGCTGCCTCTGTAGGGACTGAAGAGAGTTTGTTACCGTGCAAGTCAAGGAGCTTTAGGTTAGGCATATACTTTAAGGACTCCCAAGGAAAATCCATAAGGGCATTTCCATCAACCCTGAGCTCTTCCAGGCTGTTCAGTCCACGGAAGCTGTCCACATTCACCGATGACAATACATTGAAGGACATCCACAAAAATTCCAGATTGGGGAGAGATTTAAATGCCTCACTGGGGATCCTCTTTATAGCTGTTTTTTCTATTCTAAGCTTGGATGTGTCAGAAGGGAGGCTAGCAGGCACCATGGATATCTCAGGGTCATTACAAATCACACTCCTAGATAAATGAGAGGAAATGAATAATTAATATAATGTTCAGACCTTGTAAATGATGTGAAATTTATGAATAAAAAGTAAAAAGCTACAAAGGGAGGGTTTTCAACAGCAAGTGCATAAAATGCAGATGTTAGCTCTGCAGTCTGCAACTGATAATTTCAAAAATCATAGACTTGGTGGTTTGGTTAAGATGATTTTATAAAATCAAGTTATCCAATTACAGTATATTTTATGTTAACAATTCAAACACACAAATGGTTTTTACACATATATTTAGAGCACATACCTTGCCCTGGATCCATCACTTAGGTTGTGATAGAGGCAGCTGCACTGAGAAGGACATGAGGTCTGTGCAGGGGGAAATCCACCTGATGCAAGCAACAGAGCAAAGAAGACAATGACCATCATCCTTAACCCTCTATACAGTACTTCAATACCCAGGAATAAGTCTGGCTGAAGAAACTACACTTTTTCATTTATGGAAATTTCAGTGGCAGGTTATAGACAGTCCGTCACCATATTCCATCCTGCTCTGACTAACACTTTTTTCAGATTTAAGAGCAAGTGAGCAAGAGAGAGAGAAAGAGAGAGAAAAAGCGAGAAAGAGAGGATTAGAGAGCCACATATCCTCATGTTCTTGCATTTTGATAAAACTGTGTAAGTACATAGTCATGTATTACAAGCCAAAAAAGCACTCATGAATTGGTCATAATGCAGACTGATTCCTCAGACATATTAATCTGTCCCATCATGGCAGTTAATCCCATAATTATGCTACACAATCCCAGAGATTATTTTAGTGAACTGCACTATATACAAATGGCTATTAATGGATGGGTTGCCTAAAAATAGCATACCCAATACATCTGAAATAGCATAACTGTATATGGCTACAAGTAACTAAGAGTTAGACAGACTAAAATAAATGAATTGTTGGTTAATGTGTTACTGTTTTAGTTGACATAACGCTCTTTTTAACTTAATTTCTCAACTCTTTTTCAAAAAAACTCTGTCTAGCTCTATACTAAATACACATCTATGTGCTTAAAAAGCACATAGATATTTAAAAAAAAAAAAAAAAGGTATGTGGTTTAGATATAGTAAATTTAATTTGAATCATTTTTTTCCAATGAATGAAGAAGTATTGCAAATTGATAGAGAATTTTTTTGTGCATGTTTTCTTTGAGGGTTAAAATTCACAAATGGCAAATCATTTTGTCAAAATTGTTTCATATACAGTACGTCAGTATGCACTGTTTATTATTTATTTTTTAAATTAAGCCTTTATTTGTTACATATACATAAATGAACAGTGAAATTCTTTCTTCGCATATCCCAGCGGGACTGGAGTCAGAACGATACAGCACCGCTGAAGCAGATAGGGTTAAGGGCCTTGGTCAAGGGCCCACAATGGCAACCTGGGGTTCAAACTCAGATGTTGTTGTGTTTTGATTGTATTGTGCAAAATATTAATATAAACAGGGTTTTTTCCTCCTTATTCTTTAAGAGTACAATATGATATTCATACCAAAAGTCCTTTAAAATGTAAGTGTAAAAATGTAAGTGGCTTCTTTGCACTAAACATTTTTGAATTATTTTACAAAATATTAATTACAAATTAATTTTACAAATTATTTTATTTAATACTTTTTTTTTTGTACAAGATCCATTTGAAAGTGGATTATTTTATATTTAATATATTTCTTTTAGTTTTTAAAAATTCACAATGTTAAATACATTTGGCTTCCAAATCAAGAATCAGGTCTACTGTATGATACCATGATGAGACTAAAGTAGCCTAAGTTTTATAAAAAATATTAATGATATTATTATTATTCAAACCTTATTGACTCCTGTACCTGGACATCAGAAAATTATTCAGTTTTTATATAGCACATCAGCTTGTTTCACATATGCACCTGAGACACTAGATAAATAAATAATTAAATAAAAACATTTGTGGTTTGAGTTACAGGAGCCCTGTGCCCCAGTAGAGCTTTATGTCTAGCAACGGCCTTGCTTAGCACTATGTAGTTCCTTAATGAGATGAGTGCAGACTTACCATAAACCTAAAGCTGATTAGTTCTTAGATGGAAAAGAACTTAGTGAACATGAACAACAAAATGCAAAAAAATAATTAGGCCACATTTCACACTTCAGGCTATGAAATGAAACTAAAATTAAAACTAAAATGCTGACTGACAATAATTAAACATTTTGCATTATATATTTGCATATTAGCGAGAGCGAGCGAGAGAGGGAGAGGGAGCAGTGAGCCCCTGCATTGTGGAAGGTGGCAAGGATGAAGGCTAGGATAGAGATTTTTTAGAGACTACCCCCTCATGCCTAAACCAATCAGACATAAAAAGGAAAGTGTTTTTATGGGCTGGGTCATGTGCCATTCTCCACAGTTCAGACAGAAAGGGCCATCGAAAGGCTTGTTGTGTAACTGAATGAGTGCATTGTGTAAACACGCATTAGTGAGTCCATGCCTGGTATGTTCATTAATAAATTCTTTGGTGGATTGGGGCTTTTGCATAATGACAATCCTGCCCTTTTCTCACTAAGATTTTTCTCACTAAGATCTCCTAACATTTTCTTCTTCTTACACTCACAGGTTAGGCCTGTGATTTCTGGGTTTTATTTAAATTTCTAAATTTTAAGCGAACATTATATATAAAAAATAATAACATTGATATGGATTCTTCTTCTATTCTGCCGGAGGGATTCTCTGAGCTTGATATTTTTGCACTGGGATCATGCCTGCTTGTGGAGGGTAAGAAACAATGTTGATGAATTGATGTTTTCACCCTTTTTTTCTTGTCTTTCTATTGATGGTTTGTAACCGTGCCATTTAATGTACCGCCTTCATGCTCTGTAAATGTTTCCCTACATTTGCCCTTTGATGTGTTCCCGAAGGTCTCCTTGGGTTTTTCATGAACGCTGTCACCATTGTTGCTTTCCTTACAATCAGAGATTTGCGGACTCCAAGTAACTTCCTGGTTTTCAGTTTGGCTTTAGCAGATATGGGCATTTCTACAAACGCAACCATTGCTGCTTTCTCAAGCTTTCTGAGGTGAGTTTTTGATTTCAGTTACAAAAAAGACAAAGCTGTTGATTTGCATGCATTTCATATGATGACTGAATCAGCATGGCCAGTTAGAAACTAAAAGAAATTGGGGTAGGCAAAGATGTATATAATAGCATATGTCTAATTATTTTGTGATAAATAAACTTACAGATACTGGCCTTATGGATCTGAAGGTTGCCAGACCCATGGCTTTCAAGGATTCCTAACTGCCCTCTCTAGCATCCATTTCATTGCAGCCATTGCTTGGGACAGATACCACCAATACTGTACCAGTAAGGAAATTGACAACAGTTTGTGTTTATGTACACTAGACTCTCTCTCTTTCACAAGCAATATAAATTAAGCCTATCATACTTCATCAGCATGTATCTATTTTAAGAACGTTATTTTGTGATTTAAATATTTGGCTTATGATTAAAATGTGTACAATCACTTTTGGCAATGTATTGACATTAATGATATACTACGCATTTTGAGTTATTAAGATTCAAGATTCGAAGAACTATACTTATCCCAGAGGTAAATTGCTTATACTTGGTTACGCTTACAGTCATTTACAGGAGGAAAGGAAAAGAGTAATAAATTTAAAAAAAATTTTTTAAAACTAATCCTTAAACATAATTCTATATACAGATATTCCCTTAGTTGCACACTAAACATAATTCTATATACAGATATTGCACATGTGAGGGGAAAAAGGAAAGATGCTGCACCAGATATATGAGTAATTAGTTTGATATGGTAATTGCAGAGTGGTATGCCCAAGAGCATTGTTAAGTTATCTCCACTATAAGATCCACTATGTTATGGACTTGAGTATTACATTTGCCAGGATTTTCTTCAGTTTCTTCACTTTTGTCAATACTAACAAAAGTCCATCTACCACAGGTCCTATTCGGGCTGGACTGGCTGTAGAGGCTTAACCCAGTCATCCAACACAAAAGCTTCTGAGCTTCTGAGTCCTAATTACTGTAGGAACTACAAATTAGGAATATTCAAAAGAGTCAAGGTCCACGGAGAACAAAAACAGGGTTTACCCTCAGGAAGTGCTGGCTATGCATATACACTAATGAAACACTTTATTAGAAACACTTAATAATACTGGGAAATGTCTCCATTCGCTCTCAAAACAGCCTTTATGGCATTTTTTAAATGCATTTTCATGCAGTGATGCTTCTATTGACCCACATCCCAAAGGTTTTCTATTGGATTCAGATCCGGATTGATTGGAAAGGCCACTGAAGAACATTACACTCACTGTCATGTTTATGATGCTAGTTTGAGGTAACTTTTGCTTTGTGTCATGGTAATGCTGGAAGTAGACAATAAAAGATGGCCAAAGTGTGACCTGAAGGGATGCACATAGTCAGAAACAATACTTATACCCAGCATCTGTCTTCTTAAGACACCGGTGAGAGACAGAGAGAGAGCTCGGCACGCTGTCCTTTAAGCGTGCGCTCTCAGGTTAGATATAAAAGTAAAAAAAGGACACAACTCTCTCATAAATCCTCGGTAAGGGCATAAGCCCGGAGAGGATATATGTTTTTGGTTTTTGGTTTCCAGAGCCGCACCACATAACACATTCCCACAGCATTACACACCCTTCACCTGTCTGGAAAATTCGTTCAGGGCAGATTGGGTCCATGGATTTATTCTTTTGGAACCATATTCTGACCCTAGCATCTGTGGGCCTCAGCAGAATAGGAGAGTCCTCAGACTCATTTATATATTTTTGTATATAATTAACAGTCCAGTTTTGGTGAGTCTGTGCCCAATGCAGTCTTTTCATGGCTAACAGAAATGTCTTCGGCTGCTGTCTTAAGGTTTAACATGTTTTGCATCTTACTGGAATCTATAATAACGCAAAGGTCTTTTCTCACTCACTCAAACAATCATCATCTATACCGCTTAATCCTGTATTCTGGATCATGGGGGGCCTGGTGTCTCTCCCAAGAGACTTAGGGCACAAGGCAGGTTCCAGGTACCCTGGCCAGGGTGCCAATCCATCGCAGGACACATACACATACATACTCTCGCACATTACGAGCAATTTAGGAACGGCAATTAGCCTAACCTGCGTGTCTTTGGATTGTGGGAGGAAATCGGAGAACACGGAGAAAACCCACCAAGCACGGGGAGAACATGCAAATTCCATGCACACAGAGGTGGGAATCGAACCTGGCCGGTAATCGAACCTGTAACCTGGAGGTGCAAGGCGACAGTGCTAACAATTACACCACCATGCTGCCTAAATACCAGGCTGAAATTGTTAATTGTCACACACACCCGTTCTGCGACCGGCACTAGGACCCGGAAGTAAAGCGGTCGCAAACCAGGAAGTATAAGAGGAG
>JAQMYJ010000039.1:15959549-15978109 GCA_030014305.1 Clarias laeviceps | reverse complement strand
CTGTAAGCTGTTAAGGTCTTAACGACCATTCCACAGGTGCATGTTAATTAATTGATTATGGTTAATTGAACATGCATAGAAAACATTGTTTAAACCTTTTACAATGAAGATCTGTAAAGTTATTTGGATTTTTACAACACTATTGTTGAAATACACAGTCCTGAAAAAGGGACGTTTCTTTTTTTGCTGAGTATATTTCTGCATCATATAATAAATGTTTCAACCTTTCTCTAAATCAGTTCACCGCCACTTTCCTCATTTTTATTTATTAGTGCTCCAACTATCGAATAAAATATATATATATTTTTAAAGTCAGTCTTGAATCAAAATTGAGGTACATACCAGTCATAAAATGTTCCTCCTCTGCACACTGACCATGAATTTGGTTCAGCTGAATTTTGGAATGCTTTTCTGCATGGAAGGTTGTGGAGTTTGGCCCTGATTACTTAAATTGTGCTTGTGTTTTGGGTGACAAACTTCCATTTGCAAAGCAGGAAGACTTATGAGAACTGCAGCCTATTTCATCCTCACATTCTGTTTTGCTCAGACATCATTACATTTCTCAAACAAAAGAATCGGATTCCGTGTAGGTCTATAATCATACTGTATTGACAACAGTCAGGACCCAGATAGGGTGAGCTTGAGCTCTCTTTAAAACCTCTTTAATATGGCTGTCTTACAAAACTGCAAGGACCATTCCCATAGTCCTATACGTCAACAACAACAAAAGTGTTTTAGGGACCTCTGCTGGTAGAAAGTTCTTAAGCTTCAGTAGAGGTTTTATTTCCCAAGTACGGTATAATATTACATTTCTAAAGCCAAAGAAAACTCCGGTCATTTTATAGTATATCCACACGTAGTTCCATTCTTTTAATGTGAGATTTATTTAGGCGTTAAATTTGAACTATTGTTTTTTAAATTATGCAAGAACAATGAACTGTCTGTGTTACACCATGACGTTGAGTTAATGGATTAATTAACTGTGCTAACTGGATATGAACACTATGTTTCTATCTATTCTATAACCTCGAGATGTCAGTATTGTCCTTCTAAAGAAGGAGCTGGATTACATCCTTTTGATGTAATTTGCTTCAACACCAGATGGCGCCAGACCCTAATATGTAAGTATATAGTACGCTACATTTAATATGATTAAGAAAACATGGTAAATGTGTTGTAATGGTATTTTCTGTTGTTTCTGGTTCAATTAATTGTATTAAACAGCAGTGTCGCACTGATGTAGATGTGTTAGAGGTCCATTAAGGGATTAGTCATAAAACCTTGCGGGGATTGTAGCTGTCCACTCCACAGTGGTGCTGAAGTTCAGCTGAATCCTTAATCGAGAAACCTTATACATAATAGACTGATCTCGCCGGCCTAATTCTGTGATCTATCTTTAGATATTTCACTACCAATGATTGCTTCAGTTGAAAAGAATATAACCAAGTGTTTTCTACTGTAAACGTTTGAAATAGTCTCGCTTTATAATTTTACAGACAATGAACATTTAAGGTTTAGACTCTTAAAAGCATGACAGTCTAGAAAAGGTCAATTCTCACCTTTGAAACAAAAACACAATGACTGAATCGTAAAATTACATAGTTATTTAAAGTGTACGTCATATGCAGGGATCTCAAATGCAGTACATATAACAGAGACCAACATTGTTTAGCTGAGTTAATTTTAGTTTCTTATCGAGGTTAGGAATAACCCTTGATTTTTTTTTAAATAATGTACAGTTTTGTAGCTTATTCAAGTGCACTTCAATAATTAGACTAATAAAGAGGTAACACACAAACAAGCACGGCAATTACTGTAATGTGATTTACAGAGCAATTAGCAAAGTGAAAGAATGTCACAGTCTTTAATTATAGAAATGTAAAGTAATTTACTAAATGGCGTAGTAATGATAATTGCGTTTATGCTACAGTTAGGAATGCTACTTGGATAAGCAATAGAAGAACTATTTAATCTTTATTTAAGATTGAATAGTTCTTATCATAGGATCATAGTTTTTAAAAACATCAACATCAATCACTGAATCGCTTTTATTTGCAGGGCGTGGCTTTAATATGCTGTTGCGTTAAATAAGCTTAATAAATAAGACTGATTGGGGAACCACTGGGGGGCAAGCAAGAAGTGCGTCACATCCCTGGGAAAAAAAAAGAGTTGAATGGAATCGGCAAGCTCACATGCGAGCGTCTCACCCACAGCAGCACCAGCAGTTGCGAGCTCAGCTGGGTGATGGCACGCCTCATAGTGCTTCTATAGGTTCACAGTCTACATCCGTTCAGGTGTAAAGTCGCACCATTTCGGCTTTGTGCGTCCACGGTCTCCAAAAAGACTATTTATCACACAATGGAACGCGGTCGAGCGAATTTCTAACCTGAGCGCACGTATTTGAGTTCTCTAGATGACCTCAAATGACGGTTCGAGTTACAATGAAACTTTGGCCGACGACGAAAAAACGCGTTCAGCTCAGCAGAGGAGAAAAGCGAGCGCAATGACGGAGCGCAGCGTGCGAAGGTAAAGCAGAAAAGTTCATTAGCTAATCGTGCATTGATAGCTTGTGAAAATCAAGAAGGCAGAATCCATTTTGAGAAAATATAACACAGTCCTGGAAAGTGCTTATAGCCTACTGTTTTTGTTGAAACAAGAAAAAGTGTGAATAATGGCTGAAGAGGGATCCGGTGGTTTGGCGCACTCTGCCGCGGTTAAACTCTCAGAGATGGGTGAAAAAACTAAACAACTAGGCACTGCTATCCAAGCACCTGAAAGACAACGGAGAATTATTCTAGTAATCGTCTGTGTCGCACTTTTGCTGGATAATATGCTTTACATGGTGATCGTGCCAATCGTTCCAGATTATTTAGCCAAACTTGAAAGCGAATCCACCAACTCATCCAACAGCACAAAAAACTTCGACCTGCAGATTGGTGTCCTATTTGCATCCAAAGCCATTTTGCAACTTCTCGTAAATCCTCTGACGGGTACCTTCATAGACCGCGTTGGATACGACATACCACTTTTAATTGGACTTTCCATCATGTTTGTTTCCACGTGCATTTTTGCCTTCGCCGAAAACTATGCGACACTTTTCGTAGCACGGAGTCTGCAGGGTCTCGGTTCGGCTTTTGCAGACACGTCAGGTATCGCAATGATAGCAGACAAATACACGGAGGAAGCCGAGAGAAGTCGGGCTCTGGGCATCGCCTTGGCATTTATCTCGTTCGGCAGCCTGGCGGCGCCACCCTTCGGCGGGGTGCTTTACGAGTTCGCAGGGAAGCGCTTCCCTTTCCTCGCCCTCGCCTGCGTTTGTCTAGTCGACGGTATTTTGTGTTTGACTGTCCTTAAGCCATTTTCCAGCAGGACCAGGGAAAACATCCCAGTTGGCACACCCATTTACAAACTTATGATTGATCCCTTTATAGCAGTGGTGGCAGGTGCACTGACCACGTGTAACATCCCCCTTGCGTTTCTGGAGCCCACCATCGCGAACTGGATGGAGGAGACCATGAATGCGTCCGAGTGGCAAATCGGACTTACGTGGTTGCCAGCTTTTTTCCCCCATATTTTAGGTGTCTACATTACGGTAAAACTGGCAGCACGGCACCCACATTTACAATGGTTTTATGGCGCACTTGGCATGGTCATAATAGGTGCCAGCTCTTGCACTGTGCCGGCATGCAAAAACTTTGAGCAACTTATAATTCCTCTGTGCGGCATCTGCTTTGGCATTGCGCTGGTGGACACCGCGCTGTTGCCTACACTTGCGTTTCTGGTTGATGTGCGTCATGTTTCTGTTTATGGCAGTGTGTACGCCATTGCGGACATCTCCTACTGCGTCGCCTATGCTCTGGGTCCAGTTGTAGCTGGTAAGATAGTGCACGACCTCGGTTTTGTGCAGCTCAATCTGGGCATGGGCCTCGCCAACATGCTTTACGCGCCAGCCCTGCTCCTGCTGCGCAACGTGTGCCTCATGAAGCCATCGCACTCCGAGAGAAACATGCTGCTGGAGGAAGGGGCCACAGGCCTCTACGACACTATCAAATTAGAAGAGTGCCAAGCCAAGAAAAGGAAGCAGGGCTACAGCACAACGGACAACTGTCTGCCTGTGGACGATAACGGCATATTTGGCGGAAATGTCAGATCATACTCTCAAGAAGAAGCATCTGAACCCGAATATGCATAAATGCACACTGCTAATCAGTTCTGCATCGATTTCCTGGGCACACACATTCATATACAGAATATAACCCTAAAATAGACTTTACCCCTGTCTGGGGGGGAAAATGTCAATGTATTGTCTAGCCTTATAATTGCATATAAATTCTTTTACACTGGTGCAAAATGTACATAAAAATAATAATAAAAAATAAACATGCCGAATATGCTGTGTAATTCTAGGACATACTCAGCCCATGTTTGATAAAGATTTAACTGCTTCATGTGTTCTTTTTAAGAATACTACTACAGATTATCAGCATATATTTGAAACATCCTTTTGAATCATCTTTCAAGGTATCACTGTGGATTATTTTTCCTTTGATCAAATTCATCACTCTTACAATCACTGTTTTAAAATACGTTCAGGGATATAAATAAACGCACACGTGAAAATGTGCGTCATTATTCAAAACCGGCTTAAGTTATTGTTGTTTTGCCAGGTCTGTGCTGCTATAACCTATATGCAATGTTACTTGACTATTTGATGGATTAAATGATGGATCTAATGTGTTGCCTATCCTGCGTCTCCACTGTCTCTATGTAGTCTGTTAATATTGTGAGGGTGTGTTTTTCTGGAATGCGTTAATATATTATGAATCACAAAATGTACATAACGTGTATATCAAGTGTATATAATTAAAATAATATATTGGGAGCAGCCTTTTTCTCATTTTTTCATGATTTGTATTTCTGTTGGGAAATCCTTTCCAAGTAACAATTAAATAAAGTTAAATATCACACATGGTTACTTAAGTTTTGTTGCCCATGCTGCACTTTAAAAGAAGGGTATATTCTAATGTATAGGTTCTAATGCAACGAATAACGTGGTTTAAACTGAATGCATTTAATGAGAAGAAAACAGCCAAGAACACATCCATAATTGTAAAGGCTATTATACATACCTGTCTGATAAACATTCAGGAATGAAATTATGTTTTATCAGCAATTAATAAAGCGTAACTTGGTCACTTCCTGAGTGGTGACCCAAAGAGTTCATCCAAAAAGCAACAATAATGAAAATCTGTTTTTCATCCCGAGAAATTAAGCAATTAATTAACTGTTAATTGTGTTATTACCGGGAGCACTATACCTCTTTATCTTAAAACCAAGTCCTTTATAATATAAACGGAAATACACCTAAATGTCATACTACATTCATACATACTGCAAATGAGTCAAACCATGATTTTGCTATTTTGACCTGGTACGTTGTAAGCGGTTTCGGACGCAGATAAAGAACGCTACACTTGACGCATGAAGGTTCGTGGGAGGAGCCTCGATCATCTTTCCCAAGTGCACTGTGGAACTCCAATGCATGGAGCGCAAACAGGGTTCAGATGAAACGGCAGAGGAACAGCTCTTTCAATTCTAGGAAGAGGACGTCTGCAGGGAAATGAATATGGACAAACTTTTTAAGGCTTTCCAAGACATGACAGCGCCGTTCTGGTAAGTACAGAGTACTGAAAAACTTTGCTTTATAGGTACATTTTACATTTATCCATGAGGTTCAGCTTGCCATAACGCTCCAGGGCTGCTTATTTGCCAAGTATATGCTATTGCTTTACAATGAAATCCTAAATGTTGATATACCACTTTCAGACTTCACATGATCACCGATATAAATTCTGTAGGGTGTTAATTAACAATAGGAAAATGTGCTCTGTAAAACTGTGCGTTAATCAAGAGAAAAATGTAGAGCTTCAAAAACATTTTATTAATAAACCCGGGGGACTTCGTGTATTTCAGAGGGGAACGAGAGAAATGGTATCTGTGATATTTCCTCACGTCTAACTGAGCTCTGGAACTTTAAGCATGCCGGTTTTGGACAGAAAGCCATCAAGGGACCAGGAGGATCAAAGAGTAAAGTGCATTTTTTAAATTAATCAAAGTGCTATTCATTAATCTATGATTTACTCTAATCATTGAATATAAACAGTACCAGACTTTGTGCAACTTTACTGGGCAGCTTAATTTAAATAAAACTGATGATTTAAAATCATTAAGCAAATATTACAGAACTGTCTTTTTAACCAGTGATGCCCAGCATATTGCAGTCATTTCACTGCATAGCAAGTAAAAATATTTAGAATCTACAGTAGTCAAACGTATCTTAAACTAATATAAAACAAACCAAATATAAGATTAAGTCTATTTCTAGGCAAATTTTGACACATTTTTCAGCATAAATGCTTAAAGCATAAATGTCTTGTTCTGTTGGGCGAACATTTTGATAGATAACATTTGTAGATAGACATAGATTTAATCTTACATTTGTTTTGTTATAATCTTATATTAATTTGATATTTTAGATACATTTAAATAAAGTCAACATATTTTGCCTTGCTAAGATATAATTTTTGATATCATCATGATCAAAGTCTTATTTGAAAGTCAGTGACAAATATCATTAATTAATTATTTATTATTTAATTAATGAAAAGATAGCATCAATAGCATATATTCACTGATGTCTTGAAAATATATAAATGGCTAATTCTGCTCTCTCTCTCTCTCTCTCTCTCTCTCTAATGCTATTTTTCTAATCTCATACATTCAGGGCCTCCCTAAATTACCTGTCCCACCCTTACAACAAACATTAGATATGTATTTAAAGTGCATAAAACATCTGATCCCTGAAGAGCAATTCAGAAGGACCAAGGCAATTACAGAAAAGTTTGGAGCACCTGGTGGGCTGGGGGAGAGACTTCAGAGAAAACTACTACAAAGAAGAGAGGCTAATGCTAACTGGGTACATTTCAGAAGATACAACTGATTGTTTTTCTAATGAAATGTTATAAGCTATTTTTTTAAAGGTTAACTGGGTGTCTTCCCCATTTGGGTGCAACTTAATGCTTAATGCTTAAAATGCTTAAATATTTAAAGTTAATATATCACACAGATATGGCTTTTGTAAACTCTTTGCAATTACAAAAATATAAATATATTTTCCTTTTCAGGTATATGACTACTGGGTTGAAGATATGTATTTGAATAACAGACTAGCACTACCAGTTAACTCCAGCCCTGCTATGATCTTTCCAAAGCAGAACTTCAGGACTCCAAGTGATGTACTCAGGTAATGAATCTCGTGGAGGAAGCAGCACATTCAATAAAGTGCATACAGTATATCCAGGTCTTGTCATCCCTATTTTTTTATTCTAATACTTAAGACTTCTAAAAAATATCTGATCTATCTTCTCATATTAATATTTTTTATTTTAAGGCCAAATGTCAAAAGTACAATTGTGCTTTATGCTGTACTGCACTGTAGTATTTACATGTAGATGTGTTAAGCAACTAACAACATTGGACCCTTTTCAGTGGATCCATGAGGTACCTGCACCAAGTAAGCAAAATGCTTACATCACCACAATGTTGCATTGTTATTTTTTTAATGCTTTTACAGGCTTTCAGTTTTTTTTTCTTCCCTCCCTTCACTCAAGGAGGTGAAATGCATGCTCAGTTGGGTTAATGTCTGATGATTGACTTGATCAATCTAAATCGTACCCTTTTCACCTAATGAAGCCCTTTTTTGTGTTGAGATGTCATCCTGCTAATTGCATTAGATGCATTTTTCTGTAAATTGACAGACAGAACTCATTTCTACCTTCACATTCCTTCTGTCATACATCTTACCCCTTATCCCACAAGGTTTAATAATAATTAAATAAATAAGCTGAAAGACATGTAACTCAGGGCTCACGGCAGGGTACACCCTGGAAAAGTTACCAAATTATTACAAGGCACAAGCACACACCATCATGCACTATAGCCAATTTAAAATTGCCAGTCAGCCTAGCCTGCATGTCTTTGTACTCCAGTAACAAACCAGTACAGGGCATACATGTACATACACAGACTGGTGGCAAGATTCAAAGCCCCAACCTTGGAAGTACAGGGTGACAATGCTAACCTCCAAGTCACCCTGCCCCCTTTATTTGTCTGTACATTCCAAACTGTTGCAGAGGCTATTAACAGTGCTTGTGCATTTTCCTTCTTGTCACAACTTCAAAATGTCTTGCTTTTCTCCCATAAACAGTTATCTTGTCTTTAGGTTGATTTATCATATCTTAAACATAAGAAAAACATTTCTTGAGCCCAGGCTTCAAACCTAAAGTAGATATTCAGAGCTATTATTCATTTAAACAAATCAGTCTAATAGGGGCAACAAGTCACATTACTACATTTCTGAGTTAACATATACACGTAAATATCAGGAAATAAAAGCTGAAATTTTGATGCAATCATCTCTTTGAACCCAAGCCCAAATGTCTCCATTGTATAAAAAAATTAAAGAATTGGCCTTCCAATTCTTCCAGTTGTATTTATTTTTGCAAACCGGATCTTCCACACCTACTATCTGCACTTGTGGCCCAAGCAAGAATATACAAGTATACAAGTACTGTATATTGTATACAGTTCCTTATAATAATCAATAAACACACATTACATATCTTATCATGACAAGTGAATAGACTAACAATATGTCCATTTCTTAATTTGTTAATTGTTCAACATTTTTACCATCTTAATCTACACATCTGCATCATTATCAATGTGTATTTAGATTGATCTTACACAAAGGACATAATTTTGTTTGTTTTAACCTAAATTACCATTTAAATATCATTTAAACATTTTATTTCCCAGTAAATAATTTTACAAATCTGCACAAGTGATGTTCCAATAAATTATACTAGTTTTCAGTATATTAGCATATCTCTACATACACTATTAATACCAAGCCTCATATTTACTGTGGTGCTTTGGGAAGAAGCATAGATTTCTTATATCATGACAGCTTCTTAACACATTATAACACATTACTTTTTTTATTATACTTCCTGCTTGAGGAAATCAGATATGCAAATATAAATATAGGACTAAATGTAAGTCTTTCAAGTGAATGTTATGATACATACATAAAGTTACCCACAATTATATTATTAAATCAAGGTAGTCAATGTGCAAATTACTTGCTTTGTGCCATTTAATTACAACGTTACTCTGTAACTCTATGCCTGGTAGCATTTACAAACTCCAAACCCACAATCAAAACTTGTTTTCCCTGCATGATAATAATGTATATTCATATACTGTATATTGCTTTTACATCTGATTTTAATAGCATTTTTTTTTTGCCCTTTCTTTTCTCTTCAACAGATTTGCAGCTCATCTAATTTCAGGTGTATTAGAATACAAGTGTTTAATTGATGGGTAGGTCTTGCCAAAAGTTAAATATCAATTAGAAGATCCCTACTGCTCTTTGCAACAATCTGGTCTTGTTTATGATTTGCAGTAATGCCCTACCGGTGGACTTTGCCCGTGGCCAGTTATCTGGCACACCATTGTGTATGGAGCAGTACTATAAGCTCTTCAGCTCCTACCGTTTACCCGGGTCAAAGACAGACACCCTGGTGGCTCAGAAGAGTTGTGTAATGCCAGAACCAGAGCATATCATAGTGGCCTATAAAAACCAGGTACAAGACTAAGTGCAGATGCATATGGGGAACCATGATCTTTTTGATGATTTACTTCTTTGTTACACATAATTAGATCTGATCTTACACAGAGGCATAACAAAGGTGATGGACAACGGTCTTGGGTAGTTCTTTTTCTTTTATACAACATAATTAATAAGTGCGGTTCTCTAACAGGTGCTTACTTTTGACTTAATGAGAATTGACGTTAATCATCTTTATGCTTGAGCTGTTTTTAATTATGTACAAGACCATCCATTTTTATGTCATAAAAGTTAGTCATTCATTAGGCAGCTGTTTTTCAACTCAAAACAGCTATTAGTATATAGGGTTGTCTACCGTATATAGCCAGGCTTTCTTTATTGCTAAATAATTATGAACATTTATTTAAACTTTATTTCCCTAGTTTTTTGTTCTTGATGTGGTCATCAACTTCCGGCGGCTCAATGAGAAAGATCTGTTCACTCAGCTGCAGAAGATAATGAAGATGGCTGAGAGCGGAATCGAAAACTTCCCCTCTATTGGACTGCTCACCTCAGATGGGCGGACTGAGTGGGCAGAAGCTCGTAGTGCTCTAGTTAAAGGTCAGATGTCATTTGAAGCTGAATGTTTCTTGCAGTTTAATGTTCAGAGATCAATATTTTTATTAAAAAATATAGTGAGCATATAATTTTTTTAGATGAAATCTAACATTTAAGAATTCTTTCCAATTACTCATACAGATGTCTTTTTAATGGACCACAAGGTTCAGGAATGAATTATGTATATTTTCTGTATGGCAGGCATGGGCTTTAATTTGTTTACCTACTCAATTATTTAGAACAATGGGTAAACAACACTAAAAGATAAACTGCATTAATTAGAAAACATGATAGTGCAGAAATTTTTAATCTACGACAGGGTCACTAAGATTCTACAGCATGCTACAGTAAATAAACACATCTGCTGCAGATTCCACCAACAGGGACTCACTGGATATGATTGAGCGCTGCTTGTGTTTGGTGTGCTTGGATGAACCATGTGGCATGGAACCGAGTGACGCAAACCGAGCCATAATGATGCTTCATGGAGGGGGGAAGGACAAGAATGGAGGAAACCGCTGGTATGACAAACCCATGCAGGTAAAGGATCAATATGAAATGCTGCCAAATTATGAGTAATAATATAAAGTCTGGATTAAAGCTGCAGTTATTTGGTGAATCTCAGTTTATAGTAGGTGCAGATGGATGCTGTGGAGTTGTTTGTGAACATTCACCCTTTGAGGGAATCGTGCTGGTCCAGTGCACTGAATATTTACTGAAATACATGTAAGTTATTAATTTTATATAACAGTGACATCATCCATACCGTATTAGACTTAATTAAAAACAATGCATGATGATAGCATGATGTTAAGACAATGAAATTATAGCAGCCTGGTGGCTTAGTAGTTAGCATTGTTGCCTTACACTTCCAGGGCCTTACACTGTCTTGTTCTTGGTATAGACCCCCGTACAATGGGTACAGGTTTCATGATAAATACAGGGTTTACATACAAATTGCTGAAATCATCAGTGAAATTATATTAGTGCTGGCCATGATAGAAAGGCACCAGAACACCCAGTGCATCACAGCCGCAGCACATGAGTCCCGGCAGACAAACAGACCAAGGAAGGCCAAAGACCCAGCCTCCAAACATCCAAGATTCTAATCTGATCAAGCACCCATAGGATGCACCAGACAAACATGTCCTATCCATGGAGGCCCCAGGCCAAAACCCACAGCACCCAAAGTATTAGCTACCAATTTCCCGGTGCTTGGGCACAAGGGAAACCCAAAACATTAGGGGTCAATGTTTTGGTTTTATAGTTAATTTTTAATTTTAATGGTTTTAAAGTTATGGTTGATTGTGTATGGCCCATACAGTATGTTCTTGTTAAATATCACAGTCCATATTCATCCCCCTTTCCTGTTATGATAACCTTCTGTCTTCTGGGAAGACTTTCCACTAAATTTTGGAGCATGGCTATGGGAATTTGAGCTCATTTAGCCTCAAGAGCATTAGTGAGGTTGGGCATCTATCTAATAAATGTTTTTGAGAGTACTGTATGTAACTGTAAGCCAGACACTGATAAATTGTGAATTACCTTTACAGCAGTGGATCTCAATCTTGGTCGTAGAGGACTGCCTGTCCTGTACATTTTAGTGTTTTCTCAGCTTCCAGCACAGCTGATTTCAACTCGTCAGTTAATTAACAACCTTTTTCGAATCAAAGTGGGTGTGATAGGGCAGGGGGTTCTCAATGACCAGAGACATGAACCACTGCTCTAAAGAAAAAAGAGAAGTCAGTACTTTTTGTTTGGGTTGCTTTTAGGAGGGGCAGCCCATCAAAGTTGGTGCGTGCAGCAAGCGTGAGTGAGTTGCCATCTCCAAGGCATCTGCACTGGAAATGTTCTCCAGAAATACAAAAGTTCCTCACCTCATCTGCAGACAAATTACAACGGCAAGCAATCATTACTTATTTCTTTTAGTTAATATAGTGCTTGTGGGGGGGAATCTTTCTAAATAAATCTTGCTGCATTAATTCGATATCCGATGCATCCTTTATGTTTAGGCTTGTCCAAAATCTAGATATGAATGTGCACAAGTTCAGCAATTATGGTAAAGAGTTCATCAAGAAACAAAAAATGAGTCCTGATGCTTACATTCAAGTGGCTCTGCAGTTTGCATTTTATAGGTCAGTTTCCTGTTTTCTACCTCAAAATACATGGATAACATTCATCATAATAGGACACTTCATGGCAAACATACTGCATCTGACCTCTACCCAGATGTCATGGAAAACCTGTGCCAACCTACGAGAGCGCATCAATCCGCCGCTTCCAGCAGGGTCGAGTGGACAACATTCGCTCTTCTACCGCTGAAGCCTTGGAATTTGTGAAAGCCATGAGTGAGAAAAAGTCCACTTTGTTGGTAGGTGATTGAGCCTGATACAATTAAAGGATTATTTAAGTTGAATGTGTTTTATCACTAGATTTCTTAATCATAAACTTCGAATCAAATTTCAGTTTTCACAGAGTTGAGTCTGTTAGCTGACATAATCAAGTATCTCCATTATCATATTTTCATCATTAATCTCAGTCATAGGATTAGTAATATTTAAGTTGTAAATTAAAGTTGTAACAGCACTTATGGCAATGTTTTATAGATTATAAGATTTAGTACACTTTGATTAGTTTATCTCATAGTAGATTATTTATTTTCCTGTTACTTATTTACGTTTTTTATTAATATTTACTTTATAGATTCAGAAATTTCACCATTTTTGGTGAAAAAAAGTTATTGTGGTGAACTTGGAAAACGTCCAGTCAAATCCAAGAAAGGACACCAGTGCTGTACTGATGTACTTAGGCCATAAACTACATACTACAGAAGGAATAGAAATAATAAGAACTTTATTCTATCTACTAGCATGCAAATGATATGTGCTTACTACTCTATTACATTACAAAACATCTTATTTTCAACATGGGCTTGCCTTTTAGCTACCGTATGCCAATTAGCTCTGCCCCTAGTAGTCCCTGATTCAATAATGCTATGCGCACCTGCCTTCAATTTTCTATTAATGTTATGGGTTTTTTGGTTTAAAATTTTTTTTATTTTATATTATTTGTTAAATCTTTGTGGTGTCTAACAATGTGAATTATATACTGCTGTTATCAAAAGTTTGCCTATTCATTTTCGGCAATATTTCTTGGCAACATTATTTTAATGACAATTTTATTATTTTCAATAATTTCTTTTTTACTGTTTTTTTATCCTTGGGAAGAATAATTGTAAAAAATACAACTTAAATAGAAGAAAACCACAATAATTCAGAGCACAAGGTTTATTTTGATTTTAAGTTTACTGAAATCACAAGGTCAAAAACCATATCTACACAATTCAGAAATGTCACATGGAGTTTAGTGCTGGGTGTTTTCTTCTATCAAAGATGCATGTTCCACTATCATTCCTCCATAGAAAAAGACTAGTTCAAACTAATTCTTGCAAAACCCATATCACCAAGACGTTCGTGTTTATAATGATAATGTTTGTAAATTTCCAACCATAACTGTATATACTGTAAAAGGTATCAACAGAAAAGATTGTTGATTGTTAAACTTATTTATTTATTATACTATACTATTATACTACATTATTTATTAATGCTATTTACATTACATTACCATATTCTTCTCTTTGCATAGGATTCTGAGAAGATGGAAAAGTTATGTGATGCTATAAAGGCCCAAACTAATTATACAATACTGGTAATTAAAACTGACAATGCTGCTAAACGTTCCAGATTAATGCAATCATCAAATAAACTTTCATAGTACTGTTATATCTCAGTATAGTTCTCTTATTTACACAAACTGTTTACTTGTCCAGGCTATTACAGGGATGGCAATAGACAATCACTTACTTGGCCTGCGAGAAATCTCTAAGGAGCTCAACCTAGAGAAGCCAGACATTTTCACAGATGAGACCTACATCATCAGCAACCAATTCATCCTCTCTACAAGTCAGGTACATTAAATGCTAACTAGAGGGAATAAATAACAAAGGATAATTAATGTGAGTTAGTGCGTGCTTTACTCTTCATAAACGTTGTCATTTTAAATCAGCAACTGAAAAACGTATCCAAGAGATACGCTTCAATAATTTCAGAGAACTTAATAAATTGTCCACAATGAACATTTACACCAAGTGGTAACTAGACAACTCTAGATAAATGGTAACAGGTTGATCTTTACATGCAGGTTCCCACGACTGTAGAGATGTTTTGCTGCTATGGCCCTGTGGTCCCTAATGGTTACGGAGCCTGCTACAATCCCCAGTCAGACCACATCATTTTCTGTGTGTCCAGTTTTCGTGACAGCCCTGAGACTTCTTCAGACATGTTTGTGAAAACTCTAGTGGAGTGCCTGGGGGAGATGCGCGATCTGTGTAACACTCAAGCCATGCATAGTAATGTCAGAGAGAGGACTGAAGAGGCCAAGAAAGTTGTGAGGGGTAAAAAAAATATATAGCTTGCCTCTTAGGTTCTTTAAGGGTTTTTAGCTGCTAAAAAGAATTCTACTTGCAATGCTTTCTGACAGGGAAACACACTGTTGTAGAGGTTCCATGTTGGACCTTTAAGCGCTCCGCCTGAAGGAATAACCAATAAGAGTGTACCTGAGAAGGAAGTTCACTAAACTACTTTATTTCTACCATAAGGTGAATAATTTGGCTATTGTGTCTAAAAGTCAAAAGATTTCTAATATACTATTAATATAGTATACTAACATACTACACTATTATGCAGTACATATAATATAAATGTTTGTGTAACATAATACTGTTTATGATTTTGTGGTGCCAAAAAAATATTTTGTACTATTACAAAAAAAAAAGGATTTGTATTAACACTGCTAGATTACGTATGTGGTCAAATCCTGATGATGGCAGGAGATTATGCAAGAAGTTACCTTTGTTTGGCAGAGCAAGAAAGCAAACCTGGTCATGCTACTGTATCTAGATTAGAGGGATAGCATTTCTCCCTCTTCCCTGTCAATTAGAGTGACACTAACCAAGCGAAGGTGTCTTTGTTCCCAACCTGGGAGAAAATGTAAAAAATAAAAACAAAAAATGAATTTAAATCAGAGGCTTTAGTACAGACTGGATAAATGAAAAAGAAATATATTATATGTACCAGTAATTAAATCGTATAAGGAACCCCTGGTTTTCATGACATGTATTCGTTAACTTAAATGATACTGTGATACACTTGTTTATCTCACAGATGTTCAGTGGCATCGAGGACACTCCATTTCTTACATCACAACTTTAGTAGACCATGTCTTCTCCCTCATACCTCCCTATGAGGCCATGGGCATTGTCATGCGGGAACAGGTTTGGGCCTCTTAGTTTCAGTTATAGCAAACTGTAATACTACAGCAGGCGTTCTACAAAATTGACCATATACTTTTGACTATAGTGTGTTTCTTAAAAGACTGTAGTTTAATCTATGAGTATACATTTTGTGTGACTTCATTATCTACACTAGAATGCCATGAGAGTAAAGGTTTCGGATTTCCTTGCACTATGTACATGTATAATACCATCACCCTTAAACAGCACATGTTGCATTCTATTGCCACTGTTATTATTTGCAAGAGCTTGTCAAGGACACTAGTTCTAAAAGCATACTTAATTATTGAAGTTATTGATATTTAAAGTTGCTTTCTTGTGGATATATATTTGTTTTGAAACTAGGCTCAAAGTTAATAGCAAACCTGTGATTACACCGATGGGAAAAGGTAACTGAATAACTATAAACAGGACGGTCTCAACCATGTCTCTAAATGAGACGAGAAAAAAGAACAAATATTTGTATGTACTTTCAGAATACACCACTTTGTCTGTGAGTCTGTCAGGAAATGGTGTTTGTTGTTGTACAATAAATTCAATAGTTGTGTTTATTTCTCACCTAACAATATTTATAAATCTATTTCCAGAATGTATCATGTCTAAAACAAGACAAGTAATTATAAATGTGGATATGTAGCTAAAATGTCGATAAATGTACAGTACATATCTATCTATCTATCTAAAGTGTTCTGTTTGGGTGTTATTATTGAATTTGTTGTAACTGTACTTATTTAAATCGTGAGACAAAATGAAAATTTGAATGTGCCCAAAATAGTAGTATATAGATATAGTAATAGAGTATTTTAAGTACATTCTTAGTACTGTAAAGGTTCCTGGTAGAAGGTCAGGAACAAAATATCTTTATTTAAGATGTTGAAGTGATATTTGTGAATCATAATGTTTCACAAAGTAGAATGTTATTTTTATATTTTAATTTTTTATGTGAACGTATTATTTTATCAAATTAATAAAACGATGAAGAAATAAACCCTAAAATGTGTGTAGAAGAGTATAATTTTTGCATTTGGAGATTCTATAACTCTAGTGCACATTACATGTACATCACTCATTTACGTAATTGCCATATCCATTAATATATTTAATACCAAGCTGATAGTGATGCAGGTGTAAACTTCTAAAAACTGACCAAACACAAGTCCAGTATAGAAGTAGAAAGAAAAGTGAACAATAAAAGGAAGAATAATTTACAATTAGAAGAATAATACACATTTATATCAAAATACACATAATGAAAGAAACCTAGGTCCTTTATAATCACAGTAAAAAGCAAGCACATCAACACACATACTGCAAACTCGAAGGGAATATGTTTCATCTTTGTTTTTTTTAAACAAATGAACCTGAGCTGTGAAAACCAGGTTCTGTGGTGGTGCAGAGATCACTGATCACTTTGGTTTAAATTTTTTTTATTATGTATTCTCAATCACTCATTCACTCTCAGTAACTGTTTTTTTTTCCTGATTAGTGTTGTATTTTGCCACAGGAAATCACAAGCCACCAATATAATTTATTTATTAATGGGTTCTTATAGTTATTAATCTATTTGACTTAAATTAATTAAATGGGTTCCATCCAGTAATATGTAGGCCAATAAATAATGTAATCTTGAGCCTAATAAGAAAAACAGCTCAAAGGCCTAATTAATTAGCCAGAATATTACAATGTACATATATGAGCATAACATTACAACACAAAACATTATACTCAATATCGTATACGTCATATTTATACGCTTGTCACTGGGGCATTTCTGGCTCTTTGGGACATGACTACACAACACTTCTGGTGGAGTACTTTAATGTTTCAACAGGATTACTTTTGGTGTTGAGAATACTTTTGGTGCTGTGGGTTCGACGTAAGCCTCTGTGGATCAGACCTTTTTGTCTGATTGGGATCTGGGGAGTTTAGAGACCGAGTTAGCAGACCTGGACTCTTTGTCTGCTTTGCCCCATGTGCAGCAGGCTGTGATGCACTACATGGCATTCTGGTGCCTTTCTATCATTGCCTTTTTTTCTCATTCTTTTTGTGCTGATTTATGCTGAGTTGGCTTTGCTGTAGTAAGACTTATTTCAAAAACATCTTTGAGACTTAACTAAGCAGATACTGTTGTAAAATGTGCCTATATTTAGTAACAACAGGCAGAAAATAAGTGAATAACAGAAAAAAAGCGAGTAAATGACATCTCTACTCCACACCAAACAGATTAGCAATTAGTAGAAATAATGAGCTTGATATTATAAAACACCCATAGTGCATTATTATAAATAAGTGCTAGGCAATGTTACTATTTAAAGATGAAAATTGATTTTAACAAATATATACATCACATACTGTACATTATTAATGGGCACTGGTATATACAGTATAACTGATAAACAGTGTTAAGGTTATGGCTGACTGGTGTATATTTACTGTAAATAATAAGCCAACAATTTAAATATTTGGATGAGATTTATAAAATAAAAATAAAAAGATGATAGATAGATTATGATAAGGATGATAAGTGAAATTTGTTTTACATTTAAAAAAGTTCTTGGCACAAAAATATTGAGATTCAAATATACTGTACATGGCAATAATGGTTGAAGGAATTGTTTCTATCTAAATATCTACAATAGGTTAATAAAATATTCCCCCACTTAAAATAATATCACATTGTGTTTGTATGGATGTTGTTTATATATTAATTCTATATTACATAATTACCTAATATATTTAATTACCTAATTTCATATTGGTTATTTCATATTTTTTTTTAAAAATCCAGAATTGTCCTAAAAAATTAAAAAAGTTTAATTGGCTTGGCGTTCAAACCCCAACAAACGCAAGGAAACCGCTTCTAGTTCGTTTTCTTCGCGTTCATTTTACGCTTCGGAGGACCGGATATATCCCATGATC
>JAQMYJ010000039.1:15939886-15956710 GCA_030014305.1 Clarias laeviceps | reverse complement strand
GATTGTGTTAAGCTGCTTTGGGACAATGTCAATTGTTAAAAGCGCTATACAAATAAAATTGAATTGAATTGAATTGTACTGATCATTGGAGAGTCAAAGCACTCCATAAAGACTTCTCCAGCACATTTCAAAAATTTCAATGTGGTTAAAGTAAAAAATACTCTGTTGTGGCCAATTTCGGTGTGAAAATGACTCCTCATGCTCCCAGAACAACTTTTCCAGAATTTGAGCCTGATGGATCTTGGCATTGTCACCTTGGAATATGTTTGTGTCAACAGTACATGTTCATTCAGTACATTCAGAGTCTAAATCTCACCAACTGAAGCAACCCCAGATCATAAACAACATGAATTTGGAATAGGGTAAATCTGGACTCATTGGACCTCATTACCGTTTTTGTCCCAATGTCCAATTATTATGCTCCCTAACAAATTGAGGCCTTTTTCCTGATCAGTTTCTACAACAAGTTGTTTTTATGGGCACCCAGCTGTTTAATCCCAATCTTGTGAGTTCTAATTGCATTGTAAGTGAAAATGCTCTTTCACTATTAAACATAGCTTTGATGTCTACTGTTAATTTTTAACAATACAAATTCACCACCGTGCCACCCCTGATCACAATCATTCTTGATTTTGTTGAGAGTTCAGCACTACTTCTTTGAGGTTTTAATAATACATTGGACAGTTCTTATCCAAATTGCAACAATTTTACGAAATCTCCCTAGTTGTTTATTTTGCTTGATGCAGGTCAATAATTTGACCCATGTGAAACATTGCCCTGAAACAACTTTTCCACCACCATGGAATACATCTTCCGAAATGCTTGATTAAGAAATGAGAAGCTACCCACTGCATCATGTAGGGTTAAAACATTTATTTGCTGCACCAGAAAGGATTAAAACATTTATTAGCTGAAACATGTTCATCACTGCAATAATTATCCCTTCAAAGGGTCTTAAGTATTTGCTTATTTGAATCCAAGTGGCAACATTTTTTTTACCATGCCAGTGTTTAAGAAGACAGTGTTTCTATATTTTAGTGGCATATATTTTAAACATGTTTTTTTTTAAACACTTTAGATCATGGTACTTTATAGTACCAAAAGGACAATCGTAGTTTTAGAGAAACTACGAATATCATGATGGCTATAAAGAATACTGTTGCTTGTCACTACAGTATGCCATCTGTTCAGTGCCTCAGAACGCAGCCAGGTGTGGCCCTAAGTGATGAGAGATGGGGGAAAAAATAATGTAGAATAACCTGAGTTCAAAAGCATTGTGATATATTCTACTCTGTGATCAAAGGATTGGTACACATATGCATTCTAATATAATTTTCTATTAATTTCTGTATCTGTGTACAGTTCTTAAATCTGACTTAACAGTCTATATCTAATTTCTAAAACATCCACAAACAAAACCTGAATCACACAGGATCACGCTATTGCTAGGAACACAATGTGCTTTGAGAGTGAGCTGAGCCTCCATGGCAGCAGTTCTAACAAATATTTAGAGTAAGTAGTTCATTAGCATTAAAAGCTCTTGCCCTGAAATGCACTGAGATCAAAAGCAGTTGTCATGAACTTCTTCAGCTCTGCCTGGTGTGTGAATTTGTTTCCTGTGGCAGTGGCTGCAGCAGGGTCACGGCCAACGTACCTGAAAGAGTGGATAAAGGTGAAAAATACTTGGTAATGATGCTTTTTTAATATATTTTAATATTATACTGTCATTTATACTTTACTTAGCACTGTATTCTTACCTAATTACAAAAGAAAAAAAACTTACATTTTATTTCCAAGATTTATATTTAGAATTCAAAATGATCATTCCAAAGCACAAACGTCATTTTTGGTTTATGGAAGCCTAGACTCACCATATTGGTTTCTTGTTGGAGAGTGCACTAAGAAAGCGTGGTCTTATATAGTCATAATAGCCCATGTTTTTATGCTCCTCCTGACACCATACAAGCTCAGCATTGCTGTACATCTCAATTTCTTTCTTGATAAGGTCGAAAGGAAATGGTGAAATCTGAAAATTGAGATATTAAAACAAAAGTAAAGGATTACTGTTTTTTATAGACATACATTGCAAAATGTTCATAATCATCTAAACATCCTGAACTGTTATAATATCCTCCACTATTCTGGGAAGGATTTCCACTTGATTTTGGAGCATTGCTGTAGGAATGTGTTTATTCAGCCAAATTGACAAAGAAAGTGAAAGGTATGTGAGTAGTATGTGTGTCCTAAAAACTATTAAAGAAGATCACAAATGACAGAAGGAAAATTATCCATTATCCAGAGTCCCTGTTATATTGCAACCATGAAAGTCTTGAATCTCAAACTATGCACTGACCTTCTCAAGTTTGTCTGAAGCCGCCCCATTATCACACACCAGAAATGCTTTTATATAAGAACATATTTCTTTTTAAAATCGTCATTGACCTTTGCTGAGTTGCCGGCACGTATCTGTGCTGCTTGGGTTTTAAGGAGGCACATTTAAGAGGCCTACTGTATGTAAAAATTAACAAAACTATCAAAAAAATCCTCATTACTTGTTTTGTTTTTTAAAGGTTTGTTTTTTCCAGAACAATACATCAAACACACCTTTTCATAGGCATTGTGTTTATGAAGTAAAAATTGACGAGCATGTCCAGCCACGTACCGTTGACAGAGAATCTCTGACTGTTACCTCATTCACAACTTTCACTGTCTGTTTTGTTGAAATAAAACAGAATATTGTGAACTATGCTGCTACAAATTTTACTTGGGAGATTTTGCAACAAACGTCTGCCTGCCAAAACCCCACAGCTCTGGATATCAGCAGCAGCGTGCTGACAGAAGCTCATGCTCACATTAACAAGCAGTAATGAAAGATCAAAACACAGCACTGCCGGATCAGAGGCAATTCAGAGCGACTTAAAAGCAGTTACCATGGAGACAAAGTGTTAAGATGACATAAGGTTATCAGGTGTGTTTTCTTGCTGAAAGTGCTTCAGTGACTGGTTTTAAATGTGGGTTTTGGCAGGCAGTCGCTCTCTGCTCTATCCAGTATTGCAATTTATCTGTTTGAATTCTAAATATATTATGTAAAAGACTACATGAATATCCTGTAGCATGTGTATCTCCAACTGCACATTAGAAATGCTAGCAGTTAACCTGCTCCATTCGGACAATTGCAATCCTGTCCTTCAGTCCGAGTTGTTGTCTCTCTTTCTCTAGTTCATAGTAGACTTTGCCTGTGCAGAAGATGACCCTTTTCACAATCCCTGGAGTTTTAGATGCAGGACCCTCATCTGGTATGATTCTTTTAAACTTAGTTCCTAAAAAAGAATACAAAATCAATCAATTAAACAAGAAAGCTTGATCCTTCTTAAAAAAATATTAAGGCTGATCACTCCAAATCCCTATTTATATTTTCTCATACTGTACCTAGGGTCATGTCATCGAAGCTGGAGCGAGCCTCAGGGAGCCTCAGTAAGGACTTAGGAGTGAAAATAATTAGCTGAGGAGAAAATAAGATGTCAATCATAGTAAAAGAGAAGTACACCATTTAGTAGTTTCACTTTAAGAAATTTATGCTGTAAATAAACCTTTGAGCTGTGAATCCAACCAAAACAATAAATTAAGAAAACTTTTGTACAAAGCAGACTGTGGTGTCCCCAGACAGCCTGTTTAATTTGCTCAGGAAGAGCTTTTCTCATGCTCCACAAAGCACTGTATTTATCTGTAACTGGGGAACACTTTAGACAATTACTGTAGCGGAAAGCCATGAGTGTGGAAAGGATCCTGAAACTTTGGACTTGTGCTGATACAAGTTTTATGCCCATCAGAATTCTTCTCATCTCTTGTTTTTATTATACTAAAAACATAACAACTGCACTGCATGTCATTGCCTGTGAATAGCCAAAGCTCTATGACTTAGGGAATCAATATTTAAGTAATACAGTATTTGCATTCAACATATATTAAACAAATAAAATAATTCTTACTGGCTTTCTGAATGGTAATAAGATCTGTCTTCTCAGCACATGAAAGTAGTTAGCAGGTGTCGAGCAGTTGACCACAATCCAGTTACATTCATAAAGCTGTTGGACCTCGAAGTCTCCAAGGAATTCCTTGATTAGTGGTAAATAAAATACAGCTGAATGAATTTAGGTCATTAATGGAAAAAGGCCACATCTGGAGACTGAGCAAAAATTATACATCATTAGACAAATACATTACATACATGATTTGTTTTCATTTAAAGAGGTAAGTTTAAAATGAATGAAAATGGTGTCATCTTTACGGCAGTCTGACATAAATATGTTTATAACAGGTTACATATCTGTACAGTTCAGTGTTGCAGATTAGTTGATTCCTTATCATGTTTCATAATCAACTATAAGCTAAGAGCTTTATTATAAGTTTGGTTGCACAAAAAAGAAACTAACAAACTGCAGTGTCTGATCAACAAACATTGTTGCAACTATGGTACAGATGGAATCGTGATCAGATAAGTCCAAAATTTGTTCTCAAACAATACTGCTATTTTTTGGTATAAAATAAATAAATAAAAAATAAGGGAGCTGCTTATAAATTTGGGACTGTTTTACAGCTGGTAGTCCAAGGGCTCTTGTAAAGATGTACAATTCTTTTATGAAGCACCAGGAAATTTTAGCTCAAACCTGTTTGCTCCTGCTAGAGGTAAAGATTTGGTCATAGATGGATCTTTCAACAAGTCAATGACTCTAAACCTGTCTCCAAATCAGTACACAAAAACAGATTTTTTCCCTACAGGTGTAGTCAGAAGTTTATGTTAAACATGCTTTATGAAAATACATTTGTTCCCAGATTGATCAGAGAGGATAAACATACAGTAAGCAAATAAAATATTTAACTAGTTAATATTAAGAGGGCATTCAATGACCTTTGAACTCTACTGAAAATGAAAAGCCTGAAAGGTGGAAGACATTAATTATTGTCTCTTTAAGCATTAACCAAATGGGCAATAAATGGGGTCCAATAAAGGATCATTACAAAAGTACCTACTCACCGGATAGCGATCAGGGTCATCCTTACTCATCTGCAAGAAACGCTCAGGCCTTGCTGACGAGTGCTCTGGGCCCTAGTAACACACACGCACACACACACACACACACACAAACATACCCCCCCCCCCATGACACCCACCACACACGCACACACACATCACACTAAGCTGAAGAATGATGTCCTCATTTGCAAAGGCCCTGACAAACTTGAGTCATCACTATTGATCTTTATGCAATTACTTCACCTTAAAGAGTAAACGTTAAGGAGCAAGGCCATGATCATTTGTTCTCTGGTACAGGTTTGTTAAGATGCACATAACTGGAAACCTACATTTAATTAAATAAAAATAACAATTGAATCATTGTAGCTGTGCATCACTATATAAATGTCCATGACTATATCTTTATTTTTTACAGCAGAGAAAAACACACAGCAGTAATCTTTAAGAAATCTATGATAATATTACACAGCTGCCATTGATGATTACATGTGTTTAATTTATAAAAGCTTTACATGCATAGATATAAGCTGAACTAACCATGTATATAAATATACTCTAAGAAGATTACCAGCATGCCAATCAGAGTGCAGATTAACCTTTATACATGATTCTCATTTGTGTTCCTGTACACTAGCATATGTCATATAGTAAGCTGTAAGTGGCTGTATTGTATACTACAATGAAATACACCGATCAGCCGTAACATTAACACCACTGCCAGGTGAACTGATCAACAATGATCACCAACTAAACATCAGTAAACTGGTGACAGGATCCTGGGCACCCAAGACTCACCCGTGCCTACAGGGACTAAAAAGCCAGCTCATCCAGTCAAATATCACAGAAAGGCCAATGCATAACAAATCGCAAGAAAGGCACCAGAACACCCAGTGCACCATAGCCCACCAGACACGGGGCCCGGCAGGCAAAGAGCCCAAGACCCCAGCCTTCAGACTTTCCAGATACAAATCCATTTGTGCTCCAATGGGATGCCGCAAACAAACAAGTCTGAGCCCCACCCCACACCTCACATAACACAAAACATCTGCTGCCAACGTCCTGGTGACAGACACCGCAGCTCACGCCCAGAGACCCTGCGAAACAAAGTCGCAAAGGACTGGTGGCAAAAGGGGAACCCAAAACCTACTGTAGGTAGTGTTAATGGTTTTAATGGTATGGCTGATTGGTGTAGAGTTAATATAAGTTTAGTGAGCTGACCATTCCCTCCATGCCATGGGGTAGCAGCAGGGCGATGCCATTGTTTCTGACCCATTTGGCCTGGCCTGGACTGATGAACTGGTCTATGATACACTGTGCCGTGTTGTGGAAATCCCCAAACTGAGCCTCCCAGCACACAAGGGCATTGGGACTAGCCATAGCAAAACCCAGCTCAAAACCTATTCCAGCACATAATACATACATTAGGTGCAAGCAAACAGCATATGAATGTATCAGACCATTGTGGTTTATATATAAATGAAATTGTAATGTAAATATACAAATCTACAGTACATGAATATACAAATCAAATTGTTAAAAAAACAAACATTAGAATTCAGTAAGATTATCATAGTGCATAAAGGGAGCATAGGGAAAAGATCATGTGGTCTGGTCAGTCTAGATTTACCCTGTTCAGAGTGATGGGTGCATGATTGTAAGAGAGGAAGATGAAATGCAACCATCATGCCTAGTGTCTAGTGTATATAGGTTTATAGCCTATAGGTTCAGTATTACGATCTCGGGTTTCTTTTGTTGGTCAGGTCTAGATTCAGCAACTTTATGTGCACAAAAAATGAAGTCAGCTGACTACCTGACCATACTAAATGACCAGGTTTTTCCATCAATAGATTTATTTTCTTCCCTGATTGCATGGGCATATTGCAAGCTAACAATACTAGGATTTATTGGCCAAAATTGTAATAGAGTGGACCAGGGTGGATGAAATATAATTTTCACACATGGATTGGCCACCATAGAGTCCAGACCTTGGACGAAGCTTATTGAAAGTATGCCGTAATCATGGGAAAAGGCGGTCCAACAAAATCTTATCTTTTTTTTGCCAAGCAACATATATAGAAAGTAGGATACTTCATACTGCTTCTGTGTATCATCACCTGTAAATCCATCAATGATTTCTTAATTTTCTGCACCACATTATAAAGGAGATTTTTAAAGCTGTTTATAAAAGGTGTCTTGTGAAGTGACAGAAAAACTGTGTGACGAAACCATGTTCCACTTTTCCACTGTTCATGCTACATTAGAAATATATAGAACTGACATCTGGATAATGAGGAACAGTGGTTTCATACCTAAAACTCCATACTCGGACAGGGAGCTGTTGCACACTGTGTAAGGAGCTTGGTTCTGCCATAGATGGTTCATTGGAACACAAACTCGCTTATCCACTTCCTGGTCATGCAGGACATGATGGCGATGACTGCAAAATCAAAGTGGTCATTATCTCAGTATCCATTACTGCAAAAATTTACACAAAAGCATAAAAACTATCCAATAAAGATTTATGCACTTTATTTTGTATCCGTCACAAAGCTGGGCAATTTATGCTACAGTATCCCTTCAGGTCGTTTCGTTTTTCTGTGGTTTCATCTTCTGTCCAGAGTTACTCAAAAAACTGAGGCAAAGGAAAGGAAGTGAAAGGAGGTGTAAAGTTGATGTGATAAGGTTTGCTAGGTCACTCGGATGTTTTGTTTAAATCTGCCATAAAAGTCTAAACAATGAGACAAGCACTGACAATCTCTTAAACATCACAGTAATGATGTACAGTAGCAGCTAGATTCAAACTGAGGTCTATGCAGTTACTGAAGATCCAAGGCTGCAGAGGAGCTGTTTAGCTTTAACTAAAAAGAATTCACATATACTGTTGTCTTTTGTCGAAACCTTAACAAAATGTTAAATAACAGGTCTTCATTAACCCAAAGTTTGTCTTCAGAGATCATTTAACACTTGGTTTTTCCTGAAAGAATGGATCACAGAAGCAGCAGGTAATTCACAACTTTAAATAATCTGAATGTACCCTGTAGCAAAGCAAAATGTAGGAGGGAATTAATCCTAATTAAAGTCTATTTGCTGTCCTCATTTAAACTCAACATCTTTTTAACTACCATTTTGTTCGACTGGCCTGCTACATCAGTCAGGAGAACTAAACAAGGTGAACACCTTCACAAAGAATCAATTACTCATAGATGTTGGGTAAAGAATGGAGTGCTAGACTAAGGAACTGTGATATGTTCACTCCCCAGGGCTTGAAGAAAGCTAGGTGGCATTGACTGAATGTATCAGCCCACAGACAAGCCTCATCAACAAACAGGCTCGTGAGACAGCAGCTTCTACCTCTCACTTACATTTCATTCCTGTATTTCCTGAGACGAAGATGAAACAGATTTCATTTGGAAGGCTATAAATGACAAATATAAACGTAAGACCAGTATAAAGCATGAAAAGCAGGTGAGAGAATTCTGATTAGCAGTGTCTCTGGGACTGGCAGTGTGTGGAAGTGAGGTAGTCCTGCTGTGGGGTGTTGTCAAACAGGTTTCTTTCAACACCAACCGAAGCAGTGCCGTGACAACACCCAGTGGGCATCTCTCTCTGTCCCAGGGGACACTTCTCAAAGACAAACGGACATCATCCGTCACTGTTTAGACATTAAATGAAAGCTGCGGTGCAGAGAGTTTGTCTCTGCAATGCTGATGGAACTAATAAATGCAATCATATATCGCTTTGTGTGTGATGAGTTCAAAATAGAGTTTTTAGTCACATATGCCCAATGTATTGTCAGAAAAATGTTTTGCCTGCAATATGTCGATTAGGTTTCTCTGGCACAGCTCAAATTAGGATTTAAGTCCTGTGGGATCAGGATGTTTGTGCACGGTATCTGTACACCCACCTAAAGGTTCCTCTCTCCACATCTTGCCCACTCAGTCTCACATGGACACCATCCTTCAACAGGGAACCAAAGGCCATGTACTCCCCAAGAGCCCAGTCCACTGTACGCTTACTAACCATGTCGGCACGGCCTCGCAAGATCCTCAACACTCCTGGGATTTGGCATAAGCAAAGATGTTAGAGACCAGACAAAATGAGAAAAGTAAAGATAATGAATCCAGGTACAATCTATTTATTTGGCTAAAGAAGATAAAAACATAGATATTTTAGAACATCTATTTAGAATCATATGTATAGTTCAAATAAGTACACTTTTTTAATTATGCAAGATCTAGCAAAATACTATTTCTAACAATTGTTTTTGCAAGACATCAATATGCATTTGTTTCCGAAAATAAAGACAAGAATGAAATTAAGTATTTGCTCAAAATGTCCACAGTATAATATATTAGTAAAAGAGAAATTGAGCTCATGGGTGAAAATGTTTTAGGCAGCAAAGAGGCTTTATGTAGCGACTGGTGTTTAAAAGATGTGGTATGGGGCAGGTCATAAAGAAGCAGTGGTTAGGATGATTTAGCAGTGTTAAGAGCTGTCAGGCTAAAGCTTGCTGGTTTAGTTTAAATGGTCCCTGAGTGTAGCTGCATCACAGCTGTGTAGCGCCTATAAGCACCAAGGCACGACTGCAGCAGCACCACAGTGAGCTTTGCTAATTGTCCATAGCCACACTATCACGGCACTGGTGTGTGAAGGCTGAAACAAATCAGGTACAGTAGACAGATGCAACAAAATCTGTTAGATTGAATAACATCTGAGGCTCACCACTGTGAATGGTAAAGTCTTGCTGAGGGACAGAGCTGGCAGCCTGGCCGATGTGCTTCAGGACATCCTCAGCGAGCCCTGTGGGAGGATAGCTCATACACTTTGGTTCCCCCTGATCTGTGAAGAAATCTAAATACAATATCATTTCAATATGTTTTAAACTCGCAATTTGGCTACAAAGTATTTCTTAGTTATAGATGTAAAGAAAAAAAGAAGAAAAAACTTTACTTGGCCACGGAGAATCCAGCCAGTGACGGATGTGGAGTATCTTTTCATCTTTTGAACTGGTGTATGCTTCTTCACAAATTTTGTCATACTTAGCCACTTCCTCCTGTGAACAATTAGCAGGATTTCTATATATTTTCTATATAATCATGTGCAAAATGTTGCCCTCATCACCCACCATCCTTATCAAAAACCACACACAAAAAAAACAAAAAAAAAAAACAAAAAAAAAGGCTTAACACATTTGTGACAAATGATTCATTAGACAAGGCACCTAGGTGCTATGGAATACAGGAAACAGTGAGCTGTAAGTCACAATTTATTCCCCGAGTGTATTCCCCTGAGCTATGGCAGTGAACGGAGAGTGACAGCGACGCGCTTGTAAATAAAACGAGCTGTCGCTGGGCCAGACAGAATGTCAGCCATGCCCAGTGGAAGGATGGCTGGGTTCAAGCTTTGTGTTTTCTACAGTAGATTTAGACAGAGTGGGGGTAGGATGCTCTGAATTTGAGTAACATCCAATGAATGCAAATGTGGCATCAGCAAGACAAAAAAAATCGTCACAACAATCAACAACAATTGAAAACAGCCTCTGTAATACTGATGTTCTGGATATAAAATACACATATTAATCACTGATTCATTCACCAGTAGGAGCCATGAATGTTAATGGCTACACATACAGTATACGCTGGACATTCAAAACAAAAATTTGACATTTTATTTCACATAAACCTCAAACTCCTGCAGAGTAACGACTCCCTCAGAAATGAGTTTATCTGCATATTTCTTGAGCACATGCTCCTGCTTGTGGATTTGCTTGTACATGAGAGGTTGAGTGAACATGGGTTCATCCATTTCATTGTGGCCAAAGCGCCGGTAACAAACCTGTAATACACAAAACAACTATCATGAATTTCTGATCATGATAATTAACTTTACACTCTTCTTATCAACAGGTATGTGGGAAGAATGTGATAAAATAGTCAATACAAAAATCTCATTTGCTTATCCAGGCTTCAGATGGCTTCAAATCAAGAGCGTAGAGCTAAGTGCTCACCAGATCTATAACCACATCCTTGTTAAAGGTGTTTCTCCATTCTGCAGCCACGCTGCACACATACATCACAGCCTCAGGGTCATCGGCGTTGACATGGAAAATGGGTGCGTTTACCACCCGAGCCACATCAGTAGGGTAAGGGGAGGAGCGTGCCATTCGTGGATCAGTGGTGAAGCCAATCTGGTATAAGATCATTTATTTGTCACATGAATAATAATTTGATTAATCTGAACAACCAATACATAATTTCTGCTAAATTTAACTTTTGCTATGAAGATCATAACAATCATTTACATTACATGCACACTGCCTGGCCAAAAAAGTAAAGAAAACAACTCAGAAGATTTGAAATGAAATTACTGGGATTGGGTTCAAATCTATTAAAATCTGGAAGGACGTTGTTGAACCATCAACTGGCCAGAAGAAAAAAGTAACATGAATCATGAATGACTGACACTTAAATGTTTGGTAAAGTTGCATCATAAAAATCTATATGTATATGCATGTTTAATTGTGAAAGTAAAAGCATTTCTTAACTCACATCACCATTATGCATTGTGCCCAGTGTTCAAGCCTCTGGAGTCAGGGTTATGAGGTTGCTTCAGTTGTCCAGGTCTAGGCTCAGCAAAGTTATGTGGCAATAAAATTAAGTCAGCTGAATATACTTAATGACCAGGTTAAGCTATCAACAGAATTTTTTTTCTTTCCTGATAGCAAGGTCATATTCCATCTCAAAATGGTTCTTGGGGCAAACACTAACATTTTCAGACAAGAATTGGTCAACACATCAAGCAAAGAAATGCTGTTATCTAAGTCAAGCAAAATATTAAACTGTGCATAATTTTTTTTGGCCAGGCAGTATAAATCTAAAGCTTGATTTTTACCTGGTTGTTGACAACAACATGAATGGTGCCATGAGTGGTATATGAGGGAAGCTCACTGAGATGGAAGGTTTCATAGACAATTCCTTGACCAGCAAATGCAGCATCACCATGCAGGAGAATGGACATCACCTGAGACATCAAAACTTAAATACTTGTATCAATTAAGACTGGTCTTCCAACTTATCCACACAATCTTTTAAAAATAAGAAATAATAATAAAAAATAATTAGTAACTGGCAGTATTTTACCAAATATTTTACAGAGCTCCAAAAAGAATGTTATTTTCTTTTACAGGGCATTCTCAGGTGCTCAGGGCATGTTATCGCATATGCACCAGATACTAGATAGATAGACAGACAGACAGACAGACAGATAGCTAGATAGATACATAGATATAGTACATTATAATCACAAGGGGAAATTTTTATTGTTTTAACAGTTCACATGGTATACAAGTAAGCAACAAGCAAGAATTTCAGTGAGGAAAATGTACAGTAAATGTAAAATAGTAATAGAGATCATGAACCAGCAAATTGAAATATTAATAAAAGAGATGAAATTAATGAAGGATGTGACCATAGTTCAATGAATGACAGAATGTATATGAGCCTCTTTAAAGTGATGTCAGAGAAGCAGATCCCTCTCTTGAAACAGACCAGAGTTATTGCAAAGTCTAACTGCATTTGGCAGAAAAGACTTTCTTTGGCCTTCTTTGTCACAGCAGAGCTAAAGCATTCTATTACTGAAAGTGTTCCACTGTTTAGCTAGTACAGTAGGTTGTGGAGGGCCTGTGAGGTGTTCTCCGTGATGGTACTGTAGCATCCTTTCCTTTCCACTACCAACTCCAAACACTCCAGGGTAATGTCCAATATTCTAATGCTTCTTCATGGAATGTTACAGAATGTCTGCACCAGATACTATGATGTCAGTTACACAACATTGCATTTATTGCATTTATAATGATTTATAATGATTTATAATGATTTTCTTCCAGTCTCAACTTATTTTGCGGTAAAAAAGAAATACTTGGCTTTCTTCACAAGATCACTCTTAACAGGAAATAAAAGAGAAAAGAAATTAAAGATGAACATACCAAGCTACATGGATGACTATGAAGGTGAGTTACAACAATTTCCTATGAGGCAGCTAGCCATGTCAAACTAGGTAAAAAAAACTTGATATAACCGACTGACAGACAAAAAGGCTGACCATCCCATGGAAAACTTATTTGTTTGAGAGTCGGTTGTTTTCATATGTTTATTGTCATGGCAACCAGCACTGTATATCTTGTGTTATGGTAACACAATGTAGACATGTAAAATATAGCTGTATATAAAATCAGCCATATTAAAAAAAAAAAAACAGAACATGTGATATATTTTCTGGGACAAATGAAAAAAAAAGACCTGGAAAGTCCTGGAAAAAAACCTGGGACAGGTGGCAACACTACTGGCTAATGTTATCATTAACACTGGGCTTCATGCAAGAAGCATCACTGATCTTTAGCCATTGCTGCTTTTTAATAAAGTGCAAGATTATACATTTATTTTAAGTTTGTTTCACTATTACTTCTTTTTCACTATTTCTTCATCTTCTTCCTCTGGCATCTCTGCAAGTATGCCCAATTTGCATAGAACACAACATGCACTTGTATGGCGTTTTGGGCATTACCTATGCTGTTTACAGGCTAATCATATGCTAATCCTTTTCGCCTCCAATTTAAGATCAAGTGGGATTCATCATTCAGCTCACCTGTGTAAGAGCAGATTGGGATGACTAAGAATATTTGGTGCATCTCGCATTGACGTCTCTTTTATTTTTTCCTCTGAACAGAAAATTAAGGGAAAATGTCAAAGAAATTTCCTGCATAAGGCCGCTTGTTTACTATGAAGCATTTAATTAAGGACAATATTCTCCAAATTAATATTTGACAATTTTTTTTATATTAATGCTTTATATTTTCTGATAATTGCAGCATCATCCGAGAAATATAATAGCTGCAGTATCGGCTAGTTCTGGCTCTTAATCATGCTTTTAGTATTGAGTGCAACCTAGCTATACACTGACAAATGTACTCATATCTCTAGCCCTTAGATACAGATTTTATGCCAAATAAAAGCAGTGTCAATTTGACAGGAATGGTGACATCCCCTCCTAGCTAACGGAATCCTCAGGAGTAGTTTGAGATGTTGCTGTTGAGTGTTCACTGCTTTGAGTACTCTAATTAAAAGAGTTTCAGGGGAATAGAATGTTAGTTCCTTTTACAGTGTTGCTTATAATTAAAAAATATATAAGTATTTCTGTTTAAAGTTAATTATTGAACTGACAAAACTACATTCAGCTAACCAACTGAAAGATAAAACTACAAGGACTAGCAAATTTACTTTCATAGTGGAACTAGTCCTTGGTACACACACTATAGTATCTGGTTATCATGAAATAATTACCCAAAAAATACATTATTTACACAATACAGATGTTCTATTTCTATGTCCTTTGATGGGCTCTGTATTTTAATACAATATATTAACATCAACTTTAGCACTATACTTATATACAAAATTTTTACATGTATTTTAAAGGCACACTGAAAAAGGTTATAACCTAAGTACACTTAATTGACTAATCAAAACTAGGTAATACATGTGAACAGAAACAGGTGAACTTGTGTCCTGCCCAAAAAAAAATTGTTCTTTTAATTTATTGGCCACCATGACTCTTAATGCTATTTTAACTTGTGAAATTCTTTCTAATCTATTAACCTTCACAAACTACAGAGTTTGCTGAATTTTACTTTCTACCTTTTTTGCATTAATCTCAAAGCTGGTCTGGTTACCTCCAGAAGTTTACGATTCACTAATACAGACAGTTTAGAAGCAACCTCTACTTATTTATTTAATATGATTTCTATTAGAATAAATGTTCATAACATGGTATTGGTTCTGAAAAGTATCTCACCTAGGTGAAAAAGTGAATTTTCAGATCATAACACTATTTTTCATAATACTTAATGAATAAAATCTCTCCATTTTTAGGGAAGCCATTGGTCACTTCCATGTTGCATAAATTTCAGAAATATACGTATATAACATATACGTATGTATAACATAAAAAAATCTGCACAAATACTCTTTTTTAGCTGAAATTAAATATAAAACAAAATATGACATGCAAATTGGAACCTTTTTTGCCCATTTTATTGATAGCATGCAGTTTTTTAAATGTTTTGCTAAACTATGTGAGGTTAAAAAGATACAAAAATAATATTTTTGGGGCAAATACAGTAATATTTACCTAAAGTTGAGGTGTCAAAGTATGTTATAGGCAGAAAAACTCTTGATTTTTTTGGTCATTGTCAGACTGCATTTAATGCTGAGATATCTAACATGTTATGCTTCAAATATATAAAATCTAGAAATGAGTCCATGTCATGCTTACCTTCTTCCCTTCATTGTCTCCTCTGTAGAACTGCTCAGCTTTAGTTTTGCCCTGCACCACAGGGTCCACTGCCTCTAGGTGAGACGGGTTAGCCATAAGAGACAGAGTAATATTCTTATTCGTCTCCCTGTTGATCCGCTCATGGTACATTCCCAGATGATACTTCACATCCCCTGAGCCCTGGAGAACACCATGTAAATATGTGGCATTCAGATCTGCCATGCTAAAAGAGCATAAATGGTTGAGGCAGTGAATAGGCAAGTCACATTTTACCTCTTCTGCAGCCTCTAGTTTCGGATCAAACTGGCAGAAAATCTGATCAAGATCTTTCCTAACAACATTGGCCAACACATTCAGTCGACCCCTGTGCAACAGAAATGTATTGCTTTTGATACAAGCTCATGAATTCAATTAATTAATTTATATAGTGTGAAAGTTGGCATACCTGTGAGGCATGCCCATGATTACACTGTCTACGCCGGCTGCACTAGACTTGTCAATGATTGTCTTCAGAGCAGGAATGAGGACCTCACAGCCCTCTAAGCCAAAGCGCTTCTCTGAAGACCACTTGCGTGCCAGAAAATCCTCAAACCTGTATCATCATTGAGAGCAAGCACAAGTAAAAGCTAGCAGAAGTTTTTTTTTCTAGTGAAAATTACACAGATCTGATGTACAGCATAGTTTGATTATTTCCCTGTTTCCCTTTAAACTGGCATCAATTCTTACACTTGCTCAAAGTAACGGATTTTGTAGGATCAGAGTCAGGTATATAATTAACAAATTATACCAAGCGGGTACTAATGATAATCAATTAAATATACAGTTAATAACTGAAACAAAAACAGCTGTGTACAGTAGGAGGCGTAAAACTAGGAGGAAGAGCCAACTTCTGTTACTAAGATGAAGTTGTGGAAGTTATACACCATGGCAAGACTGACCACAGCAACAAGATACAATGTAAGTTATACTGCACCAGCAAGGTCTCTCCCAGGCAGTAATTTAAAAGCAGACTAGGGTTTAAAGATGTGCTGTTCAAGCTATTTCAAAGAAGCATAAAAAAATAGCAAGGCTGAGGATCATAGACACAGTGGTCAAGTATGGAAATTTAATGCACTAGATGAAAGAAATGTTGTTGGTCTTTCGGCTGCTCTCGGTAAGGCGTCGCCACAGCGGACCATCCATTCCGCACATACAAGCTTGGCACAGGTTTTACGCCAGATGCCCTTCCTGACGCAACCATCCCATTTTCCCCGGGCTTGGGACCAGCACTGCATCCAGTGGCTCGGGGTTTTGACACTTGCTGGAAATCGAACCCAGGCCCTCCGCATGGCAGGCGAAACGTCTTGGGTTACTTTGCTGTAACCCTGTTCCCTGAAAAGGCGAGAACGAGATGCTGCGTGAAAACGCTATGGGAACATCTTTCTGTGTTGCCGGTTGTGAAGCATGTGTGTATCAAACAC
>JAQMYJ010000039.1:15918287-15931176 GCA_030014305.1 Clarias laeviceps | reverse complement strand
TTTTTGTGAAGCTGCTTTGAGACAATGACCATTGTTAAAAGCGCTATATAAATAAAATTGAATTGAATTGAACTGTTTTGGCAGTTAAAGAGGGACGTACTAGATATTAGGAATGTGGCCATTATGGCTGAACAGTGTATATGGTAAATGCTAAACTGATGGCAGGATTTGACCACCACTTTGACCACAAGTTTTCAACACAGGCTATCTTAAATTAGATTTAAGATTACAATTCAGTAAGGGGGCATTGGTGGCTCAGTGGTAGGTTTCTCGCTTGCCATGTGGAAGGCCTGAGTTCAGTGCTGGTCCCAAGCACGGATTAAATGGGAGGGTTGCGTCAGGAAGGACATTCAGTGTAAAACTTGTGCCAAGGTGTGTGTGGACCGCATGGTCTGCTGTGGCGACCCCTCGATGGGGCGACTGAAAGATGTTAGGTAATGTTGTCTGGCTTACAATACTGGTCATGTTCATGGCCCAGTCTGTGTGGCTTAAAATTTGAGGGGTTTTGTTTGTTTTCACAAAGTTATCGCTAGAGAGCCAGTCAACTCTGTAATCTTACTTATTTTTGTCTAGAAAACAATGATAAAAGCTGATCCTGGGCCTGATAAATAAAACCATCATATTAAGCTAGGCTGTTAATGTTTGTAAGTGCTATAGGCGTTTTAAAATGTATATATACTGTATATATATAAAAATAAAAATAAAAACATTAAACTGTAAAGCTAACACGGCTTATCTTACTAATGCTCATGTTAAAACCCCTCATTTCTGTACTTTAATAGGATACGAGTAGAAGACTTTATCGCCCCTTTGTACAGATAAATGAATTACGTATTGTTTAGTTTATCAGCGCACTGAAATATCTCTCCCCTGTCGTGTACTGTGAGGGAGACACACTGCCAGGTTATGAAGGACACCGAAAACCGTTGTATTATCCGCGGTCGACTTTGACTGCATCTGGTCTGGACGGGTTTTTACAGAAACGCAGACAGACAGCGCTAGCAGAATCTGCAATGCGGTTTACATTACACACATTCTCCTTTAGCCTAGTATAGAAAGAGAAACGTCACCTCGGAAGGCAGTGCGAAGGATTATGGTCCGTTTCAGCACCGACTCGGAGCGCGTTGCTGTTTAAATCGAGGCGGCGTGTCGTTAATCCCGCAATGTCAAATTAGCGCAGCAGCTCTGTCCATCCAGCAGCCGGTCAGAAAGACAGGAAGTAGAGAAAGACAGGCCTGCGCGTCAAGCCGCGCTTACTTGTGACTAAGGACGCTGTGGGAACGGGCTGATGGGAGGAAGAGCTCAGCAAAGTGGGACACGCAGTTAATCAGGTTACACCCGTAGTACTGATACACTTGCCGAACGTGATCAGAAAAACTCTAACCACCAACCAATGGAAAAAAGGAGTGTGTACAGTATAGTGCTGTATTTATTCCTCTTCAGGAACTGCTTTATGATGGTCAGGCTGGTATTAGAGCACCATGGCATGCAAACAGACACCGACCCTAGTGACAGTTTACTGTAGTATAGCGCATGCATGAGGGAATACACAGACCTCACAGTTCACACAGACAGCTCTGAACTCTGGATTAAACCTGCAACCCCGGAGCTGTGACGCACGAGGACTAAGCACCGCCACAGTGTTATTCAATGAAAGACAGCAAGATATACATATTTCGTGGTTCCATCCATCTGGGAACCTCTGTAGTCCAACTAGAGATCATGGAGGCCAGTAGTGATTACATTGACACAGTCCCAAATCTGGGATCACCAATTTGCTTAATCTGTATGTTTTTGGACTAAAGGAGGAAACCGGTGTACCTGGAGGAAACTCACCAAGCACGGCAAGGACATAGATCAAACCCGGACCCCAGAGGTGCAAGGCGACAGTGCTAACCACTAAGCCACCATGCAGCCAGATATAGTGGTTAGGTTTTAGCTAAAAGAGGGTTGCATGAATTTTTTTTTCTTCAGTATTACATAGAAAAATAAATGTTTGCCCAAAGGAACTATCTGAGGAAAAAACAAAACATCCCAAATGCACTGATAATGAGGATGTTTCTTCATTTACCTCACTTTAAAACTAAATAACATTAAATTTTAAATATATACGTTTAAATAAATACACCGCATATTAACTATACCAAGGGAACATAAGTAAGCTTTCTGTATATGGATAAAGAGAAAACAAAAATGCATTTGCTTTTTTCGAATTACCTCAAGGTAGCTCTCGTTGCCCTTACTGCATAGTCATTATTTGCACTTAATCAATACCTCAGTACTCATTTTCTATTGGTATAAAAAGAAGCAAGAAGCAGGCAAAAATTCAAGATCAGGGAAATGCCTTTTCCGCATTGAAATTCAGAGTCTCTCCTTTCGGTCATCTTACAAAAGGGGTTCATTTTAAACTGCCCCTCTGGCAATGGCCAACACAAAGGTTTGTAAAATATGCTTTTTGGCATATAATCCCTTCATAACAGGCGATTGCTGACATTCATTTTTTGTCATTAAAGGTAAAGTTTCTTTAATGCATTTCTTTGACATTTAAATTCCAATTACAGTTTGACTTTCTGATGGCGTCACTAGTTGGCATTCGCAAAAATGGAAACGCATTTACCTTAAAAACCCTGTAGTGAAATTTAAAAAAATCAAGCATGGTCATGCAAAAACTCTAGTTGTAAGCATGTTTCTCACCACCTAATTACACTTAAATAATAAATTCCAATTTAAGGTAATATCTTAATAAATATTAATGATAAAAAGAAGATTACTAACCCTCTTAAGGTTACAACAATAAGAAGAAATGGTCAATAATTTAAGGCCTTGACTAACTGGTAATGTGCAACACACACAGAGTAATGCAGTAATGCATCCTGCTCCTGCCTGCCAGCCATATCATCAGTGATAAATGAACCATGTCAAACAGTCAACATAAACCACGCATAAGCTCTGCCTGCCATCTTAACAAATCTTACAATTATAAAAACCCTCGAAAGAAAAAGCAACAACCATTTTTCACCATAATTACACTGATATATAATAACTGATCACAAATAATGAATTTATTATTTTATAAGGGGAAACCAGTGTTCAAACTAAACATTATTAGTCCCGATGCTGAGCGCTTTCTATGCTGGGAAAAAGCCTCTGCTGCCTTGCAGAACAATGACCCATACATTAGGCATTGATTACAGATGTGTATTCCTTTCTTAGGCCAAGTTAATTCAGATTGCCAATGGAAAAAATTACACATCTTTAAAAGAGCACAGAGCAGGACTTCACGCATGCATATCTAATCACAGCTATGTTGATAAACATTACATTTCATCTTAGTTGGAACCTCAAATGTCTCAAGAGGGAATACATCCGGAGTTGTTGTTTTTATCCTAAATAAATAAAAAATACCTAGATTACTTGATAGGTGTTCTTTTTCCATTTAATCAACAATATTAAAATAGAATACACCCAAAAAATATTCACTAACTAATAATAATTGAATCAAGAAAAAAAACAAACACTTGAGAATAGAAATCTTTATAAATTGTTAAAAACGACATGCCAAGGTGATAAATTCAATATAGCAACATTACACATTAAAGGAAATTATGTGACTGCTCACTGAGAGAAACTTTTACTTTCAATCTAAGGTTAAGTTTATATATATTGGCACCTCAATTATAACAATGTTTCTGAACCCAACATAACTGTCACTTTATACTTTTTTATAATCATGGGTAACAGTGAATGTCCCCAAGTATTGGAAAGAATTTTCATGCATACCATGTGATATATTGTTCCATCATACTGCATTGAACCTGTATAAGTGCCCTGTTAATAGTCATCCAGTAAAGATTAATATGCCTTTGTCACCTAATTTCAAAGTGAAAAATTCAACACCATGCAATAGACCTGGACATGATTATCTCCCTGACAAATGTGGAAACACAAATAACCAGCCACCAGAAGTACACTGTTGCTCTTCTCTCGAGTCAAATATTTAGTTTATTGTGACTTGAGGCATTTCGCAGTCTGTATAAAGCTATACAGATGTCCTTCACATCATACAAAACCACCTAAAAGATCTTTTTCTAAAGAAGAAGGAAGCACTAAGGGTTCATGTCAGTTCATGACAGGCCAGCATTAATGTCCATCAGGAGGTGGAGAGGAGGCTGCAGCGGGCTCAGGAGGAGAATCTGAGCTGATCTGGTCATAGATAAAGCCGTAAAGATTGACATCAGGACGCTGACCGTGGCTGTTCTTCACCACCACATTAAAATACTGCTTCAGGAGGATATACAGTTTGCCTTAAAAGAGAAATAAATACATTCAATGAGACAACTGTCATTAACACACACACGCAAAAAAAAAACACCTAATTGCAGTAGGGGTTGAAGTTGTAATGTGGTTTTTCATGCTTTAAGTACAAAATCTCTAAACAGACAAAGTAGCGCTTCAAGGGTCATAACCTAACAATTTACCTGGATGTTGTATTGCATCATCTAATCTTTTAATCTTAGAAATGTATACAAGTCTGACAAATGGCCTCATCTGTTTATACAGTATACGATAATTAAGGATTAAATGCACATCACAAGTGTATTTTTATTATAATTAATGTTTTATTTATCTGTACCACAGCAATATGTCAGAGTAAAATATTTGTAAAAAAACAAAATTCTGGGTATGATTGTGAATTATTTAAACCACACTGCAGACAAGATATGAAGTTCATGTGCGTTATATGTGAAATATTGATAAGTGTTTGAAACAAGTTTATGTTTGTGCAGTTTCTTATGTGGATTTTCCTTGGGTAAAACAAAATCTTTGGTCAGACTAGCATTGGTCAGATGGAGAGAAAGAAAACAAAAAAAAAAAAGACCTTGTTTCAGAAGTCTTGCCCTGATGTCACCATTATGAATAGTGTGTTCTTACCCACTGTGACATGTTTCGCAGTCAGAAACGTGTGCAGATTATGGACGTCCCTCATGAGTGCTGAGTCACCAAATGTGAAATAAGCCATATCTCTGCCAGCCTCTGCTGCGGCCATTAGCTGCAGCAAGGCTGCAAAAACAAAGGCACTTGTTATTAAACTGTATTAAGATTCACAAACCAATAAGTGCTAATGCACCATGTGCTGGGGCGCACTGGCAAAACATTAATATGCAACTATTTAATATAATAACATTCATTATTTAAAGTAATCCAAAGAGGTACGTTTTTACAGATCATCCATGCAAACGTATGATTATTGCACACATACATTACTTAAGAGATAATAAAAAACCTTTCATTTTTGTCCCATGCTCTTAGCTTTGGAAAATATGAGTGACAGGTCCCTTTTAAAGGTAAATAATCCACGGCTAACATTCCTTATTAAGATATTCGATCTTAGTCATACAGCATCAAACAGTCGGAGGAAACTTTAAATATTTTAAGAGGCTTGATACAGCTCATTGATTAATGAATAACATGCTAATGAGAGCTGCTTCTTACAATACAGTAATCTGTATTACCAGCTTCCTCCAACATGGATCTACTTTGATTTATAAATAGCTAAAATGGGTAGTGTAAAAATAACTGCACATTCAGTTGCACAACTATTCCAGCTGGTTAAAGAGCCAAAGCATTGAATACAAGCTAATTTTCAAAGGTGATAATTTTACTTAGATATCTTCTTAAATTTAGATCTATTAGAATTATGTACTCACAACTCAAGTTCTCAGAGATGAGACTCTTAGGAGTAAATAGAAAAATTTATAGTCAAAGCTGAACAATTATTTAGACTTGTAAGTGATGTAAACATTTGTCATACTTGTGGAAAGCCCTCATTTACTGGTGAAGCTGATCAATAAGAGGAGAGTTGTAATGACCTCTTAACTAGATAATAGACAAATGAGCACAAGATGGAGTAATTAAATTAGATAAAACAGAAGACAGCTTCTCCTTAATCTCTTGTTTACAGAAACATAGTGCTTGAACATCCAATGCATGACAGGAACATTTCACTAAGCAGAAGAGCTCCCAAAAGTGCCCTTCTCTAAATACCAGGTTGATATTCTGAAGAGTTTTAATTAACCAAGGGAAGTAGCTGATGTGACATGTGACACTATCAGTAAATATTGACAATGTGTAAATGAAAAAAAAAGACCTTATTATATTATGACAGTTTCATAAAGTGATCATTTGCTAAAGCAACGGGAAAGAGTCAATCCAAAGGTGCTGATAACACCCCCTTCAATCATACATCGCACCTCATTCAGTTATTACCATTAAACACTGAGTGGATTTAGTTTTCTTGCATTTATCTCTATTCATCCTTAATTGCAGAAGTTCACCATGAAACCCAGATGTTCAATTATGTAGCATGCCTTGAACCAATCAGCTACTGTACCTTTGAGTCGTGTGTCTCCTCTAAATACACCACACCCCCAGTTTCCTGTGGCAATGGCTGAGAGGTTCTCGGGGCTGACGCCGTGTCGCATAAACCCACAGTATGCCTGACAAAGACATACAAAAGTTTACACACCAACGTTAAGCAGCAGTAATCTGCTGGAAACGAACTATCCATACATGCCAAAATGAGTGCCCCGATAAACCTGGAGCATGGACACACAAAATGTGCAGGATCTTTCAGGGTAGGATAGGTCTGAAAAGAGTGTGTAAGCTACTGCAACTTATCACAATTCTATCAGATTCTGTTCAGACAAGAGGAGAAAAGAGGTTGCTGCTGAGGTTGTTACACATTTTAAAATTTTATTTTTAGGCATGGAGCAGTCAGTCACAGTAAATTTCATATTAAATTATATTTTTTGAATTTAATAAGATGAAAAGACAGGTGGTTCACCCTGGCCAAATAAATAATAAAATAAATTATGACCATTTCATAAGGGTCAAATTATTAGGCTGCAACAAGCAAAGAAAACAACTAAAAAGATTTGAAATTATTGGAGCTGCATTAAGAACCCTTCCAGATGTTATCAAAACCACAACAATTAAAGTTTCAGCACTATACCTGGAAGGAAAGTGCTGAAATATTAATTTTGTGGAAGAAATGTGGTCATAAAAAAAAAATTCATGAAAGGAGTTCACTAAAAACACTTGAAGTTGCATGGTAAAACAGTCAACAGTAAAAACCATAGCTATGTTTATTAGTCAAAGTAAGAGCACTTCCATACACAAACAATATAAAGAAAACTCATAGGTTTGGGACTACTAGCTATGTGGCCATAGGAAAGCCTCATGTTATTTAAGAAAATTAGAACTTGATTTTGCTAGGGAGCATAAAGATAGGAGCAATGGAAAAAGATCAGGTGGTCCGATCAGTCCAGACTGACCCCATTCCAGAGGGATAGGTGCATCAGGGCAAGAAGAAAAGTGCATGAAGCAATGCACCCAGTTGCTTCAGTTGGTCAGGTCTAGGCTCAGCAATGTTGTGTGGCAATTAAATGAAGTCAGCTGACAACCTGAACATATTGATTTTGCAGGTTATCACATTAATGGAGGTTGTCCTTCCCTGATGTTATAGACATACGCCAGGACACGAATTGTGAAAGGGGGTTCTGGTATTATGAGGAATCATTTTCACACTTGAACCAGGCAACTCATGGGCCAGCTATAATCAAAAGGTAAAGGCGAATGAATGAAATCTTGTAAATCGTTTGTGTGACTTTTTTCAGCTGGGCAGTATATCTTGAAAAATCATAATATTGTGAAAAGCGTAATTTTCTTTATAATTTATACACCTAATACTTGGTCAAAAGCTCCTTCAACATAAATTATTGCATAAATGCATCATGACATGGTGGCACTGCAGAGGCGCTATTGAAGACCAGGTTGCTTGGATAGCAGCCTTCAGCTGCATTGACAAAACCCCAATACCGCCAAATGTCACCCCAAATCATCACCAAATGTCGAAACTTTATAAAGGACTTCAAGCAAGTTGGATTCTGTGTCTCTCCATTTTTCCTCCAGAATCTGGGACTTAAGGTTAAGGTTAGTTATTTCAAAAATAAATGCAGAATTCTCTTCTATCTGAAAAATGGACTTTGGACCACTAATAAATGGTCCAGTTCTTTTTCTCTGTAGACTAGGTAAGACTCTTCTGAGGTTGTCTTTGGTTCAGGAGTGGCTTGATAAAAGAAACAACTGTTTTAGCGCATTTTCTGAAGATTTTGTGCATGGTGGCTCTTGCACTGACTTCAGTCCCACTGCATTTCTTGTGAAGCTCTCCAAAGTTCTTGAATCAGCTTTGCTTCACCATCTTCCTAAGCTGCAGTCATCCCTATTGTTTGTGCCCCTTATTCTACCACACTTTTCAAGCTTTCCAGAAATATGATTCAATACACCTCCTACTGTGGCTTACCCTCCTTCTGAAGGATATCAGTGAACGTTCTCTGGACAACTGTAAAGTCAGCAGTCTTTTCCATGTGTGTACTGAACTAGACCAAGAGATACATTTGTATTTGTACTGTAAGAATAGTAATTTACTCAAACTTGAAATTAATTAAAATAATATGAGATAGTGGATTTTTTATGAGCTATAAGCCGTTATCAAAATTGAGACAAATGCTTCATTTTACATATAATGTATCTAGAATATCTGAGAATTTCTCTTTTTTAAATGAAATTACAAAAATAAATAAATAAATAAATAAAAAACTTTTAAAAAGTCGTCCGAGTTCATCCTCATAAAGTGAGGGTGGGCCTAGATTTGAATCGTGAGCTTGAGAGACATTCATTGTCGGAGACATTCAATTTACATTCAGAGGTTGCTACTTACTTTATTGAGTTCCCTTGTGATTTTCTCAGGGTGGAACTGCTCCATGTAGTGTCTGTACTTCAGTGCATCCAATGCCACAATCTCTGTATACTTTCTCTGCCACTTATCCCTAAGCAGGAGGAAAGATCATTATGATCAATCATTACAAGACATATGGTAAAATTTACAGGGCAGGGGTAGACAAGTTCATTAGTTAGCCAACTATATAAGTGACAATGTCAATATGCTTCCCTAGTCCCCTGTTTATAGGTGCTAAAATATAAATAAACTAGAAAGCAGCAACTAAGTTATTTAAGTCCCAAGTATGATGAGTTAAGCAGTCCTCCAAAGCATCAAGGTTCTATCAGAAGCCTTCTGCTGAGGAACTATGGATAAAAAATAATAAAACTACTAGTCTGGGAACATAATCTGTCTGTCCTGGGTTTTATAACCATTTGTTCACCCCAGCTAGGTTACAAGACACCTAAAAGAGTATATTTCAATCTTATAGCTGAACATTTATGCTGTCTCTGCATTCTCTGTACATTCAACTCAAGAATCAAAGTTACAAAGAAGATCAACGTTGTGCCCTGCAAAACTGCATAAGTATAATCAAATGAATTTTTGCTCGAAGCAGATTAAAGAAAATCTTATTCTCAGACATTCTTTCTCTCTCTCTCTCTCTCTCTCACTCACACACACACTTATTTTTTTATAATTTTATTTTAACAGAATAACGCTCCCTGAAATGAACCTTAATTCTGCTTCTTTGCATATGGGATATAAGCCAGAAGCTGCATTCAGGTGTATGATCTGTTACACACGTTATCCTGCTCGTCATTGTAATTACAGAAATAACGAATATATGGACACAATTTAATTAAACAAAAATATTACTTATGTTTTTCTGATATTATGTCCAAGGTATTATTATCATTATTATTATTCTGTATATTAATATAACAATGTGGTCTGGCTCAATCTCTTATGTTGAATTTAAAAGTTATTAGCAAAAGAGTAAAAAGTTAACTCCTTACCTTTCTATCTCATCTTTGTAGTTCTCCTTCCATCTGTAGCTGTCTCCATAGCCACTGTACTTACTGTACTGCTCAGTGCCTGCATATAAAGAAAACAAAAATAACTACTAAAGAATCACTTTGCTCCCAGCATCTAGCATCAGGTAAAGGACTCATTTTAATACAGGTTGTTCAAATCAAACAAAGCAAGCAGGAGGAATCATGGCTAAAAATATTTAATTCCAGCACCCAAAACAAGGACCATGAGATAGAATTCATGATTGTACTCACTCCCTCTCTCACTCCTCTGTGCCAGTTTGCCTGATGAGCTGAATTGATTAAACATAAGGTTTGGTCTGCTTGTGAAGTTAAGGGACTATTTTAGAGCGCAGAAAAGCAAGTTGTAGTATCATTAAAAGCATCAGCAGCTGTTCTTAGGTATGGACAAGTCGGTTATTCCTAAAAGAGCAGAGCCAAACAGCATGAGTGTATGTCCATCATTTGCATTCGTTAGTATAAGCAGCTACTCAACAAATCTGATTAAAATCCAATAAGCTAACAGCATCATCTGAAAAAAATTAGAAAGACATCGAGTGATGCCGTTAAATATAAAAGATACCAATGACTCAAATCAATAGCCACATTAGTAATGTCTACATACTGTAAATGGGTTTAACGACACAAGTATGATTCCCTGCAACAATTACAAAAACTTCTGGATCAAACATCGTTGAGTAAAACCCTTTCCGCATTTATTCAGTTTTTCATTCATTCATTCATTCTGTATGGTGGTTGTAGAGGCAACAAGTTGTGAAGGTCAGTCTGAAATCCTGTATCCCCCACAGCCACAAGTTCTGGGGGACCCACAGACATTCCTAAGCCAACTGTAAGATATAACCTGTCTAATGGTCCTGGCTCTGGCCTGGAGTCTCTGTCCTCTTCAACATGACCAATAGATCTGTAGTGAGAGCAGGTCCCTTTCAACATACTCAAACCATCTCAACTGGGTCCTCTTGATTTTCCACAAGGATCTGTTAGACTGCTGAGCTCCACATCCTAACATGCTCAACAACTATAATTTCTAACTTTTGTGTAAACACATTTTATTGGTCATTATGTACAGTACAGCTTGTAACTAGCTTCTTGTTGTGTAGTGCCTCAAGTATTTCTGTGAACCTGAGGGCTAAATCTCTGGGAGTGTAATGCTCCTAAATAGGCCATTCTTGATGAAAACATCCAAAGGGAAAGGTCAAATAGTGATTCTAATGACCCCCATACAAGCTAAAAAGACTACATGTACACTGTTTGCTTGGATCAGGGTTACAGGACCCACATGTTCAAATCATAACATGCTCGGGAGGTTTAGGTCAAAATAGCAACAATGGGCCATAGCATTAGTGGGAGTTCAGGAGGTGAAATGCTGGACGAGAAGCAGTCAGATGATGGATAGTCTCAGATTGATTAGACCATAACAGAATGTGTCCTAAGCCAGAAGATTAGAAATGTGTTATTTAACTATCAAAGAGTGGTTCATATTATGAAACTTGTTACATATATATTAAAAAAAAGAACAAAAAAAAAAAAAAAAAAAGAATATTGGATATGTTTCTACTAGAAAACAATAATTTTGGGTTATTAATGGACCTCTACGTTGCATCAGACCGCATTAATAGTGCAACAATATTTAATCATCTTTATAGGATTGAAATATTTTCAGTGTTAACATTTGTCCTCAGCAGCAAAGGACAAACAGGTCCTTCTCAGCAGTCTTCCAATCTGCTGAATCTGAGTGAGTGGGAGCCAGTATGGGTGGATGAGGAATGGTTGGATCCATCACTGCACAGCTCCTTATAACAGAAGCCAGCCTCTTCACACGCCTGCAAGCAAGCCATGCAAGGCTGTACACGGTTTCCCCCACTTCATGTTATCCACATGTGATTTATCTTCTTTATTGTCTATGGTTTAAAACCAAGTAACAGGATTATTCAGGTGGATAGCTCTAACAGTGTAGATCTCACTCACCTGTGTTATTTTATAAGATAAGAGATTAATTGTGTCTCAAGAGGATTCTGAAGACTAATAAAGAAAACTAACAAAATACAAATATAGAGGCATAAACCAAGACAACTGGCAAATATAGTATTTCATGCATGAACTGTCAGACATTTTTAAAAGACTTCTAAAAAATACAAAAAGATGTCCACTATATAAAACTTATTGCTCCTTACAAATCAAACACCAGACGTTAGAGAAGAATGGCCAGACTGGTTCGAGCTCAAAGAATCTCTTGCTGTAAGCGGGGTAGGCTGAAGAGCAAAAAAATTGTCTGACATGTATCAATTTCTGCCTCCACCGTCACCAGATATCAATCCTATAGAGGACCTTTGGGATTTACTAGAAAAGGAGATTTGCAATATGGATGCAGAGTTGTTGAACCTGCAGTAACTGTGTGATGCCATCATGTTGATATAAACCAAAACCTCTAAGGAATGTTTCCAGCACCTTGAGGAATTAAAACAATTCTGAAGGCAAGAGAGGGTGCAACCTAGTATTAGAAAGGTGTACCTAATGAACTGACCGGTGAGAGAAAGGTCACATTCTAGCTATTAACTTTTATTCAGAGTTGCCCAGCAGACAAGTAAATTTAACATGGGAAACAGGAAACAACATTAGTTTAATATTTAGTACTGTATACATTTTCTAACCTCTCAGTGGGACAACACACCATATTTTTCCAAATGTTTCCATATCCTAATTACTAATGCACCACATACAGTAGTTACCCAAGTCGAATGGTTATTACCGTCGCGCTCACAGCCGTGTAAAAACGTCAGCGGCCAAAATAAATCAGTTGCATTTCAAAGTCATTCGTAAAATGGCCGCCAGGTGGCGCAAAGTGACATTTTTAGACGCAGGTTAATTTTTTTATAGTTTAAATAAAAATCCTCCTCTTTAATTTCCTAGTCAACCGCACACAAAGTTTTCCAGAGCGCGGAGGAATTTTGTTGTGCTAAATAATATTTGTGCAGTATAATCAGGGCCTCCTATTCCTATTAATCCTGGGTTGTTGTTCTTTTAGTGTTACTGTGTGTGCTTTACAATGCCAGACAACATT
>JAQMYJ010000039.1:15867549-15895241 GCA_030014305.1 Clarias laeviceps | reverse complement strand
TCTCCACATCATTGCATTCAGTTTTTATTCACAATTTGTTTAGTGTCCCAACTTTTTTGGAATCCGGTTTGTATAAATCATCGCTGTGTTTATTCTGGTCAGCCTACAATGGGCGGTGACTGAACCCCCCGCTGTGCTGTTCATACATTGCTTATATTCACATATAAAAAGATGAATATTGTTTTTGCTCTCGGTAACATTCCATTTAGCAACATAATGACACATCTGTGCATATTTCTTGTACACTAAATTACGACATCAGATGTGGATGTCTCCACAAATATCAACCCAGACAAATAAGGCAACTTCATGCTTGAAGAAAATGGCTGTGTTTACAGTTCATTTTGCACCATGGAAGTAATTAAGTTCACGTAACATTAAGCCAATACTGATGCACACTTCCTTTTTTAAGCACCTAGCAACAAATATAGCCTAACTATCCAGATTATGAAAAACTATGATTTTTTTTTTATTGTTCAATGAGTAGATAACAACCCCTCAAAAATATAAACTTGGTCAGTTTGTAATGAAACTGTAATGAAAATTCAGCGGTGTAAAGTTGACTGAAAAGATAAAAAACAAAACTGAAAAACTTCCATTTTTTGGTCTGCAATTATTTATTTACTTTAGTTTATTATTATTTTTTTCAATCCTTTATAGCATGTATCTCATTCAAAATTAATAATTTTATGTTCTGATTGCATTTAATTGTAGTTGTTTTACATTAACAGTGGAACCTTGGCATTTGGATTGAATTCGTTCTGGCGAGATCTTAATGCGAAAATTCGTACTGCACTACAAATTTTCCTATTAGAAATAATGTTAATGCAGATAATCGCTTCCGGCCACTCAAAAATATTACCAATATTACAAATGAAAAGCCCGCGAAACATCACATAGATTTTAAACACATGCCGAATGCAATGTTGATATCGTGGGTTGACTCTTTCGAAGCAGGGTTCGGTGACCATTTTTAAAATTTGTAAACTTAATTCACTTGACATGGCTTTCCACTGACACAAACAAGTTTTGAACGCCTCCTGGACATATGCGCAACTTTGCCAGCACTTAGTTTGATTCAAATTCAAAAATGTTCATAAGCCGATGCAAATTTCCTACACATTCTTTCAAATCTTAAGGCGAAACTTTTTAAGGAAGGGCTTTCGTATTCCTACTGTAGGTTCCACTGTATAGTTAACATACAGCAATTATCATCAAATATTAAACTGTGTGTCATACAATACAAAACTCATTTTAGCATCCTGTATAATTTCTTAATATAATTAATCACTTTGCTGTGGTAATGTTAAAATAAAAGCCATACACAACAAATTTCTGTACATGAACTGACGTCCTTAAAACCTACCCGAATATCCAGGGAACTTTTGCATTCAGGTTCCAGGGCAGACATAATAAGCTCCCACCTACTCTGAACTCCTTCCTGAAAACAATATGAAAACACAGAAACTGAATTCAGCACTGTTATCCAAATTGAATCAGCTGTCTAAATATTATCTCCTAGATGTGCTGTAAACAATATAATGTTGACATATGCACTACTTTTGTGGATTTGAAGTTTGTGGAAAGCTATACCCCGTTCTCCATAGGAAAAAGGTTCTTTTCTGAGTAGGGCATCTTGACAGTCATATCATCCCAGGCATCTCGGAACTCACTCGGGTACGGTACAGGGACCTTGCCTTCTTTGAGCATGTCGGTCTGGAAGGAAATGAAAGAAGAGTGCAGAATTCAGCGTTTTAGTTCACTGTTGACTGCATGCCGTGAATGATAAATAAGAAAATAAGTACAACATCTATGTAAACTATGACAACTGCTGAGTGTTTCTGAAATTTTCGGTAAAAAACTGTCATTGCAATTATACAGTGTATGCAACAAGAAGTCAAAAGCATTTTCTAAACAAGAGTGTTTAAGACACTAAAGGTACAGGAACTTGTGATCTGTGACACAGCTAAGTATTTGTCCTTCTGGTGATATACCTAGTCTGCCTTTATAGCATCAGTATTACGAGTACGAAATAAATAATTGTTGAAAATAATTGTCACTATAAATTGCACAGACAGAAATACACAAACCGTTATGATCTTTTATGTCTTTATTGAACACACCCATCAAACATAGAAAGGGACGGTGGAAAAATTAAGTGAAACACTGGACTTCTGTCAGGTGTTCACATACCTAGGGTATCCAATCAATGAAATAGAACTGGAGGTGTAGTTTAAACCTCAACCTTTAAGAACACTCAAACAGTGTCAGTGTGTTATTTACATGCACCATCAGCTGACACCTCACAAAAAAAAAAAAAAAAAAAAAGAGACTTAAGACATGCAGTCAAGAGTTGTTGATTTGCACGTAGCTGGAAAGGGTTACAGAGTAATCTCACAACACAAAACGCTGAATGACATGTAAAACCTTAGACTGACAGACAAAGTCTTGAAGGATTCATCAGAGCTGGATAACATCTCTGTTCATGACCAACACATACAACATTTAAAAAAATCACAGCATGCATGTACTCCACAGTATGAGACATTGCTCAGAAGAGAGCATCATGATTTGGGGCTGCTTCCAGACCCGGACGGCTTAGCATTAATTTTCCCCATTATGGAGGGGAAAATTAATGCCCAAGTTTATCAATGCATCCTACAGGATAATGTCAGGGTACCGGTCTATACCTGAACCTCAGAAGAAGCTGGGTTATGCAGCAGGACAATGAGCCTAAACACTGAGGTTAATGTACTACTAAGAAACATGGCTTCAGAGAAACAAAACCAACATTTTGAAGAGGCCCAGTCAGAACATAGACCACAACCCATGACCTCAAGTGAGCCGTTCACACCAGGCATCCCAAGAATATCATTAAGCTGATGCAGTGTAAATATGTTTTACCCTGAGCTGAGGCAGGTCAGGGTATAATGTGAACTATTACAGAGAGCACTTTTTTGTCAGAGGTTAAATACTTTTATTATACCAAAGTGAAAAATTAATAAATAAATGAATAAATAAACATAAGTTTTAAAACGGAAAACCTGAAAAAAGGTGACCCGCCTCATGATTGGTGACTATAAAAAAAAACATGCTAAGCAACAAAAAAGTAAAGAACTTACCCTGATGAGCACTTTGTGATTATCTGTTGCCCTGAGTGGGGGGAGGACCTGAGCACATCCAGGCGTTCTCCTCAGCTCCTCTATAGGAGTTCCCAACCACTTCCTGTCACCGTCCCCACACTTCTTGTGTGCCATTGGCACACTGAACAGGAAGTAAAAATCAGATCAAATCAAATGCTAATTAAGTGTACAATTTGCAGCGTGTGTGTGTGTGTGTGTGTGTGTGTGTGTGTGTATATACCTTGTTTGTGACTGGGAACCTTTGGAGTCTTCACTTGCAACTGACAAATTTTCACCAGAGACAGGCACGTCAGAGTTATCCGTTTCCATATCGGTCACGTCAGGCTCACTGGTAGTCGCAGGTCCGACTCTAGGGTCAATGATGTTAGTGGACTCTACAGGAGAAGAGGATTGAGCACAAGGTGCCTGAGACTCTGTGCAGGTATTGGGTCTTTCCTCTGAGCTGTGGATCAGCATGGATTTACTAGTCGGGCTCTCTGGGCTCACCATCTCCACATCAGCACTTGTGTTTTGAGATAAACTGAGATCTAGCTTTGTCTTCTCTGTAGATTCAATTGCTGCCTTGTTAAGACTAGCACCCGGTGAGTTAGACATAAGAGTTGTCTCAGTCTTGAGGACAGCATTATCGCTCACATTCCTACTTGGTGAAATCTGTCCATATGCTGCTGCCTCTTTGTTAGAGTTAGCGCTTGTTGTAGTTTCTTCAAATTTTTGGTCATGTGACGGTTTCTGTCTTTGCAAAGCATCAAAATGGCTGTCGTTTTCTTTTGCCTGACAAGTATGCTTCTCCTTGCACTTAAACGATATATTCCGATCAATTACGTCGTCCTCTTTCCCGCCTCCACAGATATTGCTGTGGAAATAAGACACATCAAATATCACAGAATGGGTTTGGGAATTAAACAAATTCATCAAGAAGCATGTGTCTATGTGGAATGGAAAGGTTACCTGTTCACTTCCATCCCAGTTTCATCCATATTTGATGTTGGTTCATTGGTGGACAAGCTATCTATAGTGCAAAATTTAAAGATACTGAAATCAGCTCGAGAGCATTTGAATACAGATTGCATTGCAAATTTGACTAAAACAAGGAGCAGGAACAAGCAGACACAATACAAAGACTAGACAAGACAAACAGGTGACTATACTGTAAATATGTTCTCCACCTCGGAGTGTTGTAGTGGCTTCCTCCACACTTCTGTCAGAGAAACATTCAGAGTGACAGTCAGCTTCTAGTTTCAACCTTTTCTCCTTCTGTAAGGCGCTCATTCTATCATGACTATTAGTTACAGTCTGTCGTTCAGTACATAGAAATCTCCTGTCAAACTGTTGCTAGCTCAACTGCTGTTATTTGCAATTTTACAACTCGAGAGACCTGCAGTAAAAGATTACAGTAGTTAGCTTGCTAAATAGATCTTTAGCATCACCCTTAGCTTAAACTAATCTACTATTGAAGTAATAACGCAGTTCTAACACACTAACAGCAAGGACAACAACGTTTAACAAACGTCTTCACCCCTCAGATATTTAACTTACTTAACTGTGGCAGAAACAGAAGCAAAGGTTGTACACATTATGCTAAGCGGCTAGTTAGCTAAACTTGCTAAATTGCTAGTTCTGACAGAACCGAGCAGAAAGTCTTATGCATGTCGCAAAATAAAAAAAATGCACATCTCACGTACAATCTACTAAACGGAACACCTACTACATCCAGGTTTTTTTTCCCAATTATATCTCGGGCTGCAGAGAACACAATCCAAAAGCTGCTCTACAGCGACTGGTATAGTTACGCATGACTCGGGAGATTGTGGAGAGCAAAAGGGGCGGTGCCAAATATAGCCTCTCTCCGAGGCCCGTGTCCTTTCCCTGAGCGTGACGCGATAGATGACGTCACTATTGACGTGACCAATCAGCTTACAGATACAAGACATAAAGATCCAAAAGCTATTCTTTTTTAATTGAGACATTAATATTAGAGGAATGTTTACCAACATTTTGAAGTAATTTCTCCAAATAAGACAATAACTGTAATAAATTGCTTGAAAGTATTCACTGGCATATTCAGCGTCATAGTAGTTATCAGCACTAACAGTTATATTTAGGCATTTCATTTCAGTTAGTTAAAAAACAGAGTTACTGATCGGAAGGTAGGCAGTTCAAGCCCCAGCTCCACCGTTGGACCCTTAAGCAGGGCCCTTAACCCTATCTACGCCATGGGAGCCATATGGTGGCTGACCTTATGCTCTGACCTCAGCTATGCTAGGATATGCGAAGAAAGAATTTCACTGTGCAGTGACAAATAAGTCTGAACTTAATTTAGCAGATGCCCTTATTATCCAGAGCAACTTACAAAACTGCTTTAAAGTTTGCATCATTAGATATATCCTTACACTGGATGATCTATAAAGTAAAAAAAAATCCAGAATATTGTTGTTTTATCATTCAAAGTAGCCATCTTCAGCTTTGCACACTATTGGCATTTTTTCCAATAGTGACGCATGACTCATGAGGTAGTCATCTGGAATGGTTTGTTGAGTACTTGTTGGCTGCTTTTCTTTCAACTCTTCAATACAACTCACAATCCGTTAGATTGTGGAAGTCAGACCATCTGATACAGCACTTCATCACTCTTTTCTTGGCAAATACCTCTTACATAACCTAGAGGTGTGTTTGGAATTATTGTCCTGCTAAAAAACAAATGATAGTCCCACTAAGTGCAAGTGTGCCTTAATTTTGACTAAGCCAGCAACAGTGCCACCCTACACACCATTCCATTTTCTGCTTTATGTTTCAAAGAGGGAACCACACATCCAGGACAAGGTGGTTCGAACCAAAAATCTCAAATTTGCGCTCATCAGGAAAAAAATACTTAGATTTAAAAGATTGAATGAGATATAAAAGATTGGATAACTGATGATTTCCTCTTACTAAATTCAGATAAGACAGAAATATTACTAATTGTAATATAAAAAATCAGTACACAAAAGCTTTCACAATTTAGCTTGCATTTAGAAGGATGTACTATTACTACCAGTTCGACAGTAAAAGACCTGGGCGTAATATTAAACAGCAACTTGCCCCTTGTAAATAATATTTCCAATATTATAAAAACAGCCTTTTTCCACCTTAGAAATAATGCCAAGCTTAGGGACATTTTATCTGTATCTGATGCAGAACAGCTGGTTCATGCATTCATGACCTCAAGACTGGACTATTGTAATGCATTACTAGGTGGTTGTCCTGCATCCACCATAAACGAGCTATAGTTAGTGCAAAATGCAGCCGCCAGGGTTTTCACCAAATCATATAACCCCAATACTATAATTCCTGCACTGGCTACCTGTTAAGCTTAGAAATGCTTACATTACATACACACAAGGCCCTAAATGGTTTAGCTCCCAGGTATCTTCTGACACATTACAATCCACCACACTCCTTAAGATAACAAAAATCCAGACTCCAAAATCAAAATCTACAAAAAGGGTAGCTTTGGAATAGCCTTTCTGACAGTGTTCGGGGCTCAAACGCAGTCTGCCAGTTTAAATGTAGACTCAAGACACATGTCTTTAACCTGACATACACATAATTCATCCCATAACTTCATACTCCAGTACATTTAAATGCACACTCTCATCTAGTGCTGCTAATGAACAGCGGTTGCGCTAATTCTTTGCCACCTGTTCTTTCTTTTTCTACCCATCCTAAGGCATCTGGAGATTGTGCCAGCTCCAGTAAACAGAGGCCCACCCTGCTATGATCCTGAGGCATCCAGATAAAGGCCACCCGCAGTAGCTGAATTCTGCTTTGTGATGGTTTGGAGCTACACCTGCTGCTCCTGACCTCCCAATGATCCAGATGCACTCTGCCCTCTGCAGCTCTCTAACTCATCCTGGTGCCATCCTTCTGCTGAACTGGACTTCATGTTAACTTAGACATCTTCTGTTATATTGAACTTCCAGCTGCCTAACACAGTATGTCGGCATAAAATTCCTGCTATCTGTTATCACCCAAATGAGGATTGGTTCACTCAAGGTTTCATCCTATTGCCATCTCAGGGAGTTTTTCCTTGCCACCATTTTCCTTGGCTTGCTCAATCACAATCTGATCCTTATTATCTATACACATGTTTCTTGCTCATACACATTAGCATAATTTTCTTTTCATTTTATGAAGCTGCTGTGAGACAGTGACCATTGTTAAAAGAGCTATATAAATAAAATTGAATTGAATTTGCTAGTGAGCATCGAGATGTCCCTGCAATTCTCCCTGAAAAAGATTGGTCTATGGTACAATGTAAAAAGGTCATGTGGTCTGATGAGTCTAGACAGACTCTTTACCAGAGCAATTGGCATGTCACAATAAGAAGGTAAGCACATAAGGTGATGAACCCATAATGCATAGTGCCCACTATATTCTGTAGGCAGTGTTTATGAGGTTGCTGTCTTTGGTCAGTTCTAGACTCAACAACATTATGTGGCAATAAAATTAAGTTAGCTGACGACCTGAACATGAGCTGGTCATCGCACCTATAGACTTTTTTTAGTGTTGGAACAGGCAAATTCCAGTATTCTAGGTGTGTGGTTCTGGGAGCATGAGGTGCCAGGAAGTTAATCAGTAACAAGTGCATATTCATTTTTGTGTTGTCAAGAACTTTTAAAATGCTTAGTGAGTCCTGTAAGGTCTTACATTTAACTCTTGTGTTTTTTTTTATATTTCTCTGAGAATTGCACGGTCTAACCTTCAGGTGGATGTGCTAGGACACCCAGTCCTGGGAGGATTGGCAACTGTCTTGTATGCTTTGTGCTCGTTAATATTTTTTCTCTCTGTATAGCGGTGAACAGATTGATGTGCAGCAACAATTGTTTCTCTAAGATCATTGATCATATCTTTCTTTCTATTAAAATTTTAATCAATTAATAAAATAAAAAATAATAAGAGAGAGAAGTAAAAGAAAATCAGTATTTGATGTGAAAAATGTGTACAATTATACAACCCGAATTCCGGAAAAGTTGGGATGTTTTTTTTTTCAATTGGATAAAATGAAAACTAAAAGACTTTATATTACATGAGCCAATAGTTATTCACAATAGAACATAGAAAACATAACAAATGTTTAAACTGAGAAATTTTACACTTTTTTTTGTTATTTTTTATTTATTATTATTTTTATTTATTTATTTACAAATTTTACACTAAATAAAATGCTCATTTTAAATTTGATGTCTGCTACAGGTTCCAAAAAGGTTGGGATAGGGACATGTTTACCATGGGGTAGCATCGCTTCAGAATATGGAATTTGGGTTGTATATGATATAATTATATAATAATTTTATATTATAAACTGCTCAGCCAAAAAAAGTCACTGACTCTAACAGTTTATTGGACTGCCTTTTGCCCTTATTATAGGTATTTCATCATTTTCATGATTTCAATAAGCCTCCCCAACATCTTCTATTGAAGATGGGAGAACCAGACCACTGCATAAAGCCTTCTCAAGCACATCTCAAATATTTTCAATGGGGTTGAGGTCTGGGCTCTGTGGTGACTAATCCATATGTGAAAATGATGTCTCACATGTTCAATCTGAAGCATTTTTTGAGCCCAATGAATCCTGCATCCTTACCTTGGATTGTGCCTCTGTCATCAGTGGAGAAAATAGCATTACTGAACCTAGACCTGACCAACAGAAGTGACTCTAGCTCATAACATTCCAGAACCTGTACAGCAGGCACTAAGTATTTTGGGTGCATTGCTTCCCTTATCCGCCCATCAGTCTGGAACAGGGCCACATCACCTTTTTTTCAATGCACCACAGTCCATATGCTTCCTAGAAAATCCAATAAGCCTCTCTGAACATTGGTTTTCGCAATGCTCCACAGCTGTTTAGTCCCAATCCCATGAGTTCTCTTCACATGTAGCATGTGGAAATGCATAGGGATGTTTTTTTTTTCAAACAATCTGATATCACTAATTTTCCATTTTCTATTTTCCATCACTTTCATTCAAGATGTTTTTCCAAACCCATTTCTTCTTTAAAGATGATGGTTCAACACAATCCTTCCTGGTTTTACAGTATAATGCATTTTACAGTTCTTATCCAATTTTTTTCCTCTTTAGTAACATTTTTACCACAACCACAGGATATGTCTTCTGATATGGTTGTTTAAGAAATGAGAAGCTCCTTACTGCATTAGGTAGGATTAAATGAAAATGGACCATATTATTTTAGTGATTATTTAATGACTTATACAATTTGGTTACTGTAGTTAAATCCAATTGGTGAGTTTTTTTCTTTTGGCTGGGCAGTGATGCATATCATATATTATATCATATTAAAGTATTGTATATGATGTGTGAACATTAGGGATCTATCAATATGTGGAATCTCCTGGAACTTCTGTGAGTTATTTTAATTTGTCTGGTTTTTATAATTAATTCCTCATCATTTTATTCATTATTCATTATTTTATTATTTCATGGTAAAATAGAAAACCTCCAGGTGGATTCAATCTCCTCTCTGAATAAAAAAAAAAGCAGATTAGATGTATACTGGAAAACCTGACTTGGGCAAATTGAGCAAGGTGTCTTGGTGTTGAAAGATCAAAAACCATCTATGATTTGCATCAGAAGATGTATTGAACAATCCTCACAAAGAAACCATTCAATAAGTCAATAAATAAATACTGAAGAATAAGTCACACAGAAATCCAACAGAGACCATTTTGTCAGGTTTAATATATTCTATAAACCATGCAGAAATCTTTGTATATGTGTTGAATTTTGGATATAATTTGAAAAGACTAAGGCAGGAAAGTCATTCAGTGCCTTTTAGGTTTAGAAATGTCTATAACAGATTATAGGCTGAAATTGCACTGATTTGCTGAAGTGACTGCTATAAAAAAAAAAAAAAATCCCTGAATCAGATTTGCTTGTTTAACATGTTTGCATTGTGTAAACCATTAGTGCAGCAAAAAGCGCAAAAAACATTGGCAAAAACATTTTTGAACAGTATGTAATTAATTATTCTTGAAGTACTGTACAACTTGAAGTACTTAATTATTCTTGAAGTACTGTACAACTGTTTCCTATTAAAAATGTAATGTAATGTGTTCATCTCGCTGGTGTATTAAAAGCAGGACACTCAATCCTGAAAAATGTTCTTTAGCAATCCATCAGAATGGCTTCACAATTTTCATTGAGATGTAGTTCTGTAAGAGAAAAAGCTATAGTTAGGTCACGTGCACTGCATGTAAACGGATTAGAGTATCATGTAGGTTTGTTAATAAACCATATTAGGGCCACTTTTATAATTACAGTAGTGTCCTAGCATTTGCTAAAGAATCTTTAATTATAACTTACAGGCAAAGAGTAAAGCAGAATTCCCAGAAACAGGAGCACTAGTACAAGAATGATGATTCCAATGAACAGCCATTTAAACCGGCGCCACACTATAAATTTCATAGTTTTGCATGGATTCGTAAACCACAAAAATGATGTATCTGGACGGCTGTGGAAAGAAATGAATAAAGATTGGTGTCATATAAAACAAGCAAACTTCCAGTAGATTTTCTTATGACGTGGATAACAGCTTCTTACTTTGGATGATCCAGTTTTGGGTTCATGTTGGGTTCGTCTCTTCCTTTCCCAGCAGGCCTTTCATCTGCCTCGCTTTCATCCACGATCTCCAAAGTCATCTCCACTTTGCCCTGACATACAACACAAGGTCTCACATAGTCAGAATTCTCTCTGACTTTTGTCTGCCTAATCACTCATCTCTTCTACTGTATGTAAGAATTACTGACATTAATATAAAAATGTTAATCTGTATTACAGGAGTTTCAGGTTGGACTTACTTACTATTTTCTATATGCATATAATCACTATATAGTGTTTACTGTTTACTTACAGTCAGAACTTTCTTGCCATCTTCCTCCATGGCACAGGGCCACCAGCCTCTCACACACTTCTGGGCAAAGAGTGATTTGGAAGGCATGTTCTTGTTTGTTTGTTGGATCAACATGTCAAGACTACACTTTTCCGAAGTCTTGGTTGGAGGGATAAGATTAATTAAATCTAACTCCACCGTACCTGTTAGAGAAATGCAAACAGCACAATTTCACAATTCCAGCTATTCTTTCTAAATAGACTTGCATAAATCCATGGTGTAATGAGATAGTTCACATTTCATCATAATATATTTTATACTTGAGAATTTCAAGTGTTTTTCAACTACATTTTATTATAAATTGCAAATTTTATTTGAATGTTTAATTGTTCTATTCCATAACTGGTATTCATTCATTTTCTATACTGCTTATCCTGGTATAGGCCCGCAGGGGACTGGAGCCTATCCCAGGAGAATTTGGGCACGAAGTAGAGACAGGGTGCCAATTCATTACAGGGCACACACACACACACACACACACACACACACACACATATACACACACCCACCCACACGACGAGCAATTATGAACGCCAATTAGCCTAATCTGCATGTCTTTGGACTGTGAGAGGAAACCAGAGTACTAGAAGGAAACCCACCAAGCACGGGGCACCATGCAAACTAAATGCGAGGTGCGAGGCCACTGTGCTAACAACTACTCCACCGTGTCACCCCTTCATTGAAATTTGCAACAAAATCAATGTTGTCATGTTAGATATTCCTCATGGTATAATAGTTGTGCCGAATGAAAAAACTGTGATGATGTTTTTATTCCACCTCAAATACAAAGTATGTTTTTAATTTTTTTTACTTCTTTATAAAAAAAATGCTGTATTTTCGATAAAATCATTTAATATCAGAATATTTGACATGAAACAGAGTGTAAAACGTGAACTGATATGCAAATCCTTATACATACGGAAAGAGTAAAAAATATAGAGATTCACCCAAGTAGTCATCCAGTGAGAATTTGTCATTGTCCCATATCTGGATAGTCAGTCTGGGAGGAGTCCTGAACTCGGTTTTGTCAAGACTCCAGAAGTGCTCCTGATACCAAAATGTAAAAGTTAAAAGTATTAGAGAACAAAGTGTCATTATGCAGGACCTCCTCAGTTTTCTTTTTATTATTATTGTTTAATACAGTGATGTAATGATGTCACTATCAACTACCACCAATGCAGTTGCAATGCAGAGATAATATAAAATATAGCAATATTTTCTTTTTGTAGCTATTATTATTATTAATTATTATTATTAATAATAATAATAATAATTACAATTGAAAAATGAATATTGTGCTTTTCATAGAAAGTTATTTATTACCTTATCTAAAATATGAATAAAACAGATTCATATGAATCTACATTTTAACACAGGATGACTGTGTTAATGCTGTGTTAAGGTTAGTATTTGAGAAGTTAAAATGAACACATGCATCAATAATAAGAGGGTTTGCTAATTTTTCTACACTGGTGCAGAGAGGACCCTTATTAGCCTCTTATTAACTGAAACAATGTTAACAGAAGTGTACACACTTTTTTTGACACAAGACACAACTGCTCTGCGGGTAGGTAGTCAAAGCCAAAGACAAATCTCCAGTTGAAATTTCCATCTCCATCTAGTGACCTGTAGTGGACATCAGTTTTCTGTTTGTCCTCCTCCATACCTGGCATCCACCTGCAGACCACACACTTTGTCAGACTGACAGCATCATTTCACTGTTTTCTCTGCTTTATTCTACATCACATGCAGTGACGGAATGTTTTCCTCCAAGGCATTCACACATAATTTCAAGCAATGAATCAATCAGCAGCATGCAAGTCTAATGTAGTTCTATTTATAAAAAAAGTAATAATTTACCCCTTCACATAGATATCACTCATCTTTTCCCCAGTAATGCTGGTTTCATCCAAGATAACATCGGTGGTGTTCCAAATGACAGCCCGTAGGTAATGCCTTTAACACAGACAAGATTTAGTTCAGCACTAAAGGACTACATGCAAAGCATCAGAACATGAGGAATATTAGATTTCTTACTTTTTAGCTATTCGTGGACTGATATCGACTGGAGGACCAGGAATGCCAAGGCTTTTGGGGAATATGTCAACCCACATCTGAATTTTCCCCTAAAAAGCACAGATAGAAATGCCATTGAAAAACAGTTAGATTAATATATACAGTAGATAGAGCAATAGATCAATAGCTCAGGCTAGTTTGCAGCTTTCTGAACTGACATAGCATGAGCTTATAGCTTATAGTGGCTAGAAGCATAAGATGCTGTGTCTTATCCAGTACATTTTTACCTGGGAGATATTGGGCTGGTAGGAGCTATGCAGTGTCCTGGTTTCTACATGCTCAGGCACCAGGCCCTGTTTGCGCAGTACATGCAGGCATATTCGCTCTTTGGCTGGACCCAGGTGCTGGTGCAGTGTTTTACTGGCCTCTAACAATGCAGTGCCGCATGCAAAAAAAGTTACTCTCAGTACCACACAAAGATATACAAACCACTGATCATCCAATAGTACATGCACACTGTAGTTATCATCCCGGGATACCTAAGTCCTGAAGGTTGTAGTCACGTCCTCCAAAAGATAGTGAGCTGCCATCTTCTGCAACCTGTGGTGCCGGGAGTCCTCTCAATCTCGCAAGGTTTTCCAGGATCTGAGATGGCTTCAGCTGATCTCTCCACTGGTTCACTCCAGAGCTGAATTTATTTTCATAAATAATGTGTCTACATATACACCTTTGTAGCAAATGACAATGTAGATAGCTTTAAAGGCAAAAATCACTTACACACAGTATGATTGGGAAAGACCACAGTTTGCACTGAAGCGAGAAAGGAGGCGATTTTCAAGGTCAATAACCGTGTCCCCAACCTTTTCATCACGACTTAGCAAATCAAAGTCATAGACGCTGATTTTCAGGTCCTTGTCTTGTGGCAGGAAGCAGGACAGTTCAAACATTCTGCACAACACAAACAGATATTAATATACTGTAAATAATTTCTTTTATGACACAGGTTTTTGCCCTTATGTCATGTAGCACTCAATAATGTCTGAAAATATGACCTTCCAAATTCAGGGTTCAATGTATTTGGTTTGTAGTGGTCTCTGTCATCAATGGTCTTCTTTCCAAGAGTAATCTTTAAATAAGGATCACACTGAAAAAAACAAAAACAAATGTGTAAACAGAAACCCACCAACCAACACTGATTTATAACGTAGAATCAACTCTAATTTAAACATGTATTCTGTAAACTCACCAAGCCGTTGCTGTCTTTGGGTTGCATGTCAATACCACGCAACACGTAAATTCTAACCACGCATTCCTGAGGCCCGCTCTCAGGTAACTCCCGGAATTGCCGAGGAGGAGGTTGGACACCAGGGTCATCTGATAAGGGGTATACCCTAAATGACCCCTGTGAATATGTTAAAATATCCGTATTAAAGCCTAAATTAAAATTGAAACAGTAACACAGAACTATTCTGGTTGACCTTAATGAAAAGAAAATATTCAGTTTTACAACAGCCACCACTAGATGGCAGAATATCATTCCTTTTCTTTTATCAGAGTTTAAAAGTTCACTAAGATGTACTGTAGTATGTTTAATTTAGTACAGCTGTTCAGTATTTGCAGACAAATCCTTCAGCTGAGTTTGGACCTAAAAGCATAGTGCCTTTTAAGGGCAAAATACATGCCTTAAACTCCCCCATTACAGAAGGATCTTCTTCACCGTCATCAGTCTTTCCTCTGTACAGTTTAAATGTGTTACAGAAGTCTGTCAGGCCATGGAAATCTGGTAGGTGCTCAAGATCCTTGTCATAAACCTGCATAAGAAACATAATTGTCATATAGATCCTGTTTAATCACAATTGTAAAGTTCATGGATTAGTGTACAGAGGATAGTAAAGAATAGACAGTACACTCACTGTTAGAGTGGAATAACCTTTTTGGAGATATGGGCCACATTTCTCATGTTCTCCTACAGAGGCGTAGAATTTACTCCACCAGTCCACAGCTTCATCTACCTAAAATACAGTTACGATATTATTATGAAATAAATTCTGTTGTCAAAAAAAAGATTGCTTATTTATAATTATTTATTATTTATAGAAAACTGATGTAAAAGCATACCTTTTCAGCACGCTGTAGAAACATAGCAGAAGTAAGATTTTATCCACATTGTCAACAAATTAAAATTTTAAGTGAAACATTTCAATAATATATTGATCTATATTGAATATATAGTGATCATAGAAGGATATCTGTACCATACTGCCTGCAACTGGTACTTTGCCTTCTATGTCAATGATCACATCTCGAGAGGTTGCTACCATCATAGCCACTGAAACATGAAACACCCAGGGAATTCATATATTTGGGCCAATGGTATTTAGTAGACAAAGTAATTTTTCACATTGTGTCAGATCTCTTACCTTTTGCAGTCCTCGATACTTCAGAGTTTCCCATATAGGGATCACACCTATATTCTTCCAGAGAGTCTATAGTACACTGGCCGACAATAGGTTTTCTGCCGAAGGGCCTGTGGTCTATCACTTTCAGCACTATGGGTGGAGTGTACATCTCTTCTTTGGGGAGAAGCTAAAGAGAGAAATATTTATATACTAAATTCATATGCATATATTTAGATGCAAAAAAAAAAAAGAGTTTTTGACCATGTGGATCTTTCTTTTTTTTTTTCTAAACAAGAAAAAAAAATGTTCCACCCAAGGACTAACTTCAAGGATATAAGAAATACAACCTGCTCGACGAGCATGCCACCCAGATTTAAATCAAAATGTTCATAAAGCCATGTGCTCTTGTCTGACTAAGCTGTTACTACAGGTCTAGATTCGTCTTTTAATTGATACTAGACAGTAAAAAATACATAGTTCAGCCATAGCATTAACACCACCTTAAGCTGAATCAAATAACAATAACTATCATCATATCCCAGGAAACTGGTAACAGGATCAAGGGCACCCAAGGCATATCTACACCCACAGGGACCAAAGGCTTGCCCAATCCTACAGAAAAGCCAATGCAGCACATCCCTCTGAAAAAAGTCAATACTGGCCACAAAAAAAAGGTATCAGTGCATCACAGCCTACCACGCATGGAGCCCAGCAGGCAAAGGGTTCAGAGTTGTTGACCTGGTCTCCAAATTCCCCATGTCTCAATCCATTCAAACTAAGATACAAGTCCGATTCAGGGAGGGCCCACAGTGCAATCTACTGCTCCCAAAGAATCTGCTACTAATTATTACCCCCAGAGGTCCATGCCCTGAGGGACCAACGCCACCCTGGTGGCACCAGAGGAACCTAAAACCTAAGTAGTTATGGCTGATAACTATATACTGTATGTATAAGTGTAACTCTTGATATTTTTAAAACATAAACCCATTTAACACAAATGCTAATTCAGAAACCATTGATTGCCATTGGATACAGTATGTATGAAATGAATGCTGTTTTTTGTGCAGTAAAACCAATATGACAAGCCTTAAACCAGTTACTTATTTTGGGTTAAGATTAGTTACTTGATGGTTTATTAAGATGGCTTATTTAACAATAAAAATGGAAAGATACAATAATGAGCCACTAAACTCCAGACTAAACTAGAGATTAATGGTGATCAGTGCACATTTGGAAGTCATACGGCTATACAATATTAGTATGTTTAAAACATTGGGTCCCAATTAAAAAGCCATTTTGACATCTTAGTATATGGAGCATACCACTTTGAGGAAGAGAACTGATCCAGGAAAGTTTGGGTTTTTCTTGATGTTTTTGATGACGGCCGTCTGAACAGTGTGCCCTCCACATTCCACAATGAGACTGGGGGAGGAAACAGCAGCCAGCTGATACGGCTTCATGTTACGCAAACCCCACGCCAAGATCTAAAAAGTGCAAGTAAAAACACACACACATATATAGGAGAACTGCTGTAACTAATTATCTCTTTTGCCTGCTTTGTCTGTCCAGTGCTAAAGGGAAAACACTGATGCCATTCTTTAGTGTGTTACCTCAATAGCAGTGAGCTGTACCACAGGCCTGATCCCCTGAGGCACCATGTACAGACTCCCTCCTCTTTTGGGTGGCACAATTGGCAGTTCCGTTTCAGCTCCCTGGACACGGCAAAATGGGCCAAAACAGATCATTAGAGGTTAACGAATACATCACTAGCAACAAAATACCCCATCATGTCACAATACTGTGATCCCAAGGGTGATTATCAATAATGCAAATATAAAACCATACTCTATCTTTAAGCAAGAGCTCAGCTGCCACCAGCATTTGCCCAGCATTTCTGCCCTTCATGGTGACAGGGAACCAAAGCAGCTTTGGGGTCACCGGTGTGCTCGGGTTTAGTTTTACCACTGGTGGACATGTGCACCTGCCCATGGCTTCGTCCTTCCCCTGCAATACCAAAGCACATCACCACAATAGCTTTTCATACAGCCAAGTCGAACATCACGATTCTACACAAACAGCAAGGTTTCTAATCTTGGGAAATTTTCTAGGAAGTTTTCTGGCAGAAATGTAGCTTATCAGAAAAAGCATGACAAATTGGTCCAGTTGACCGACATTATTTGACATTAGTGTTGTGAGGTCCTATCTTACAATCATTCATAAAACAGATTCAACCGTATAATACTAAAGTCATAAAATAAATGCCATGTTTATGCAACTTTGAAAAGACATTGGCTAATCTGTAAGCTTTTTTCCACGGACATGCGCTCTCATTAAGGCTGAGCTTTAACTGTGTTGTGGCAGCCAGATTTGGCCAAGAGCACTGCCATCATTCCACAGCAATATGTAGCGCAGATGTGCTGTTTAAAAAAGGCCAACATTGGGCCACTGCTCATCAGGGAAAACAAGAGTCAAACTCTCTCTCTTAGTCATCAATGTTGAATCTTTTTTTGTAAAGTTTTACAGGACAGGGAAACTGATCCATAATTTTCCACTAGCTGGTTGTAGTAGCAACTTTCGTTTGATAATTTAAAATCAAATGAGTGTAAGTGCATTCAGTATCAGCTGAAGTGCTCTAATAAATACTGTAATTGTGATTAAGCAGATCATCAGAGTGAGTAAGCAGTCATACCACTTGGTCACTGTCAAAAATCTCCATGACAATGCTGGGTGGATTTTGCGCAAGAGCCTGTGGATCTCCAAAGATTTCAATGTCATTAAAGATGAGTGTCTGGTCCCATGTGGGGTTGAGGTTGGCTTTAATGATCTCTGTGGTCTTGCTTACATGTAGAAACGACATGTGGCAGTAGGGATCTGTAGGAAAACCAAATGCAAAAGACCTGACACCTACACCGGCTGTGTTACAGATACCACATTATTATCAGATGAAAAGCACAAGATGAAATCTGCAATTCATTTCTTTCATTTTTATAGCAAGTTCTTTTTAGTGGAAAATGTCTCACCTGAAAAGCTGTCTTTGTCCATGGGCAGGAGGTTCCGGGCCTGATAAACATACACTCTGAGGTGGTACCTGTATGACTCTGTGAGGACAATAAGTTTTATCATTCATTTACAGACAACATAAATTTTCAACATACAAAAATCGGCTTGCTATTAATATAAGATCTTAATGCATCAATCAGTCCTTCTCCTAGACCTGATATCATTTGTTCTTTGCATGCAAAACTCTGGTTATGTAATTATTTAATCAATAACAATTAGCATTCAGAAGCCACACTGGCAGCACTTTAATTGAACTAGTTATCCGGAGTCCAGGCTTCCGCTGAGGAAAGGGAGTGGTAAGTGGATGTATATCAGAAGCAGGAATCTTTTACCAATGGCTTTAATCAGGTGGTACTGTATGAATCGAGCTACTCACTGTTGAAGTTGCAGGAAACTGTGGGTGTGTTGGCACCAAAAAGCTTGGCTGCCTCTTTTTTGCTAGTTTTTTCATCAATGTCCACCCCCTAGAATCCAAACACAAAGAAACTATTACACCCATGAGTCAGTGCTAATTCAGTGTAACACTGCGTATTACAAATATTCCCAAATATCCTAACCTTTCTTGAAATAAATCTAAACCAATACAAAATCTGAACGACTGCATGATACCTTTTATTCTATGGTATGGTAAAGTTCAAGATACATAGTCCCTTGATGCTACAGTATTTTGTTACTGAATGCTCACCAAAGCCCCCTCTAGTTGGAATATGGCTGATGCGCCCAAACGGTCGGACGGGGCCATCTTTCTCCTCCAGCGTCTACGCCGGAATGTATCAGAGGAACGTTCCATCCTGTGAAACTTCCAGCCAATGAAAGAGGAATATTCCCAGCCATCTCCCGTCTCTTTTTTCTATCAGCACACAGGGAAGGACAAAAAAATAATATCTATTATACAGTAATTTCCACACAAATCCTTATTGTGACTTGAATCAAGGCATCACAAGTAAAAGGAAAATACTACTTGTTTTATCTAACCTGTGGCACTCTCATGCATAATGCAACACTGCTTATTATTTTAACAGACATCTGGCTACCATCCATGCATTTTATCTCACATTCACTCCGGGGGGATTTGTATATACAGTACTGTACACATCTATTTTAGCTCAGGCTATGATTTCCATTATGAAACGTCAGTTGAAAACATGACACTGAATCAATCTGGTTTTGCTTATAACCTTGTTACTAATCATCCATCTGAATAAGTTCAAAATTTTTCTTACTGACTCCCTTGCTGTATATGTTCAGGTAGAGTTATGGCCAGGTACTTTATTATCCACTACTCAAATAATGGTTTCTCAGCTGAGGTTTTCATACCAGTTGGAAGTCAATGTACTTCCTTTAACATTTGTTTGATTCAGTTGGTTTCAGGTATTTTTTAGTCATGCTATCATAACATAATGATAATCTTTCTCAGCTAACAAAATCAAAATAACACTCTATAATACTGTACACTATAGTGAATATATAATAAGAAACTGAGATTCTATAATAGAATAAATCAGAGATACAGTAAAAGACAGTACCAGCAAGATTATTCCAGCAAAAATTACAAGCCTTTATTCTTTTTCCAAACATAGACAGATATCTGATTACAGAACATGGTTAAAGTGGATGCACTTACTGTATACCTTAAGTATAAGTATGGCTGCGTTTTTAACAGACTTAGTTTTTTTCTGGCTTACACCATACAGTACCTCACTAATTGGTATAAATGTTTAGAGAGACAGTCGGTGTGTTTACATGTACCATAATATTGTGCTAATAATGGTAATAATAAATATGAACGTCTGACCCAAAGTGGCCTGATCGAAATAAATTTTCAATCGTAATAAAAGGAGTGGTGTAAACCTTTGATAACCTGTTCAGTAAGTAAATATTAGCGCATATTTAATCACATTTTTCTCTTTTGTCAGAATTAATATTTTCTTTCGGCATGTTTGATCCACATAGGGTAACATAAGGTGATGTGACAAGGAAGAAAGATTTAACTTCTATTCCTGATCATTACACGCCATGAAAATAACTACCCCCACTGGGTGTTTGGCTAAGGAAGGGGCAGTGATTGGCTTGCCACATTATACGCAGCAAAACATCTAACCAGTCATAGATGAGACTGCATCCTTTTACCTAATTATAATGCAGAAGGTTGAAGTGACCAGAAAAGTTGGCAAACCTACCCTTAGAGTTAACCTTAGAAAAATACCTCTTCGGTTAGGCAGAACCATTATTCTGGATGTCAAAAAAGTTTTATTCGGATTAAAAGCTTTGTGCATATAAATGCACATCTTATCAGATCAGTGTCGATGTAAACAGTTAAGTTTTAATGATTTCAATCCAGTTGGAAAAATATTGTCCATGTGAAATAGGTATTGTCAAGTACAAAATGAAAGTCATGCAAAGGTTCTCTCAAGAAATCAGTCCTCATTAGCCCTTGTCTTTTCATTATTTACATGCTTTGTAGACTCCAGTTTGAAGTCATCCTTTTTCATCTTCATGAAACATTGCATATGAACCATAACTAGTAATTATATGGACTATAACATTATTGCTTTCAAACAACAACAGCATCATTACAGGTACTCACCTCTAACACAGGGACATTTTCTACTTTCTTTCTCAGTCGGACTAATCTTTTCCTGCGATGAACATGGTACATTTTCTCTGCTGCTACCCAGGAGCTGGGCTTATCATCTGGAGGAATAGTGATACCATACTCCCAACCTATTGTTAGAAGCACAAATATAATTGTCATATTTTTCATGTTACATTTTTGTTGTCTTGTCCATTCTAAAATTGATAGGTTTTGAGGCATGTAGGCACCATGGATAGGCGTATGCAATTTGTCAAACGTAATTGTTTCAAATTTGTATGATGAATGAAACTGTGATCGCAAACCTCTCTCATCAACAGCCCTGTTGCTGTCGAAACTCCAGTCCTGAATCACCTTCCACCCTGGGGGACATTCAATCTCGCTGGGTTTGTGTGCTTTCTCTCCATTCTGAACAGAACAAACGTATCACTCAATCCTGAACAAACAGCTGCTTCCAGCTTGCTTTGTCTAGCTATTGTCTGGGAAAGAGGTTTAAATGACAGCATCTGCGCCTCAGTCAGCATGGACTTACAAATAGCATAAGCCATGTGTTTTTGAGTGATTGGCCTGTGGGAAATCTAAATCTGATTGTAAAATCACAGTTTCCAGCAATTTGGAAGACTGCACAGAATGTACAAAAATACAGTGAGACATTTTTGCTACTGAAAGATATTGATTCCAAAGGAATTTATGTATGTATGTAAAGTATGTATGTACAGTATGTATGTATGTATGTATGTATGTATGTATGTACGTATGTATGTATGTATGTATGTATCTATCTATCTATCTATCTATCAAGGTTGCTGCAATTACTTATTTGTTATTTGTTGTGGGCAGTAATCAAACATTATTATGACATTGTTATAACATTCTTCAGTCTTGCATGGTTTCCAATATCGAATCATACAATTTCTATTTAGTTAATACTACTAATTGAATAGAAAACAGTCATGTTCAATGAAAGAAAAAAACTAGAATTTTCACAGGATGGCAAGCACACGCTCAAGTTTACATTGCACCAGACGGTTGTCCATAATGCACTGTGCACCTGTGTTTATTTGCATGCATATCCTTTACAGTCTCTGCCTCAAAACAGCCTACAGCCACTGACACAAATGGCCACTAAAATGACTGTCATTAGATCTTCTCTTATCAAAAAAATATACAAATAAATCAGGCAATTTTCAGTGTTAATGTTTTTTTTAGTAATATCACTTCCAACCTTAATGAAGGTGTGAGCTGTTAGAGTCTGTTGGAGAGTTTTTTTACTTCCTCACCACATCAGTGTAAGGTTCAGTTGCTGGCTTCCACTCGCCACCAGGAAAACGGCTCTCATTTTCATATACTTCATCCGTGAACTCTGTGTGCCCTGCATCAGCCTCGGTTAGAAGACTAGTCCAAACACACACACACAGCCACACGCATACACACACACACACACACACACACACAGAACAAGAAAAATATCAACGGAAATGCACTGACTTAGCAGATAGATTTGTTGATATGCAGCTGAGTCACTACCCCTAACCCTAACAGTACATTTAAGAGCCTTGCTGTCAGAATAAACACTGGAGCCAAAGTGAAAAGCTCGCTGGAATGTGTATACATCTCCCATGCCAAGTGCCAATTTAGGCCAGGAGCCACCATTTCCTCTTATTGTAAGCTGGAAAGTCTGAATAACATCCCAGGAAACTAAAACCAGCTCATACACATTCTTATTATACAATGTTTGTAGATGCCCCTGAATTATTGTTGAACTGTTTTTCAGAATAACAAATCAGTGAATAAATGTGTAATAAGTTCTGACTTTTTGTCACTTACCCCTTTTCTGGGTCGATGTACCAGTCACCCTCCCACTCCCAGCCACGTGGGGGCAAGAAGCACTCCCTCTTAAGCTTAACTTTCCCTGTCACATCAGAGAACTTGTGGCGGCCCACCAGACCTGTGGTTCCCCACTTCCCAAAAACTTCAGCCTGGTTTTCATACTGTCAAACAAAGTGCTTATTAAATAATAATAAACCATTCACTGCACAGTCTAACTCAGATTAATCACATTCTGTGCACTATTACTCTAGTAACAAACCAACATGCATGCATTACCATTTCAGCATAGACACTAAATGTTCCTTCTGAAAAGCTGTTGAACTTCTTTTCGTGAGCTGCTAGGCCCAACCACATGTTCAAACGAAGCTGCACAGGAATTTTCACCCCTTTTTGTTTGTCCATCGGGTACTGAAAAAAAAGATGAGATTATTTTATGGGCGTGTGTCAGCATCACCTATGGAGGTGAATCTCAAATGGTTTTGCATTAGGACTCTCATTATTCTCCTTATTCATTATATCTTAGTTCACATTAGTGCTGTAGTAGATTATGGTTTCATGCACAAACAACACCAAATGAAAGTGCAACAAGGACTAAAGAAGTCCTCAGACATATAAGATTGCACTTCGATTTCCCAAGGGCAATACACTACTGCCTAATCTGTTAAGCAATATTACAGGAGAGGGAGTGCTGTTGTACTGAATATCAGCACAGCTATGGGATATGACCTCGAGTGTTATTTTACATTTATATAACATATCTTCAAACAACATTTTTTATCAACAAATTGTGATTAATGTTTTTATTTAACCTGATATTTTTCTCCACCATCAAATATACGTCTACTGTATGCCTGGGGAACTAACTAAACGCGACTGGCGCGTTTCAAACGACTAAGAGTTTGAAAGTATCTCGAATAGTGTTAAATGGAAAGCTAGTGTGCTATGTAGAGTGTACTATCCCTTGTTCTAAACACAAAGTAGTGCCCATGATCAGGGATTAGAGAGGTAATTGGGATTCAGCCTTGTATTAGAAACTGCACTAGCCAAGAACAAAACAAAACAGATGTGTGAGATGTGTCTCCTTGCTGAAAGTGCTTCAGTGACTGGTTTTCAGCAGTCACTCATGCTGACAATTTTCACTCATGCTCATGACTGACAATTAATCTAATTAACCACTGTTATATATACATATATACTGTATACTGTATACTGTATGTATATACTGTATGTATACAGTATACAGTATATATAGTTATCAGCATGTATGGAATGGCTCTCATCCAATCAGATTACTTGGTTGGAACTTACTATTTCATAAACAGAAAAACATGGTAATGTTACAGGCCATGCACAGTTAATAAAAAGTGATAATCATAGAAAAACATAGAACTCTTTGATGTTTTATTGCACACAATAATCTGCTTGCTTACTTTATCTGGGTATTTGGCCTCGATATTGGTTGACCATATCATTGGGAGTTCCTGTGTTTGATTCTTAATAATGCCACAGCCACTCAACATTAATTCCTAGTGTTGAATAAACATCCTACAGTATTCACATAGGTCCAGTTATATCCATACCAATCAACTTTTACTGTGAAGGGAGCAGTGACACTTACCAATTGTGTGTATCTGGGAATTTATGTATGTGGAACAGTCCCAGTGTGTTTCACTGCCCTGTGACATAGTATGCGCAGCAGCTTGAAATGATTAGGTTGTCTGCCTTCATACGTGTGGAAGGAACCATGTGTTTGTCTTTACTGCTTCTGGCTCTCTCAGTTACAGTATATAACCATTGGAGAGATGGCTAGGACATGGATTTTTGAGGGAAGTAAAATGGCGTACAAAGGTAATTTGGGCATATGCATATTTGCATCTAACACTAAAGAAGGCTTATTTATTTATTTCTTAATATTTCACAACATTAAAAAAATATTTTCCCCTCCTTTGTGTCCCAACAATTTTTAGTTTTTTTTTTACAGTGTCCACTCTCATGCATGAAATTTATGAATTTGCTATATACTACATATCTCTGGTTTACCTTCATGAAGATGGTCTGCGTCTTGCCGCAGTATTTTCCAGTTGCCTGTTCGCTATAAGTGGAGAAGAGGACCTCATTGGCTGGTACGCGTGCGTAGGCCACACGCTTCTCTCCTCTAAGCATCCAAATGATGATATCAGGCATGCTGTTCTGAGGCTGGAAATAGAAATGGAAATGCTTGAATCTACAGTATACATACGTTTAAGCACTTCAACAATTCATGTATCTCAGTACTGTATTTAATTCTTATTTTTTTTAAAAATAATCATGCACAGTACAGCATAAACTAAACATAAATGTACACTACCGTTCAAAAGTTTGGGGTCACTTTCTAACTCCATGATCGTTCCTGATTATTATTTTTATTTATTCTCGCCCTCCTGGGACGGCCTTCATGAGAGCCAGTTTCATTATGGTGCTTGACAGATTTTGCAAATGCACTTGACAATACTGTTCTTGCAAGAACTATTACAAAAAGGCTGACCTCTGTGTCTTAAAAAAACAACTAACTGTTGTTTTTGTTGTTGTTACGTAATTACCTAATTCCATGTGTTATTTTATAGTTTTGAAATCCCTAGTATTGTTGTAGAATGTAGAAAATTAATCACTAAACATAAACAAAGAAATTTGCAAATGACCCCAAACTTTTGAACGGTAGTGTAGCTTTAGTATTCAACCTCCTCTGCAATCTGCTGTAAGCGATCTAGCCAATCCTCTATGTCAGTAATTGTGGCTTTAACATCGGTAGCTTCCTCCTTCATGTGGCAAGCAGCATCTTTAATGTTCATGATGGCTCTGTCTCGTAGCTTATTGATTTGAACATCCAGTGCTGTCAGGTTGGATGTGGTGTCCATGTTTGGCAACTGGTAACTAAAAGACAGAATTTCCATTAAATAACATGGGCCAGAGAAGGGGAGTACAAAAGTAGCAAACAGCATCATGCTAAAATTACAAACTGCTCCTTTAAGTGACTTATAATACCATTTCAAAATAAAGCATGTTTATTACTTGGTGAGGTCTTCAATGAGCTGGTTGATGAGTTTCAGCCAGATCTCAGCTAACCGTGTCTCAGTAACGTTAGCCAGTATCGCAGTCTTCAGTGTGGTAATGTTGGATTGCTGGTAAAAACAAGAGCAGACATTAGCTAACATAACTGAGATTTTATAATTACAAGACTTTTGTTATAGAGACTAAATAAAAACCCTACCAGTCTATCAGCAATGAAGAGAATAATGTTCACTGAATCCAAACGATGGCTGACATCCTCCCAGAAGGAATTTAGGATAACGACCGGCTTAGTGTCAGCCCAGGGCAAGTAGTAGTATCGATTTCCTGTAAAACACATAGGTAGACTCCTAGTGTTCATATGTATATAACCATACTGTGTATGTCATACTGTATATCCAAGTAGACTTAATCATCATCATCATCATCATCATCTCACCATCAAAAACAGCACAGTTGTACTGGGTCGTGGAGGCAAGCGGTTTGCATGTTGAATCCATTTTGTTGCCATAGTTGCCGATGCTGACCTCAAACTGGATAGGTTCACCAGGTTCCTGTAGCATGCACGCACTGTGGAACACTGCACACAGGGAGTACTTCCTCTTCCTCTGGTACTTCTGTTCACAGAGTAAGATTTAACACTACAATGTTACAATACTATTAATATAGCATTAGGATATTAATATCGAAGTTATCAGAAACTCTCAAAAGTCTAAGGCAAGGTCATAATCCATAAAACTATTGATAACTAACTCAAGATCATGTTAAAACATTCAAATTCCAAACATGTATACACAACCAATACAGTACTGTATATTACAATAATTCAAGTGCTGAACTTATTTTCACACCACGGGTCATATTACTTCCTAAACCAGAGCTCATACTTTAAACAGTTCCTCTAAGATTTCCAAATTGATTAAAATAATCTTCATATCCCCTAACTTGCTCTTTCATAATTTCTTACTTCCCCTGAGAATGTTCCCATTTAAATAAAAGGAGTGAAGTGAAACTCATTTGGGGATGTCCTGCACTGCATGTTGTTACCTGGGCTACTAGGACATCATCGCTATGGAGGTCTTCTACTTTCTTCTCGATCTTGTTGTCCAGGCGAGTAGAAAGTTCAACGAAAATTCTGCCCCTGTAGGCAACCCCTTCACCCTGTCACATACAGAAATTCTGTGACTCACAACATCTACAACCATTGTGTAGAACTTAAGTACAGGGAAAATATTGCCAGTAAAACATTTCGAAACATTATTTATGTAAAGCAAACAGTGACAAATCAGAAGGGGCATGTTCGTACAAATGCTTGCACAATCAGGATGCAAACCAAAGTATTTAACTTACTCATGCCCCTATTACAGTACTATTTCTTAAACTTTTTTTGCCTGAACAGACTAAAAAACTGCAGTCAGGTTGGGAAGAGAACTGAACCATATTCATTGTTGTTATCATTTTTATAAAGCTTATAATTTTTTTTGTACTCCTCTTCGTTTTTCATCTAATCTATATTTATTTTTCCTTTTTATTTCTGTATGTGGATAGGGAGGGGTGTATATGGAATGTGCGAGATATGAACATAGCAGTGGCGATTTCTTTAAGACTGCAAGGGAAGCTCAGCTTCCCCTATAATGTCACAAAATTAATGGTCAAATTAT
>JAQMYJ010000039.1:15851232-15867449 GCA_030014305.1 Clarias laeviceps | reverse complement strand
TTCAAGTGAAAATGAGCCGTGAAAGTGAGGCCGAAAATGAGCTTCCCCTATTTGACAGACCAGTAGCCGCCACTGGAACATAGTGTATTGAAAGGATAAGGAGATAAACACATTTTAGGACTCGAGTCATTTGGACAAACTATTGTTTGCAGGCAAACAATAATTTTTTTTTTGCAATATAAACTACTGCCATCACACACTACAAAAGAGCTAAAGCCTTAGTTTGCTATATTTTTATTAAAACTCACATATACTCAACATATTATTCATACTAAATTGCATTGATACATGGCCATATAACAAAGTGAAAAATATTTTTAAGCACATTTAACACAACTTCATTGACCAAAGTGCTGTATGATCTTAAAATAGCTGAAGACATAAAAACAAACAATAATAAGAAAATAAAATGCAATAAAATCCAAATAAAACAATATAGAACAATAAAACATCCACCCTCATTGTATAAAATAAGTAAAATTGGTCAACACATGCACCACTGGGTCCAAATACCATCACTTCAGTTTTAGTCACATTAAGACTTTATTGTAAACAAATATACAGCCATCCAGGCTTGGCATCCTCTAGGCATTCGAAAAGTGGCGTTAAACTATTTGTCTCCCTTTGTTTTAAATTTGAATATCATCTGCAAAACAATGAAAAGACAATCTGTGCTTTCTAATAATGGATCCCAATGGCAGTAGGTAAAGTAAAAATAATAAAGGCCTAAGAATAGACCCTTGTGGGACCCTGCATGTGAGGATACAAAGACCAACCAAGACCAACAGAAAAAACTTCTGTCTGTCAGATAAGATCTGAACCAGTCCAGGGCAGAACCAGTAAGGCCTACACTGTTTTGCAGAAGATATATAATAATTGAATGATCCACAGTGTCAAATGCAGCTGTGAGATCTAAAAGTAAAATAATGGCGAAATTCCCTATGTCCGTAGTTATTAAGAGATCATTAAAAACTTTTAAGAAGGTGGATTCAGTGCTGTGGAGAGCTTTGAAACCAGACTGGAACACCTCAAGAATGTCATGTGCAACTAAGACTGAAGCTGTACAGAGACAATTTTCTCCAGCATTTTTAAAAGAAATGGTAACTTAGATGTTGGTCTGAAGTTAGACAGAATCGAGGGATCCAGGTTAGGTTTTTTAATTAACGGTTGCAAACAAAACTGTAGGCTGATTAATTCATTGAGACAAAACTGTGCAAGATGAAGTTAAAGCAATTTGCAAAATCGCACACAAATGACACTGATATAAGCAAACAAATTTGAAAGTTTTTCTTCAAAACTGTCAAAATTAACATATGGATGTCAAACTGTTCATATGTAGATGAAACTTACTATTGTATGGAATTATGTAATTTAACAAATAAAACAGTCAATGAATGATTTATGCCTGATGAGATTGAAATTTAGAGCGTTGCTGACAATGTCTAGTTTAGAGTCATAAAATCGATTTAGTTCAGGAAATGCAAGTAAGGCGCTTACCTTTCCCAAATTGAGCTCATCATATGGATCAGGAAGGTCAGAAAATTCCCTTGTACTCCCGTAAAGGTTTAGGTAACAAGGACCAAAGGCTGGAAGAAAGCCAACCTCAGTCGCCATTCTGTCAACTGAAATAAAGCAACAAAGGGACAGAAAACAAGCTCAATAAATAACAATTTTAATTAGAATTGTGTTTTTTGGTTCCATATACACAATAGATATAAGCACTGTAAATAAAGATTAAATTTATTATAAAGAATTATGATAATAATCAGATCTTAAAAATGAATACCCTCAGATCCTGAAAAAGCTCCATTTTCATTAAGCGATCCAGCTTAAAAATAAACAAACAAATAAAAACAGCCAATTAATGATTTCATGTGTCATCCAAAATGTTTTCTAGCTGCAGACAGACTTGAAGAGGTTTACCTTCTACTTCACCACCAGATGATGATATTTTGGACAGATTTAAATATGTGGTACCAACAGTATCATTACTTGTAAAGCGATCCCTACCAGGAGGAGAGGAAAAAAAGTTAAATACCACATGGCATACAAGATGGCAACTATATTAGTTTATTACCAGTCATACATTGTGTATGAAATAATCCAGAATAGAAACTTACCAGTCAAACACTGTAAGTTTGATACGTTCACACATTGACGGAAACTAAACAAATATATTTCAAAGACAATTATCAGTAATATATTCCACTAAGTGCATTTATTAAGGTGTACCACATTGTCACCTTATTCTCACCTTAACCTGCAGGTGTATCAGCTGGTTCCACTCTGGATTTGCATTCTTCTCAAGGATCTTAGTGCATAGCTTAAAATAAATAGAAGGAGAAAAAAAGAGCACATAAGTCATGAAATGACAATCATATAGATGATGTAAATAAAGTTAAAATATTTTACTAAAAATTTTATCTTATGTACAGTATGGAGACGTTTAAGACACCCTGTTGTTTGACAGTTCATGTGCAGTAATTCACACTGAATAAGAAGCTAGCCGAACAAATCTGGCTATAAAACAATTTGTCTGACTTAAAGCCTTGCTAGCTAAGTTTGCTTTTTAAACCTGTCTTACTCTGATCTCATGAAACAGAAATAATAAATTTGTGATCAAATTCAGGCTGTTAAGTTTTCAAAAAGTGTCACTATTTCACAAATACACTAAGGTGTTTCCACTGCTTTGAACTTCCTAATGTTGGGCAATTTCAGAACAGTGTATGCATTGCCTCACTCAGCTTCCATATAGTTATCCAAAAAATGGGAACTGCAACTCCAATGAGCAGCAACTGTAGTTCCCCAAGCTTACTCTATGGACAAATACACTTAGGTGCCCAAATTTAGTTTTATAGCAAAACATTAATAAGTTGTGTGAGGGAAATGCCTCTACTTAAAATATATGTCTGCCTTTTCCAGCTTGAAATATTTCAGAGCTATATTCAGGTCTTTTGTGTGGTATTGAGCTGGAAATGACCCTGAAACCCAGAGTATTCAGCCTTTTTTTTTGCTTAATGAATAGACACAGGCTTCATAGATTATGCAATATCGAGTGTCATATAATTTTTTGGCATAACCTAATCAATATGATGAAATAAAAAATTTTCGTTTTTACCAAGCTGTGTAAAAATTATTGAGCAAAAAAAAAAAAAAAAATTTTTTCATGGCTGTTTCGACTCGTTTTGATAGCAAAAAATATATAGAAATGTTTTCTCCTTTTCTACATTTGTGGGACTATTAAAAGAAAATGCAGTTTAAAAAATAACCTAGAAGAGCTATAGTAGAAAATGTAGAATTTGCACAACATGAAGTGGTTTCCAAAGGCACAAATTGTGCAATATTGCATGAATATAACTGGAATTACAGAGGAAGGTGTGATGACACTAACATACTAACGTACTGATAAGTGCACGATACACTATCTGTCATCAATACGTATAATACTTAGCTTTTTAAATTAATTTCAGGTCTTTACCTTTTTGCCTGCAAAACTAACTTCCAAAAATGGATCCACAAGGTTTTTCTTATCACCCTCTCCTCCAAAAAGGTTCTTGACAGTCTCTCCAAATGCATCGTCCACTAAACACATTGAGAAAAAAAAACAGAAAGCAACAGAAAATGACAAACCCATTCTGAACATGGCTATAACAATGCTGTTTGGCTGTTGCATGTTGCACGACTCACTTTGTGGCATATCCTCTGCACGGTACACTTTGAGAGAGAGTGTCGCTGAGCGCAACGTGACCCCAGTAGGCAGCAACAGGTTGCTCTCAATGTCATCCTGCTCCTCATTGCCATCCTTCTTTATCACCTGGACCCCAAAGTACAAATCCACAGAAACACTAATCAATCCCTGATCATGAACTGCTCAAATTAAGAATGATAGAATAGAAGAAGCTATAGAAAGCAACTTGCTTTAGGAATCTGACTACATCATTGCACAGATGCTTACTATTTTCTTAATTTTTTAAAATTATTTTGACAAATAGACAAGTACCGGAGGATCATCTCCAGTTCCCACAACAATCATGTTAACTTTTAGGTAACCTCGTGCTCCTGAGCTAGAGTCATCTGGATCACTCAGCAGCAGCCACTTCTTCATTACAGCATGAGCTTAGGAAATTACAGAACAAAAATCAGTGAAGGATACTGTATGGAAACGATAGTATTAATAGGCACAAAGTAATGGGTCACATGCAATGATACAGTAGATATTGCATTAAACATATATTGTGTAAAGTTTGAAGATGATGCATACCAGGCTCATCATAGACATAGCCAACATCCAGCTGTTGAGAGAAGTAACGAAAAAAGTTAACTAAAATTAGTCATATTGTGGATACAAAGGAACTCAAAGGAGATTATGGGCAGTACCTTGAACTCTCCCAGAAGACTGTCTGATCTCAGGGAGGACGAGTTATAAACCTATAAAGTATAAAAGCCACATAAATTATATTGCAGGTGATGTCATGTTATTTGCAAAAATGAGCGTGAGGGAGTATCATGAAAGGGCATTAATTTTACCCGAATGTAGATGTTCTCGTCGAAAAGTTCTGTAGGCAGCATGTTAAAGTTGTAGAAGAAGATCTGTAGAAATATTGACTCCCATCTTAATATGACTCGCAGGATATCACAATCACAAAGTCATATAACTTAATTATCTGTTTAACTACCCGCTAACAGCACATAAAAAAGTAAAGATGGCAAGGTGCACAGAAATGTCACAAAAAATGTCGCAAAAATATCTGAGAGACTCACTTAAGCAGTTGAAGAAGGCCAAAGGGCTCAAAAGGGAGTGAATTAAAGAGCCAGCAGAAATAGAAAATGACAGTGGTAGAACAGGAACAGCAGAGCTACAGAGCAGTTCCCAGAAACCCAGATACAGACAAGATCGAGAAAGTTATAAGAGAAATTCAATAAAACATGCCGAATTTTAACATTTCAACATAAAATCCTGAAAAAAACAGGATATAATAATAACATTAAAAACTTATCTTACCTCATCAAAAAATGGATTGTTTCCTCTCTTGATTCTTGTCCTGTGGGTCTGGCCACACACGCTAACTTTGACGACCGGTTTGATGTTATTTCCGGGTAACTGCCGACCCTCGATGACTTGAACGCGAATCTAATGAACAACCAGAATTTTGAGTTCAAACATCTGGCAAAATGTTTGTCACATAAATCGTGCCTGAGGTGTGATGTACCTGGAAATCCTGAGGTTTGTTTGAGAGTGGTTTTTGTCTCTTCTGCCCTGTTCGGATGATCTTTTGAGAAGTATTTCCAGGTTGGCCAGGAGCAAGTGGCTCTCCTGGGCCTCCCATGTCTGTAGTATCTTCAGCGACACCTTCATTTCCAGCTGCAGCACCACCTAGAGAGAAAACAAGCAGCAACTTAAATGAATACGGTGGCATGTAGTTGTTAACAATCCAACTGTAAAGTATTTTAAGGCACAAACAATGTATTTATTTTACTTATTTCAGCTTTAATTGTACAGTAATGACATGTCCGTCAAGAAGTAACTCATAAATCCATGATCTAAAGAAAATAAGTAATATCATTAACTAGTAATATATTTTAAATAATATGTAAAATGAAAAGCATCCAAACGCAATGTCATGTGACCTACAGCCTGAGTACAACTTTTACTGCCACAGGACCTAGGAAACTTGCAGTTACTGAGACAATGACAAACCCCAATTTACACAAGAATATTCTTGAGACAAATGTAAAGCCATCTGTCCAGCAGCTTAAGCTGGGTCAAAGTTTAAAAAATCAAAGTTTAAACCTCAACCTTTTTGAGATGTTGCAGGGGGATCTTAAGAGAGCTGTGCATAATGAAATGCCTTGAAACATCAAAGAACTGAAGCGATGTTGTAAAAAACAGGGGGCCAAATTTTCTCCAACATAATGTGAGAGACTAATAAACTCAACTATACATTCTGGAAACAAATGACTACAATATGACTACTACAGTGCAAGTAGACTTGTAAGCTGCATTACTGGCGATGTTGCCACGTATTGTCAGCTTGTTTTTACTTTTTTGCAAGTTCCACCTTTGATTTGCATCTTTCATTTCCATACTGTAGGCCAGCAACAGTAGCGCATTGAAAAGCATCTTTCAAATGCAGTCCAGCGCAGTGACTCATATCAGTTAAAAATACTTCGGCATATGCTCATAATGCAGAAAAGCAAATAATTAGAGTCTCAGGAAATTGGCTAAATGTACAGGTCAACCCTTTTAAGATTATACACATGTTGTTGTTGTTGGTCTTTCGGCTGCTCCCGGCAAGGGGTCGCCACAGTTGACCATCCGGTCCACATATCCAAGCTTGGCACAGGTTTTACGCCAGATGCTCTTCTTGATGCAACCATGCCACGTTATCCGGGCTTGGGACCGGCACTGCATCCAGTGGCTGGGGTTTGGGTACTGTATGGGAATTTAACCTGGCCCTTTACGCATGGCGGGTGAAACACCTACCACTGAGCCACCAGTGCCCTTCAAGATTCTACATATAAAAATAGCAAAGTGTATTAGGGAAAATTTGTAATGAAATTAAAGCAACTGACCTGCATCTGTAGCACTGGCATCACCATCGACTTGTGCATTTGGGTTAGAAATGGTACTGGCAGGAGGCTCGTATCCAATAACTAAATTTATAGTCGCCTGGAACAATACAAATCCACACACATCCTGCATGTCACCATATGGTCCATCACTTGCACCTCTTACACCCCAGCAATTTGTCAACACAAACAATTCCTTTTTAGTGATTAAAATTTGAATTAATGTTGTGGAGAATCTGAAAAATTACGATCCCTGTTATTGCTTACATCATCAAAGCTACAAACAGTCATTCTCTCACCAAAACTCTTTAATCTTTATAGCCCTTTATTGAGAAACCCAGAAAACAAAGAAATCATACTGGAGACTCCTTCCACAAATTACCCCTGTATCTTGCTTCTTCTCACTGAAAAGTGGGACATTTCTTGACGGTAGAGACTTCTGACCGCTGGCCAAATCTCGGAGAGGGATTTTTGCAGAGCCGATAGGTCTGCGAAAGTATGGGGAAAAAAAGTTTAATTTATCGGCACAAACAACTTGCCATGGGCAAAAATACACAACACACAGTGTTTATTAATAAGATGGACTTTTGCTCAATTATATGCTAATATTATATTAGTCATGATTTCTTTAATGTACAAAATTAACACATTTTAACACATTGTAAAAAGGTTTTAATTTTCACTACTCATTTCCTAAAACTCCATCTGTAACTGGTTCTCAGAGGGTTATGCCCATTGCTTAATAAAATAAATTTTTAGTGGCTCTTGCTTTGCAATGGTGGGTGAGTCACTGTGACTAAGCACAGACTTGTCTGAATACAAATGTTTCAGCTTGACTGATCTGCAAAAAAAAAAATTGCCCATGGAAGATACACTACTGCTCAAAAGTACAGTATGGAATCACTATCTAGCTCCATGGTTGTTTCTGATTTTTATTCCTTTCTACATTGTAAAGCAATACTGAAGGCGTCAAAAATAAGCAATAATATCCTTTGAACAATTAATGTTGAGATTATTTACTCATTATCTGTAAAGCCTTTATAATGACTCTAATCTGAGGTGCTGTTAATTGGTGATTTTTGAGACTGGTAACTCTAAGTGAACTTCTCCTCTGCAGCAGATGTAAGTTTTGGTCTTGCTTTCCTTGGGAGGTCTTCATGAGAGCCATCATCATGGTGCTTGATGGGTTTTGCAAATGCACTTGAAAATGCACTATGAATCACTAAACAAAAACAAAGAAATTTACAAGTGATCTCAGACTTTTGAGCTTTAGTGTACATCTAGAACAACACTGGATTTTTTTTTCAAAACTAAGAAATAACACATATGGCATTAGATAATAAGTAACAACAACAACAATCAGCTGTTATTTCAAGACATGAAGGTCAGCTGTTCTGGAATAGTTCTTGCAAGAACAGTATTGTCAAGTGCATTTGCAAAAACGATCAAGCACCATGATGAAACTGGCTCTCATGAACACCATCCGAGGAAAGTAAGACCAAAACTTACCTTTGCAGCAGAGGAGAAGTTCATTTAGAGTTACCAGCTTTAAAAATCACCAATTAACAGCACCTCACCTTTATGAAGGCTTTACAGAGCATAAGTAGCAGACACATCTCAATATCAACTGTTCAAATGAGATTATTGCATATTTTGGATGCCTTTGGATCAGCTTTGATTTACAATACAATATATTAATAAATAAAAATCAGGAACTACCCTGGAATTAGAAAGTGTGTCCAAACTGTTGACTGGTAGTGTGTGTAATCATCTACAGTAATTAAATAATAACTCTATATATATAGAGTTAGAAACTTCTGCCCAGAATAAAATGGAGAAGCAAGTGGGAGGCAAGGGAGGAAAAAAAAACCACAAAGCTGTGAGTAATTACAGTGAGCCACAGGCATGAGATGTTCCAGGCTGCATTAACCACCAGCTTTAAAGGGAGGAGCCCTAGACTCAACATTGCACTAATACTCATGTTTCATACATACTCTTCTGCATGATCGATCATGGTAAAATGAGCTGAAACATCTGTAACCTAAGGATTTACTGCTAGCTTTCAAGTTTAAGGAACTTGAGGAAAATTGAGAAAAAAGGAAGAGGCAATCATAGGAGTCACGATTTCCTTATATTATATAATTCCACACACTCTGAGTAAGCGTGTTCTGAATAAGAGGGAAACAAACTGTTCCTCTTCCCTCTGTCACTGTCCATGATAATAACCCTTAATCAAGCAGGACTAAGGTGCCTGGGTCTAGACAAAGCCAATGCTTGTTATACACTTGAGTTTGACGGATGCCAGGATACAAAAAGCAGAAACAATAGCTAACAGTATACCTACAGTAAATAAGATTTCGAACGTTTATTGTTGTATCTGTAGTAAGCAGACAGGGGGAGTTACCATAGTGCTATGAGTAAACAGCATTAAAAATACAAATTTGGCAAAAAGTCACAACATTTTAATTAAACATCATTAAAAAAATTATTATTGATTTAATTGTAGTTTAATGTAGTTTTTGCCCAAGAATTTTGTACAGTAAATTTGTTTTTAGTACTTTTCCCCCTTCACTTCTGTCTCTAGATCAAGTTACACAGTAAATGGGTTCAAGAAAAAAGGTACACTATTACATCTTATGATGAACTGAATCATGGAGTGATTCTTTTGAAGAGTCATCCTTTGCCATGCCCTTTTATGACCACACAGTGGCATTTCCCCTAAATGGCAGAGCATTCACGACCAACTAGTGATATTCTGCTAAAGCCCAAGCTTGGACATGAAATGGGCTGTGAAAATATATCTACACATATTATTACAGTACAACAAATATAATATCTCACAGTCTAGCTTAGTTACCACAGACTAGTTAGTAACCTCAGTGACAAAGTAGCAAAGTAATTGACTAAATCTACATTTGACGCTCTATCTGGATCTTTATTCGCCCAATCTGATAAGGTCTCACTCTGGAGTTATCTGTTGAGTTGCAGATTCACCCAACTTGTAGTTTCAGTGTATTACATAAGTATTGTTGTTGTTGTCCATTACATAAGCATCGCTGACAAAATCAATAAATAAATAGATCAATTTCTATTTATCTTAAATGACCTGTTGTTTTGTTTGTGGGTGCTCAAAAGACAAAACATGGTCAAGACAAAGACAGGCATGCTACAGTACAGGTAGTAGCATGTAGTTGTAGATGTCCACTCAGTAGGTGTGTCTAAAGACTACTTGTCTGAGTTTGCATACAGAAACCATAAAAAAGGATACTTTAATTTGTTCTTGTATAACTTATAATTTTATTTAATTCTTTGGGCACAAACCTAACTCCATAATCACCATGCACTGACCTATGCAAAAGAGTATAAAGTAAAGCATTAAAATACAGTTAAGTTTTTAAACTTCCTAACCACAGTCATTTAATATAATCTACACGATATCATGTATAACATGGGTCTTTTAAATTGTGTTAAATATTCATTTGTATTCAAAGGGAAGGTCTAAAAGTGACTTAAGTGTGGAATTTTGCTAAATGAAAACTAAGAGAATATTCTCCAGTTATGTGTGTATGAAGTTAACATGGTCAAACGCAGCAGTACTGTTTGTTAGTGGCAGTTTCCTTATGGAAAATATTTTTAGATTGTTTGGCAAATAAATGGAATGTAATCCCAAGTGTTCTTGAGTAATCTATGAGTCACATCTTAACAAAACAAAACAAAAAAGATCAAATTTCCTCAAAGACACTTCTTGCTCCACTCTAATTCTTGGATAAAGCCAAAAACATATGTAGATATATGGTGGAATTATACATTAGGTATTGGCAAAGAGATATGTAGACCAGCATAAGAACATTTCTTTCCACATCACATGTGTTTCTGTAAAAGAGGACAGCACTTTAACAAGTCTTGACTGGCACTTTCCCATTACTTACCTCATGCAATGTGGCTACTTGCTTCTCTCAGACAATGGAAATAAAAAAGGTCCTCCATCGGTCTCAGAAAAGGGGGATTAATTTTTGAATATGAACCTTTTAGTCAGGTTCATGTTTCCTTCTAATCAGTACTACAACCCCAACAATATTAAGGTGCAGCTATTTTTTCCCCACTTTTTAGGTTAAGAAAACCTAGATTACAAGTGAGCATTACCTGTAGATACGAATCTAGAAAAAATATAGTGGGAAGGAAGTAATAACAGGAATAGTTGTATTATGTGTGGGATAACATATTGCTTTGGAATATATGCTCTCTGATTTCACATAGCATAGCAAGTCCAGACAGGAAGCTGGGTGGGGCAGCAGGGGGAGGGCTCTACAAGTTGTGTTTTCTTTGCAGGTACCCACGTTATTACTAGTGTTGCACTGGTTTATTACTATGTTTTAGGTAATAAAGAGAGAAATTAAATGGCATAAACATAAAGAGGTTTGAACTCATCTCGACTAATAAGTAAATGCAAAATGACAAAAGGCTTCAATCTACATTCAAAACCATTCCAATGGTGTCAAGGTACATACTAGTCTCTAAAACAAGTGTTTTGGTGCATCCGTTCCTATAGACATGCTTATGCTTATATCTGTAAAAGAATGAGAAATACATACTTGTCCTTGCCAATAGTCTCATAGTCTTTAACCACCACATCGATGAATGAAGAAGAGTCCAGAGGCGAACCTTTTAAATCGAACTCAAGAACCTAACAAGGCAAAGAAGAAAAAGAAAAAAAAAAACAATGTCATACAGTATAATGTTACTGTAGAACAGCTCATCTCCGATTATAGTGTCTGAGCATCAGGGGCTCACCTCATTCCACACAGGATTTAACTCACTACTGATAGCTTTGGTTTTCTTCTTTTCACCTAAAGAAGAAAAGACAGGGACAGTTATTACTTTATGCTACAGTGGAAGCTACAGGCACAGAATACACACAACCTCACAAATGACTTAATCAGGCATATTCACTACTCGGAGAAGGGGGCATTTTTCCAGTGCCTTTGTTTCCTTATAAGGGAATTCACTACTGTACCTCAGAGACATCTGATAAAAAGACTATTGTGTCCAAGTGGATACATTTACACAAGGTACAAACGCGGAGAATGTAGTTTCTTTCAAAAGATGATTTGCGTTCTTTCAAGTCGAGTTTTAGTTCACTTTGGTCAAAGAAAAAAAAAAAAAGGAAAACACTATTTATAAAGTGACTACACAGTGTTTTGTTGTTGTTGTCAGTAGCGACACAGAAGGACGAGAAGACAGACAAAAGTGTGAACTGACCTTTAAAGAAGACTGCTACTATGGGGTCCGGGTTGCCGAGTGTTTTTTTGGGGATTGCTTTAGCAGACTCGACCACCACCTTCAGCATGGTGCCTGCTTAGTATCCAGTTCACTCAGTTTTTCCTCTCGGTAGGTTCGCGGCGCATAAGGAGGAAGCGCGCGCACAAGGAGAGGAGGGAGCAGTGATGAAGCTCGGGCTTACTGTAGGTTAGGCAAGAACATCACTGCAACACCGGGATCCACCCTTAGAGTCCGAATTTGACTGAAAAGACTCGTTGAAATGTCCTTCAGGGACAGTGTCCATCATAATACAGGTGAGCAAAACATAAATGGGAAAAAAAACCTGGCTCGAATATGAAAAGAACTAGATTGCAGAGTGTGGTGCGTTTGTATGGACTGTGGTGTGTTTTAGCGTATTCTGGCTACTTTTTGCTGACAAATTGCACAAGCGTTATTGAGCGCCATCTAGTGGCTGTTATGAAAAATAGCAACAAAGTCGAGGTCCTGTATCACAGAATACAAAAAAGATGTATCATATTTACCTGTCACAATTAACATATACCGTTTTTAGTCACTGAATGTTTAAGTGATGATTGGATAATTTGTAAAACACGACAAATCCCCATGTCAAAATAAATGCTGATTAATAAGTGCTGAAAAGATTTATATATTGTATACCTTGTGTACATTACCATAACACATTATATGTATCTGGTAAAACAGTGAGCAAATTATGATGTGTTTTGTTTAACAACCAGTTTTTATATAGTAGTATATTTAGGCTCAGAGCACAAATCGTATACAGAATGCATTTTATTCAACACAGTGAGGACTGATTGCTATGTAATTGTACTGTATAATACTGTATAACAGTAATTATATAATACTATTAAAATAACTAATACCAAATGTAACAGTGGCCAGCAGGTAAAAGTGTGAATAAAATACCTAAAGGATGTCATCATTTGGCTCGTTCTATAATTATGGAAACATTTCATATCAACCAAAAAGTTAATAAATTAGTATTGTTTTTTGATAAATAAACTAGATGTTTCTGTAATATACCCCCCTAATGTGCTAAAATCATTAATTGCCAAGCTTAAGCTCTAGTGACCTTTTAAATATTTTATTGAAAATAAACATTTGATTCATTATTTTGTCAACTTTGTTATAGACAAATGTTGTGTTATATAAAACATGCATAAAGTCCTACACATTTGGTAAAACATTTGTTTGAAAGTTTTTTATTCTATTCTCCATTGGTTTTGAGATTTTTCTAACTGATTTGAAAATACAAATTTCAAACCTGGTAATGGACTGTGGGATACTACGTATAATAACAGATGAATATTTTTTTTAAACATAAATCCACATGATCCACATGATGCTGAATTTACCTCTCCAGAGGTACCCCTCATCTTTTTTGTTACTGTTTAGCCAACAATTAAAAGATTTATAACACAAAAACCACACGTAACACACTTGACTGGACAAATTAGCAGAAGAGGAGAAACCGTTTGTTTAAGACAAAAACTTTGTGTTTCACAATTAAGCTGATGAATTCAAATGAGTAGATAAAAAAAACTTTACTACAACAGTCAACAATTTATTGAACCTCAAACATAGCAAACTTAAAGATTTTAAATCCATAGGGTCCGTGGTGTCTCTTTAGTGTAGGTGTGTGTGTCTGATTGGTGTCTGTATAGTCCAGTGTGTCTTATCTGTGATTCTCCAGTCCAGATGTGTCTGCGATGTGTCTCCAGTCCAGATGAGTTTTTGTGGTATCTCTTTATTGTAGTACTGCCCAACTAATCAGACTTATTTTATTTCATTTTCCTTCCTTGTTCTTTTGTTTCTTCTTTTAATTCACAAAACAGTTCTTTTTAAATGATCCGACTTATAGTGTGTCACACTTATTTGTGATTCTTTTGCTCTTCCATGTTGCTACACACAATTATATTGATAAAATATTGAAGTGGTGGAGTGGAAAATTCCCACAATGTCCTCAAATCTCCCTCCTAAAAAGGAAGTGATATCACATGATGTTGGACATGTGACTTTGGAGCAAAGTATTCCTGATATATAGGGAATTTTCCAATGGGTAACACAGTTGACAGAGATTTCTCTGACACACACAAAGTGGATGATTTAATTTAAATGATTGAGCAAAATTGTTTTTGAAACACGATTCTCATATTTTAATCATTATTTTGAACAAACATTTAGGAATATGTTTTCAGAAACATGTTTGTTAGAGTTAATCTGAAGAGCCAAACCCGAAATTTTGAAAATAGGACAGCACAAAAATAGAAAATTCCAGCACATAATATGCTTTTTTCAAAGTAATGGATGTGATCTATTTACTTCATGTATTAAATTAAGGAGAAATATGGTCCAATATAAAACTCATCATTGCTTTAAGTGAGTAGTAGTAAAATTGATAAATACAGCCCATGGACACGACATATACCCCTAATTATAGAATGAGCTGTTTGAGAATGAGTCGATCTCAAGCAACCTAAGCAAATCAAACACTGAGTAATCATTATAGTATGGGATATCATATAAATCAAAAATATGGATTTATGGAAATATATGGTTAATATGAACATTTTTTACTACACAACATATGGCATCATATGGATAATATGGAAATTGTCTACTTCACAAAATGGGAGTTAATTAATTAATTAATTAAGTCATTCATTCATTCATATTCATTATTGATCATATCCCAGGGACAATAGATGTGTACACTGGATATGATGCTAGTCCACACCTAGGAGCAATTCAACATTGCCAATTCACTTACTGGCATGTTTGTGGGACATGCAAAACATTACACATATGTAAATCTCCAACCAAACTGTAGCAAATTTAGGCAGTCTGAGCAAAGGTGAAAGGTTATTGCAATATGCATCATTATTATTTCTTGACAATAAAGCTGTAATTACATTTTAAGTATTAGCTCAGTACAAGTATACAGTATAAGTATAGGTATAGCAAAGACTCAATGTCTTTTACAGTATATACATATGATATAATGTATAATAAACATCTTCTTTGTAGTCTGTAAAGACTGGTACTCAGACTGCAACCTAGAAACATAAATTGTAAGTTTGTATAGTTGTGACAAATTAACACCCGGCTACTTAAGTGAATAATAATAATAATAATAATAATAATAAGTGAACAATATAAAAACCATAAGATTTGCATATTTGTGAACCTGTCTGTGAAAACCCAGGTAAAGATTTTTTTTTTGTAATTGAGTGTTTTCTACAACAACAAAAAAAATCATATGTAAAATGATTTTATGTAGAAAACGTTGATTCATTAAAAAAAAAAGAAAAAGGAAAAAAAAGGCTTGGGGTTTCACAGAGAGTGACATTTATTCATCCGGTTTAGAATATTTTATTATCCTGTTATCACAATCCTTATCCAGTAGATGGCAGTAAAGGTGTTCTTCTTATTTTGAACAAAGGGCAGCTTTGTAGAGTAGCTAATATTTTGTGTAAATGAAGCAGGAAGACAGATTTTCATTCTGGTCCTCACTCCCACAGAGGCAATTTATTAAGTACTAATTTAGTTCCACTGTGCCTGAATCAGGTAATCAGTGTCCTACACTATTCCCTCCTTGATGATCTGATGCTGAGAGAAGAAACTCAAGGACATGAGACATTAAAACTGATAACAAGTTGAGTTACCTCGCTGAAGTTTAGAGGGGAAATATATATATATATATATATATATATATATATATATATATATATAGAGTATATAGTTGTGCATGCATCATTTAAGTTTTACAGGTGTATTTGGCCGAGCCTCAGGTAACATATAGGCGGCTTTGTTTCATCACAATCGGCCGACGGGAAGAGAAGATATGGTAATTAAAAATTTTCATAAAAAATGGCTTTTTATTTTAAAACTTTGTGTATTTTCCTTACCACAGATGGTGCTGTTGTATAGGTGTATTTGGCAGACTTTGATCATATTTTATCATATCATATGAATCTTCTATGCCTTTTATCATGAACAAGGTCGTGGGGCCTAGAGCCTTGGCATGGTGGGGTACACGCTTGATAGGGTGCAAATCCATCACAGGACACAATTTGTGAATGCCACATAGGCTAATGCAGATTTTCAGGGTATTTGCTTGGTAACTTGGATTTTCTTTGTAATGTACCTACTAATTTTTTGACTTGACTTGCGAATATAGATTTTGTATATCTATTTCAGTTTGTGATTTGCCTTTTCTTTTTTTTGGGGGGGGGGGGGGGGTATTCCACATGAGTCGCGGGCACAGCTAGTCTATATATACAGTACAGGCCAAAAGTTTGGACACACCTTCTCATCTATCTGTCAATGTGTTTTCTTTATTTTCA
>JAQMYJ010000039.1:15828607-15851132 GCA_030014305.1 Clarias laeviceps | reverse complement strand
ATATATATATATATATATATATATATATATATATATATATATATACAGTATATAGAAAATATTTAATAAGGAAATGGAAATAATGAAAACAAGCTTTAAGTATAAAGAATCAAAATGCTGTGTTCTATTAACCTAGAGATATAAAAGCTGTAAACACACAGCAAAACTATTGTTTAATCACCAACGGAGAGGAAAAGTCTTCTTCTCCTAATAAAAGCACATATTGTGTACTTGATGTAACCACTGGATGCAGGCTGAGAAAAGCTTTTCAGTTCCACTTGCTCTATTGCTGTCTTGTTCCTCTCTGGTGTACTGTGAAGTCTTTTATCACTGAGATAAATGGAAGAGAGTCTGTTCTCCACTTCTCTGTAATGAGCCAGTGAGGGGAGAGGAGAGAAGCTTCCTCACCCTATCGTCTATTTAATCTGACTGAGACCAGCAAATGCCTTCTTTAAAACCTTGTTAATGCAAAGGCAAGACAGTTAAAAATGTTGAAAAATAATCCCTATGGAAACTTTATTGATGTGAGTTTCAGGCAGCCCTCTAATATCCTTTTATAGCATACAGTATGAGTCAGCTTAGAGGGGAATGAATGTTACAGTATATTTCTGTAAAGTTCTGTTACCTGAGTTGCTATTTGTTTCTATCTATCTATCTATCTATCTATCTATCTATCTATCTATCCATCCATCCATCCATCCATCCATCCATCCATCCATCTGGCCCTAATGATTGGTGCATTATTCTGTTTGATATGAGACTGATTCGAAATGTCTCTGTTTTAAACAATACATGCAACACTGCATAATAAAGAAAGTAATGAAGTAGTACTTCTCGTATTTAAAAATACAATATGCATTAAATGACAAATGATATTAAGTCCACTGTCCCACATTCCTCTTCATTTAAACTCAGCAGAGACTATATGGAAAGGGAAAAAAATTAAATTAGGTAGACTTTCCTTGCTGATTCGATAACAGTTAAAAAAAATCATAAGAGTTACACAGTTGATATGTGAAAAATATGAGTGGAACATGCATGATTTAGAAACAAATGTCTACACTGCACTATATGGTAAAAAGCCTGTGGACACCCACAACCCTTTCCAGTCCCACTTTGCTGTTATAATACCCTCTGATCTTCTGGAAAAGCTTTCCACTAGATTTTGGAGCATTGATGTGGAGTTTTCCTCATTCAGCCACACAAAAGCATTAGTGAAGACAGACACTGATGTCAGACACCCTTTTTCTGCAGTGAAGGGGGAAAAAAAATCAAAAATCTAATTTTTCTTTTTATACTCCTTGTTTTGTGTTTCTTCTCACACTTTCTTATCATAATTGCAAAAACTAGGTAGACACTAAAAAAAATCAGAAAATGATTACATAAATCCTTATTTCTTGTTAAACTAAGAAATATAATTTATTGCATAAAAATTATATTTAGTTACAGTAAGAAGGCTTAACATTTATGTACATTAGACATTTACATTTTTTTAAAGAAACAAAGAAACAAAAAAAGACCTCAAAGTTCTGGTATGACATCAGAACAAAATCACTCAGGGTTCGTAAAAAGCAACCAACATCCAGAAAGAGGTGGATCTCCGAAGCATGAGACCAGATACAGTCCAATGCAGGATGTCCTAAGATTCTGTCCTGGTTAGAAGAGGGTTCCCCAAACAAAATCCATGTGCTTAGGAGGTTCTATTTTAATTAATTAATTAATTTGTACAATCTACAGTGTCATAACCGCCAATCCTTTTCATGTAATGCAAAGGTCCTCATTCACTCCTCGGAAGGTATATTTTTCGACTATTGATGGCAGATTTCCTTCACACAGCTCAGAAATGCAGCATAGAGCACGTGGAAACCAGTTTTAATCCCAACTTCCTGGAGTCATTTTATATTTTTTGTTTCTGCTGATGAGCCTTGGAGAACGTTGATACCCTTAAGGGCAGTTCCAGAAAGTTCCACAATTTCCAAACTGACACTTGCACATCCAATGGAAAACTTTAAGGAGGTCTGCAAATTTACTCATTTTGAACTTGCATAGAATTTACATAAAAAGGTATAAGGAAACTGCTACAAAATGAGGCCCTTCCACCAGCACGCATTCAACAGCACATGTACAGTACACACACCGTGAAAATGACTTTTCCAGAAAGATGGAGATACTGTTTGTTTCTGGAGGATCTCACAACACTTTGATAAACAAATGGCTGTAAAAAATTAAAAGACATATTGTGACCATAGAATTATATTGTTCTATCTGGCTGAAAATCAATCTTTTGATATCGAGCATCACAGAGTTGATATTTCAGCTAGTAAAAAGCGACAGTGCCGTAATCCATATTTATATTTCAGTATGGTGTGGAGTTCAAAGGTGCTTCACATTATTAAAACCCTGAGTTATTCCAAAAGTGGTTATTTGACCAGGTAGGAAACATGTTTATCAAGTTATTAACATGATCAAGACTCAGTAATTCATTTTAAAACACAGATGGCACATAAACGTATTTGCACTCCATTTGCGCTTTATATGTTTTCTCATATTTCACTCTTGAAATGATCATTCATACAGTTAATATGCACTGGGGGAAAAATGACTGAGAAATGTATAAAGCTAAAAGCAGTGACACCAATAGGTGTCACATGTATTATTCATGTATTATACAGTAGCTACTTAATATAGCTATACCTAGCAAATATTTAGTTCTGCTTCCACTCTGAGCTACTTAAATAAATAAATAAAATAAAATAAATGAAAAAATGTTGGAGGTAGGTTGGTGTTGGCTAATATGCACTGCTAACATTACTAAGCTTTCTACTTTGGATGAGGCTTTTAAATTCCTTAACTCATAAGTTTTTAAAATAGGTTTAACTCATCTTTCAAGCCATATATATATATATTTGTCTAAGACAAAGGATTTTTATACTACACTAGAATTACGAAGTAAAACTAAGGTGGCACTTAAATGTCTGCTAGCACCACTATGCTTCATTCACTGGGTGGATTTTGATTGGCAATTTATCTCAAATAATAAAATTGTCATTAATTATTAATCTACAGTTATGACTGGATGTGATTTAATTTTTTTCCTTTTTTTTATTTAAGACATGTAACTTTCCTTAAAATATTGTAAGACAAAACTTGAGATGTATCAAATAAAAAATGGAGATAGAAAGAGAGAGAGAGATAATAATACTAAATGAGAAATTATGTTCCAACTAATATGCTGAACTCATTTCTGGCCAAAATGCCAGACTGAACCTTATAATATTAAGGTCACAATATGCTAATGATACATCATCAAATTGGACAAATGGTAAAGGGCCCATGACAGCCATGGCTGTTAGTCTCACACTATAGTAACATTTCCAACCCACAGTCAGAGAACGTGACACAATACAGTCCAAAGAGCAGCCATGCCAATTTCAAAGACACTTAACACAAGGCCTACAATTGGCTGACCTTCGAGTCTAAGCAGTGATTAATGGCTTGAGTTAAACCCAAACACAAGCTCACAGAATCAGAGCTCACATTTTTCATGTCTGTTTCAATGCCTGATATAACAGTTTACCCAGGACATATTACACAGCATTTAGAATTTAGCTTGCAACATATCATAAAATCCTTTAAGCACCTTTAAACTCACCCAGCTTGTATATATATATATATATATATATATATTTCAGTATGATGCACGTGTTTTACTCAATAACATTACAGTAGATACAGCCAGAGAGAATGAAATGATAATCCACTAATATGGACAGTAAATTAAAAAGTGTGTTCCCTATAGGAAACTTGCGTGATAGCTCTTCTGCACTTTATAAGATGTGTTGAAGAGAAAATGTCATTAAAAGCAACAAAGATGATTGCACAGTGTCCAATAAATCTCTATACATAGGCAAACTAAGAATTCTTAGCAAAATATAAGGTTTTAAACCTTATATTAATTTAATTATATTACAAAAGAACACATCTGAAGTGCATTAAAATGCATAACACCAGATTTGTTGTCCTTATGTTTTTACAAAGAAATAGCAACCATGTAGGGGACGTTCTATAAATAAAGTTACATTTTGCTAAAAAGTGTTAATTTCCCCAATATATAGACATTTTTGGGACACCCTGTAGAATAAAGTAAAAGGGAAATGCAGTTCATAAAAGCTTTCCTCTAGACATGTACTGAAACCTGCTTGAAACAATGGTTCTTTTATAGGATCTGATTTGACATCTGATCCTCTGATGTGTTGTGTCATGTAGGTGAGTGACGTTGACTTGACCACGGCACCATCATGTCTCTGGTATTTTGCATAACTAGGCAACAGCAGCTTGCAGAAATTTGGCTTGTTTCCTGTGAGGACGCCAGCACTGAATCAGAATCAGGTAACAAACAATATGCAATACTTAATGTATTGAAACCTGGAAATGTCAAATCTGTATATCGCTACTTTTCTGCAGCAACAAAAGCTTTCTCTTACTTTTTGCTAGCGTGAAGAATTTAGCTAAATTGGTGAAATGCAGCATCATATTCACTACACACTATTCTCAATATTTTGTCAATGAAAATGGCAAGGACTAGTAACTACTGCAGTACTGCTGTTTCTGAGTCTATTTCTGGCTAATCTGGCTGCTTGTCTGCTTTATCAACACTCCTTTCTGTGTAACTGTGTAAGGACATCTTTGTGTGTGTGTGTGTGTGTGTGTGTGTGTGTGTGCGTGTGCGTGTGGGAGCAGCTTGAGAAAGTGCTTCACTCCAGAGTCTGTCTGTCGGTGACTTTAAGCCTTCAATAATCACTAAGAAACAAAAGCTCAATCACGACCTTAAGTGATGCTTCATCATGCACTTTCACACTTGGCTTCCAGTATGTAGTCTAAGTGTGTGTGCCTGTGTTTAAAGGAAAAATTATTCACGTCTGAGAGAGCAAAAAGCATCCTTGAATCATGAGCTTGTACATATGATTGATGCAGACAGGCCAAGATTTAAACCTGCTACCTGCATTAAGTAAAAAAAAAAAAAGGTTCTTGTTAAAATGACATCATATATTTTTTGTTCATGTCTATTTGTGACAGTGCAGCAGTGTGTGTAAGACTTAGAGATCACGGAGCCAGCGGCCTGCAGCTCTGTATCTTCTGTGCATGTGCACAGTGACGAGTCAGGGTGTGTGCTCACATCTTTATGCCCCTCCACTTGCATTAATGATTGCTTTATTCATGGTGGCACATTTATTTCCTTTTTACAGGGTTTGATTCCCCCAATCAGCAGTCCTCATCTGTCGTCATGACAACTAAGACCTCACTCTTGCCCATCTCTTCCAGAGCAGTCGCCAGGGAGACCAGGTCGGCATCACTGTGGTGACATGCTTCCCACAGGTCGAGCAGCACACCTGTGGGACTTGGCTTGGTGGCAAAATAGTTCAGGTACCTGCGCAAGAGACATGGAAAGAGCACTCAAATACACAGAAAATATTGGCCAAGAAGAAAAAGATAGATTTTTAAAATTTTATATGTACAGTACAAATCAAAGGCTTGGACACACCTTCTAATTTAATATTTTGTGTTTGGTGATTTATTTTCTACATTCTAGAACAATATGGGAGATTTAAATACTTTGATTGGCATTGGGTAAATAAGTAACAACAACAAACAAAAACAGTCAGTTCTTATTTTCGAGATATGAAGGTCAGCTGTTCTGGAACAGTTCTTGCAAGAACAGTATTGTCAAGTGCATTCGCAAAACCCATCAAGGACCATGATGAAACTGGCTCACATCCCAGGAAAGCAAGACTAAAACCTTTGCTGCAGAGGAGAAGTTCATTTAGAGTTACCAGCCTCAAAAATTACCAATTAACAGCACCTCGGATTAGAGCCATTATGAAGGCTTTACAGATCATAAGTAGCAGACACATCTCAATAACAACTGTTCAAATGAGAATATTGCAAATATTAGATTCCCTCAGCATTGTTTTACAACGTAAAATGAAATAAAAAGAAGGTGTGTCCAAACGTTTGACTGGTACTATATCTGATGACATCTTCAGTATTCAGTACTTCAGTATTCACAATATCCAATCTTGAATGCTCCCTAGCAAACTGAACATTTTATTTCCTGATTAGTTGCAATAACAAACCCTTTTTTCTTATGGTCACACATTGTGACTGTTTATTTCAAATCCTTTAAGTTCTTGTCACAATGTGTATGAGGAAATTCTTGACCCATTTTCAGTGATTTCCACAAATCTCGTTTTTTGGCCTAAGCAGGCCAATAATTTGACCCTTCTGAAACACCATCTTTTCCCTGCATCAGTAATCCAATCAAAGTCTCTATAAGTATTTACTCAGGCAAGGTTACGTACACACACACACACACACACACACAAACACACTATGATCTTACATATACAGTATAATTATATATTAGACATACAGTATATGTTACATATATAAGTTACACATTTGGGTATTAAATATGATAAACCCCACTCACATTGAACAACTAGGAATAAAAATCCAATGCACAACTTACCCCCTTTGGCTTTAATAAAATGAATAAAGAAATAATAGACAATTTATCAACCTATATTACTGTCTTCCACAGCTATGCGGTCTAAATTATGCACTCTAACTTTTAACTATCATTCGACCTTCACAAGAGAAAGTGGTTCTTTATTTTTAAACAGGCAGTCATTGTTTTGGACAGAGGTTTATGGCAATAAAAATGTAGACTAATTAATTATTTCTGCAATTTATTTTATATTTAAAAACATATAAACATTGTTACAAATATTGTCATGAATATTATTATGTTTTGAATTGTGAATCACATCTTTCAAACTTCGTTTTGTGAGTCATGTATAATTTTGCCATTCACTATTTTGAGTTTCTTTTCTAGTTAATTACCACCTTACAATCTCCACATTTAAAATGCTGCATCTTTATACACTGTGCCTTAAGCCAGCAACACCCTGATTATTATCAAATGTGATCTATGACTGGCAAATACACAAGCAGACACACTTGTCTTTCTATTCTTATGATGAGGACCTTACATTAAGCAGATGCCTACTTTAGCATGTTGGTCTGTTAGTTGCAAAAAAACAAATCAAGTTTCCCTTGTGGAAGGAAATGGTCAGACATTTTAATCCTCATGGGAATCCTCTAAGAGCCCCCCCCCCCACCACCAACACCACCACCACACACATGCTAATCCACTCACCTGTCAAAGCCTAGGCTGTGTGCAAGCAGTCTCCAGTCACAGCCGCGGGCACTGGGGGCATCAAGACTGGCACAGATCTTGTGGCGGATAGAACCTGGCAGGCGGAAGGCATAAGGGCCCACCTGAGATGATGGCAGGCTTGTTCCTGCTGCAGGCAGCGGTGAATGGGGGGGCAACGTCTGACACACAATCGCAAACAATCACCCGCATAAATGTTACATCCAAATAAGCAGTTTGGAGTAATGCATTTGAATACCATTTGTGCTGCAATCAAACCCTTTTCACAGTGGTTTTACCTCTTGGATGTCTGTGTGGAGCTGGAATATCTGCCCTTCCCCCTCCACCTGCCTCACACAGATCTTACAGCTGAGCTGGGACACGGCCAGGCTCCCTCTTTCCAGGCTAAAGGTACAGTGCAGGGGCCGCTGGCTCCCATTCCAGATGTGGTAGAATGGGATCTCCTATAATACACACAGCAAAATTATATGTAAGAAATAAATCAAATGAACACACACCTACTTATGATTTCCAAATGGCATCAGAATGACATCCCCATATTTCTACATACTGCAGACTGATAACAAATTAAAGAAAAAAAAGTGTGTGTGTGTGTGTGTGTGTGTGTATATGTGTGGTATTTCTTCTAGGTGTCCTTACTGACTAAAAACTATCTTTTACATTGTTTTTTTTTTTTTAGTTAACCCTTAATGGAAATCTGCTCAATTATTTAACATTAAACTCAACACAGTTTACACTGCAGTAAATTTATTACAAAATGTACTCGACTCTTACTTATATGCATTTTATGCAATTCATCAAATTCCTTAAAAATCTTAAAACGTTCTTATTTCTGTATTTAAAAATTGTCTTGTCAAATTCAGGACATTCAGCTTAAGCATAATCATAAATCTAGCAGCTGTAGTAGTAAAAATCTGCAAATGGCTTAAATGTTCATGTGTGTACAAATTTTAATCAAAAGTCCCCAAAATTTGGGTACAATAACACCAATAAGAAGGTAATACAGTTCTTGTTGTTGACAAAAAAAAGCCACAAAACTACATTTAATTATACCGTACTCCACTATAGTATACTCATAGAGCACTTTATTAGGAACACTTTCTCATTCATGTAACCATGGCATCAGTCAATCATGTGGTAGCAGTGCAAAACATAAAAATTAAATATGAGATACATATAAATATATCAAAATATAGGTCAGCGGCTTTAAGTAATGTTCACATAAACCATCCGAACAGAGGAAAAAAAAACTAATATCAGTGATTTTGACTGTGGCAGGATTGTTGGCTGGAGTATTTCTATCACTGCTGATCTCTGGGGCCTTTCACACACAGTGGTCTTTAGAGATTAGTCACAATGGTGCAATAATGAAAAAAAATACATCCAGTGAGCAGCTCCGCAGGCAGAAAGAATTATGTGAGCGGACAGAAAGGTACAATTGTGTGAGCAGAAAAGCATCTCATAATTCAGAACCCTTTGAACCTTGAGTCAGGTTCCGCTGTCTATCTGAGCAGCCAAAAACAGAAAGCTGAGATTGCAGTGCTCACAGACTCACCAAAACTGGACAGTTGAAGACTGCTGAGGCACACAGATTATAGGGTTAGAATTTGGAACCGATAGCATAATTCCATGAATCCTTGTGTCAACATTTCAGGCTGTTGGAAGTGGTGTAATGGTGTGGGGAATGTTTTCTTGGCACACTTTGGTATCACTGCTTGAAAGCCACAGCCTATTTAGGTACTGTTGCTGACCATGTGCATCACTTCATACCTACAATTCACCCATCTTTTAATTTCTACTGTCAGCATGATGATGTGCATAAAGCAAAATGTATCTCAAAATGGTTTCATTTGGTTTCATGACAGTGCTTAATGTTTATCAGTGGCCTTTCCATTCACTGGATCTGAATTATGGGATTATTTTCTAAAAGTATATATACATACATATATAACTGTTGTCCAAACAGAGACATGCATTTACAATTCTAAATGGGATAAACTGTATGAGTTAATTAAACCTGTGGTGTTATTCCAGCTGTTACAATTAGACTCTGAAAACAGGGTGAAAACTACATAAAATTATGCTAGAAGCATACTACAAATTTATAAAAATTTAGCAATAAAACATTTGCTAACTATTTGCCAGGTATTTATTATTAAACTACTTAACAACCACTGAAATTTACCTTATGCTGATGAAAATAAAATAATAATGATATATACTTAGACAAACAATGATGAAGCATATACAGTAAGTCCCGTATATAAGAACATTTGAGTTACTATGGTACGAAAATATGAACATGCGTTCATGCATATTAAATTGTGGAAGTTACATCACATGTCCGGCGTACATTGTCACGTGCATGCAGCGTGCATCCAAGATGCTCTTGAAACGGAACTCGTTCGTATGTTGGGGACACTGTACTAGCCACTAAAGTGGAGAACAATGGAATGGCCAAAGCAGAAGCAGTTAGCCAGAATGTACCCTCCGCTAGTCTCTGGTTGGCTAAAAATGTGCCAGAATTATTACAGTGCCACAGCTTGAGTAAGTACAAGAGAACAAGTTTGAGTGCATGAGGGAGATTTTTTTTTTTAGATGTTTCCAGCATCAGGTGGAATCCATGCCACAAAAAATTAAAGCTATTTGGAGGGAAAACTTAGCCCTTCTCAGTATTAGCATAGTGTTCAAAATAAAGTGCTCATTTAGTGATACTGTACTAGATTACATACTAGGTGACATAACAGGCCTATTACCAAACAACTCACCTGATACTTGGCAAGAAGCTTGCTTCTCCAATGAGAGTGTGGGATGTCATGGATTGATAGTCGTAGGTTGTTATAACTGTCTTTAAAGAGGAGTAACTTGGGATCCTCCAATAAAACCCCACCAAGTGTTCGCTCTAATTCTAACACTTCCTGTAAGTCAGAAAAAATAAGATCAAAAAAGAATAAAAATAGGGAAATAGAGCAGTACATTTTATACTTGACTGAATATTAGGAAAGGAAGTTTCAAAAGATTTACTCTTAAACTTAACAAAAATTTAAAAGAAAAAGAACTTTTTCTGCTGCAGTGTGTAGGTTGTGTTTATATCTACATGTGATGGATTCAAACTTAAATAATTCTTTTGATTGTGTAAAGCTGCTTTGCGACAATGACAATTGTTAAAAGCGCTATATAAATAAAATTGAATTGAATTGAAGTAGCTAACCTTTAGGGCATATGGCGTGTCTTGTATACAGTAGACCCTCAGACTGTAATCCAGAGAGAGGCAAGGAGCTCTAGGAGCAAACATGGCGAGCTGCAGCCTCTTACAAGCAGGCTGAGGAGGAACCGACTGTCCCACCAGACCGTAGGTACCCAAGTGGTCCACCAGAATGTGGCAGCTCTGCTCCTCCAGCTGCATGTAGCACGGCGAGGATAAACTCTCCTCTCCGACAGTCAGCACCTCCTGATGGCAGGGAGTTCGTATGAGAATGAGTTATGAATATTTGCACAGACAAGGTGTGTGTTAGAAGATGCTTTTCACTGATCTCTGATTTGATGCTCACCTCCCAGACACCTTGGTTGCTCTGTGATTTAAGAGTGAGGCTCCAGTAGGGCGTCTCGAGATAGGCGGAGTGGGGCAGCGTGAGGATGACTGGACGGCTTAGCAGCATGGCTGAGGGCCCACAGCTCACCACCGGACTCAAGACTGTCTGACCACCCTCTGATGGCAACCTGACATAAGGTACACAAAACGTAAATGTATAACAATGTGTTTCAGTTAACACTGGTAAAGTTGTGTGTATTATCAATTTAGTGTCATTAAAATATAGGACTATGTGGTGTATAGTAGTAGTGGAGAAAGACAACTTAAATCAGTACAGTAGACACACACACACACATGCACACACACACACACACACACACACACACACACACACACACACACACGCAGAAATCACTGACAGGCTCTACAGAGTCAGAGTGCAAATTGTGAAGGTTCCTTCTCCAGCAAAGCTCTTTTTTTGACAAAAGTCCTTAATGAGACACTTCAAAACAAAAAAATGTGGATCAGCAGAAAATTGGAACAAAAACACAAGCAGTGCTGCTTTCATTTCATATTAGTACTGCTTTCACCTCCTGGGCTTTGAAGTGCAGTCACTTATGCAACAGTGTTTCTGCAGTTAAAAACAGCCTTGCTATGGCTGTAACGATTTAGTGAATTAGGCCGCTGGCTCTGGCAACATGTGAAGGTGCAAATGACAGCTAAATGAAAGCCAGCACTGTGACAACAGAGTGAGAGAGAGGAAAGCCAGCATAAAAATGGATACAAAAAATGTATCTGTAACTGGGGCTGACTTACGTAGTCTTCTCCCATTTGTTGATGATGAGATACATTTCATAGAATTTCCCCTGAGGAATGGTTCCTGGCGGCACCAATAAGCTCACACCTGAGACACAAGCAGAAAGGAAGATAATTTTATTTCGAGAGGAACTTGAAACTCAAAAGCCTTGCTAAAAGTTGAAATCCATATTCAAGAGCCACAATTAGAGAAACTGATAGTTTAAAGTGACAATGCATTGCCTGTGTTAGGGATGGTAAGGCGCCCGCCAAGGCTGCCTAGTGTGGCACTGGTGCTGTGGCCTGGCTCAGCAGGCAGTGTGTACGTGCGAGGCTCTCGTGCACCACTGCCCATTGTTTTCAAGCTCATGATGTCTTCATCAGCGCAACCCAGGCTGGTGGGCAGCTCCACTGATGACATGGTAGAGGAGTCATAGACTTTAATCTTGAGGCTGGGCAGAGCATCCAGCAGAGGTGAGTTGGTCATGGGTATCTTGTGGTGCGAATCAAGTGTGCTTTGTTGCAGAGAGTGGAAGATCGGCCCTCTAAACGTTCCTGCGCTAGCAGTGAGGTCGGGGGGAGCTGAGGAGTGCAGCACATGAAGGTTATCTAATAAAGAAGGAAGGCAAACACAGAGAGAACATTTCTCTGAGGACAGAGCAGACGTAATAGGATTTTCCAGTTATGGCAGGAGCTGCCTGAGAAAAGAACAGCTTTAAAGTGAGCCAGAGATTCGAAAGAGTGCTTATATGGAGGAGTGATTAAGTTGAAGAGAGACAAAGCACCAGAGATGGACGGGGAAATGTGAGTAAGGAGCTGAAGAGAATTAGGAACATTAGATAAAGCTTAAAAAAAGAAGCAGTTTATACTGTGTTCAAATGAAATTGAGATGTAACAAGCTAGAAAGTGATGGATATGGAGAAACAGAGAGTGGGGTCTCACCTTGTCTTGGTGGTTTGCCGGGATGGAAGGCAGCAGCAAGGGCAGAAGAGGAGTCTGTGATATCTCCGTGGAAATTGCGACAACTACGGCGGTAAGCCAGGATGCCCACACTGAGCACAAGGATTACACACAACAACAGAGCCCCCACAAGCCTTGCGTACATAGCCACTCCTGCCCCAGAATCCGCTGAAACACACATACGCATATAGACACACACCATTTTAGACTAACAAGCTCCATACATACAGTAAGTATTTGCATGTTACCCCTTACACATAAGTAAATATATATCACACTAATTGTGCTACATGAACAAACAGAATTGCTAAAACAACCCTAGACTTCATGACAGTCTTCATGTTCCAATAATCTCACATAGCTCCTCTTGACACCTCACCAGCCCCCAAGGGAGACAAGAGATGAAAGTAATGATGATAAAAGATGGAAAAAATTATGTGGAGGATACAATTCAGAAAAAGTTTTTAAAAGCAATAAATATGGATAGAAATGAAAACAAAAGAGATAGGAGTTGTGTAGTTATGAAGAAGAGAAAATTAGACCAATATGTGGCAAGCTGAAATTGATATGTACAGATATGACATAGAATTATATACATAATAAAGTACATAAAAAAATACATGTATATATGTGACAAATGCATGGCCAAGAGTATGTGGAACCTGACCATCCCAGCCAGATGTGCTTTTTGATATCCTTTTCCAAATCCATGACCAAAGACCCATATGCACACAAGCAGTCAAAATTATAACAATGCTGAAGGCATCCAAAATATGCAATAATCTAATTTAAACAGTTCTTATTGAGATGTGTCTACTACTTATGCTATTGTAAAGCCTTTATATGAAGTCTCTAATCTGAGGTTCTATTAATATGTGATTTTTGAGGCTGGTAACTCTAAGTGAAAGGCTGATAACTCTTCTCCGCTGAAGCAGTGATATGTTTTTGTCCTGCTGGGATGGTCTTCATCCTGGTGCTTGACGAGTAATTGCTTGACAATGTACTTGACAATACTGTTTTTGCAAAAACTGTTCCAAAGTAGCTGACCTTCATGTCTTAAAATATCAACTGACTGTTTTTGTTACTTAATTACCTAATGCCATACTGTATGTGTTTATGTGTTTATACATGTATCATAGTTTAAAAATATCTAATATTGTTCTTAAATGTAGAAAATAAATTCAAAATTGTTGCCAAACTTTTGACTTTTGACTACTAAATATGACAAAAACAAATATGTTCACTATATGGTTAAAATCATCCGGACATAGTTAAACATTGTTGGCCTTGTTGAACATCCTATTGCAGAAAAACTCCCCCCTTTGCTTTTATAACAGCCTCTACTTTTCCACTCCCTTGGGAAGGCCTTTCATTAGATTTTGGCATGTTGCTTGGGGATTTGTGCCCATTCAAACACAAAAGCATCAATGATGCCAGGCACTGAAGAAGACCTGGCAAGTGATCTGGGTTTCAGTTCATCCCAAAGGCATTCAGTGGGGTTGAGGTCAAAGTTTTGTGCAGAAACCTTGAAGGCTTCAAAACTGACCTTGGGGGAACAGGGTTGGGCTTGTCCCCCTTAGTCCTAGTAAAGGAGGACACACTGTAGTCATTTTGGTTGAAGTCATTAACTCCGAATTAGTGGCAAATTCGTGTGCAAAAATTATTCTTTTCCAAATATGTTGCTCTTGGTCAAGTATCCACATACATTTGGCTTTATAGTGTATATGAAAAATACATATATTTAGAAGACTATATATACATGACAAAGGCATATACAGTATGTAGAGGACAAATAACCATATGTAAAATACAAAAGCCTATATGTAAATGACAAAGTCTGTATAGAGGTGACAGAGAAGAGTAAAGAAATAGAAGATAAAATGTGGGAGAATATGACACTAATTAGTAGTGGGCTTAAATCTCATATCTTAATTGTAGACAGAACAGTGATGAAGTTAGAGGATTTCTGTTCAGATTTCCCAGTTGTCAGGGTCATGGTGATATAAATATTAGCATCTCTGCAGCCCTAAGCTACGATGTTGTTCATAGAGCACCAGCTACGCAGTCATTAACTCCTAAATGACTCCAAGCTGTACTTGAAGCTGGTATAGGCATTATATATTATTTTCCAAATATGTACATATTCATTTTTTAATGCACCAGTCTCCACTGAATAGTTATTTAGCCCCCAGAAGACTGCTGATATTACAAAACCACCTAATTCTGGTCAAATGTTTTTGTAATTACTTTTTCCATTGTCTACAAGAAAAAAAGGTTTAATCGTATTATTGCCATTACTCCTTTAGAGTTCATTAGGCAGGGAATTTATTATTCCTAAGAATGGTTAATGAGTTTGTAGTTTATTTTAATGTTTATTTTACGACTAAATCTTACTCAGCCACTAAAATTAGATTTTTGCTTGTCTTTACACTGTGGATGGGATGTGATGGGTGTGGTGCCTTTTACTGTAAAAGCATATCCTCATCTATTTCTTCCTGCTGTTCGATTTATATAAGCTTATCCATGTTCGAAAGACTGTGAAATTGATATTCTGACCTTTGCAAATCCTCGAATGAATATCAGCATCTGAAGTATTGTCCTTACTACAATTATGCAATACAAGAGAACTTTCTAAGATCACAGAGTAAAAAAAGCGAGCAAGCGAAGCATGGAAGCTAGATTAGACATGAGCGCATAGATGCACACACATGACGAGAACCCTTCACATAAATCACACCAAACACACATGTAGTGAAGAAAGGGATGTACAAACACATGAAAATGTAAACTTACGATGGTTTGTATGCTCAACAGAAACCTTTTTATCTGTTTGAAAGAAAATAAAGGAAAATGAACAAGAAAAAAATGTGTCATGCAGTCAGAAACTTTAAGATGATCTTAATGAAAATGAGACAACAAACAAAATGAATGCAAAATGATAACACATTTAGTAAATAAATCATCAGCAGCACATCTGACAGAGCAAGCTGAAATTAAAGTTGAACATGCATAAACTGTGAAGGAATCAGTGAGTAAATGAAACAGTGAGTGAGTGTGTGGGCTGCATTATTAATGACAGCGCCTGCATGTTCAGCAAGGCTCTGTAGGATAAAACTGGCTCGTCCACTGCACACTGACTATCAGAATAAATCTGCTTCAATCCCTCAGTGTTCACAAGTTAAGCACCTTGCTGCCTAAAATATAGGCATTTATCCGATTCACCGTCTGCGCTCTAAGTTTCAGAAGTAAGCATAATCAACTCCAACACAAACACCTACGCAGTGCTACTGCTATATCAAGTAAGAAGATATGCCCTTGCAACACCAATGTATTTTCACAAATGGTGCTCAGATGAACATCTACAATAATCTTCAAATTTAAACTAGGCTAAGAAAGGCACTATGAAATGTGTAGCTATAAAATTTAGTAAATAAATATTTGGTGAATTAACAGAGGGTACAATTTACGTTGTGTAATCAAGTAGCATTTTAATATGCCAAATAAACTCCCCCATGCAGGCAGTGGTGTGTGTGTGTGTGTGTGCGCGCGCATGTGTATGTACAGTATGTGTACAGAAGTAGTGGGCAGAAATACTGAACAGACAGTGATGTCTGTACTGAATTGCAGCTCAATATTTTAACCTGCAGGTCTACTGTATGAGTGCACACTCTGATTTGTATCAAAATTCCATCTTATCAGTCTAAAGATTTAGTAATAAAAATCTCATTGGAACGACTAACTTTATATTTTCTGCTCACACTATGTGATCTCATGTTTACAATAAACTGTCAGTAGAGATATTTGCACATTATTTTTACTAACCAGTGAATGGAACCTATGAAACATATTATAGAACATATGAAATGTGACAGTAATGGCCACAATATAATGAAATGCATGGTGGAGCAGTTGGGACACTTTGCTTCTGGTGTAAAAACGGGTCTGTAAACCTGGGGTACCTGATTGGTGCCTATTCCTGTATAAAACTTTTAAAGGACTTGTTCTCTCTTAAATCCTCCATGCTTTCAGTATTTAAATACCACTCCCATGATTGTTTAATTCAATTGTTTGTGCACATTTGTAGTGTGAATAACATTTGGCCTTTTTGGTAAATGGAACGGAGTCATGCATTTTGTAGTGCTTAGAAAAAGTTAGCTAAATATTCAATGTTATATTAGGTTTTTATTGACTCTGATGTAATAAATGCACCTGTGGTGAATGATTTATTTACCAATTTATCTAAACTATAAACTATATTAAATATAATATTATATAATTAGGGTTATATCAGGCACGTGGTGAATTACAACTCTTCCAATTAGTTGAATTACTTACTAGAAGCGTAATCAGCAAAGCTATTATTATTTAATTGTATGAAACACATAAACTGTATGACATACTAGACAATTATACTGGAAAGCATACTGTACACACGAACATTAAATGTGGAAAAAGTCTATTTTCTGTTGATTTAAAATCTTAAAGGGACTGTTAGGATTTTTTTACAGTCTGCCTTGAATCAAAGCTAAGGTGACTATAAGTACCATACGTCTTGGTCGTTATACATTTTCCTGCTCTGTACACAACCATGAAATTTGTCATCCGGAACGTGAGCACAATGTTAACAGTCGGGCTCAAATTCCATATCCATTCGTTCTGTGAAAACATGCATTCCATAGCAAAGAGATGGCATCTTTCATCAAAAGTTATGGTGTATTTAGTACAAAAAAAGGGAAATGCATCATTTAAAAGGTGGTGAAAATTTTATATTTTATATTTGTGCATGTGGATTTTAGCACTGTGGACAAAAATAGCACACCTTAAAAAAGTGTTCTGTAAATGCTAAAACATTTTTTTAAAGCTTTTTATTTCAGGATGACTCAGCCACCAACATGGGTAATTCAAGTACAGATATTCTGGTTGTCCTGCAGGTTAAAATCTTTTCCAAACCACCCCACTGTGAGCTGAAAAGATGACCACAGTGATCTTGATCTCGATCTAGTGCAGGATCCCCTAAACATGCAGCCTTTGCTTGTGTTTGGTAATTTACACTGAAACCACCATTCTGGCAGAGAAAATCCTCAGTATACTTTCAAGGAGCACTCTGGGGTTCAGGTGTCAGAGGATGCATGATGTTGTCCGGGTCTAGTGTGATATACAGTATAACACATGTCAGAAATGTGTCTTTCAAAAAACAAATAGCACCCGCTTACATCACCAGACTCAACTCTCTGCTTAGTGGGTGAGGAGTTCCTGGTCCTCACTGTCTCAACAATTCACTGCCATTTATAACAAGCACTGATCACTTATTTCATTTCATTTGTATATGGTTAGCTGTTTACGGTCATTTATATCTCCTGGTGCCACATAGCACTGGTCTCAAAATGCCAAACCTCTGTTCTGTAAAGCCCACTTTCCCTTTACCACAGATCTTTTTTCAGTTCTTCAACTACTCCTCTTTCACTGCCAGTTTACAAGCAAAAACAACAGCAACACTCTATTCAGTCTCTGTGCCTTTTAGGCAGAATGCCTAAGTGTAATGAAAGCGCAATATTCCCGCCTTGTACAGGCTGTGTGAAAGGATCTACTGAGACATGTTAGTATATTGTGTGTGCAAATTCTTCAAAAAGCTTGTTTCACTATAAAGATTTATTTTATTGCCTTGGTTAATCCTTAAATGTATTTTTTCCCCCATATATTCCCTCTTTTCCATAGGGAGACAAATATATTCACTGCAAAAAAAAAAAAAAAAAACTGAGGTAAAAAATAAATGGCCCATGGCATGGTACCTATACTATATGAGGCCCAGTGTTTGGAAACCTCTGCTCGACTGAATATGACAAAGTTGCAGTTGGCAAACTGTCGAAGTGAAATCCTACACAGAACTACACAGACTGTTAAGTCTTTTAACAACACTACTGGCTGTTGTGGAAACCAGTCTATTCTTTGAACATGATGCTTCCCTGACTTCTTCTTTCAAAAGCAAAGCCCTACATATGAAACGTGTACAATACATATCAAAAAGGTGGGCAGCCAAAGTATTGAATGCATCAGGCATATAAAAACATTTAAATTCCTGGAACCAAGTAATGAATTGTCAAATACATTTTTAAATCTGAAAGAACAGAGGTGAACCTCTTTTCTGAAGAAAAAAAAACAGTCAGGATAAAATCATTAATGATGTAATTAGAGATCACCTAAACATTTGAAGTTAGTAAAAAAAATGTATAGTAGAAATCACAGCTATGTTTAATAGTGAAACTAAGAGCATTTGCACACACAATGCGATGAGAGCTAAAAGGATTGAGATTAAACAGCTGTTACACTTAGTGAGAATAAGTTTAAAAATGGTTCAATTTGCTAGGGAACAAGTCCAGACTGACCCTATACCAGAGCAATGGGTGTGTCAGTGTAATAAGGGAAGCACATGAAGCAATGTACTTATCATGCATAGTGGCCACTGTACAAGCCTCTTGAGGCAGTGTTATGATCTGAACATTTTGCTTCTGTTGCAGAGATCTAGACTCAGCAATGTTATGTGGCAATAAAATGAAGTGAGCTGATGACTTGAATGTACTGAATGACCAAGATATTACATGAATGGATTTTTTTTTTCTTCCATAATGGCACAGGCCTCAAATTGTGAGTGAGTTCTGGATGCATGATGAATCATTTTCACATGTGATTGACCCACTATATTGTGTCCTGTAATCAAAGCTAAAGATGGATGACCAAAATATTTTGGCCCCCCTAAAATCATGTGACTCACAGCGAGCACACAGTCCCTCAGTGCAGTTCTTGCTCTCCATCATGCCGCCGCTGCAGTGACGTCCTCCGTTACGTGGGGGAGGATCCTGGCACTCACGGCTGCGGTAATGAGTGCACTCGGTCCCACACGCTGACCACTTAGCCCACTCTGTCCAGCCTCCATCCACTAGGGGGCAACACACAATGATGAGCACACAACATATCTTACCCTATCTCACAGGAAAGCTTCTATGAAGACTCTGGAGAATTGTGTTATTGTGTAGGTGTGAATTTGAGAATAGAACATCTGGCAAAAGTGAGTATGATTATATAGTGCTTTTGTGTATATAAGTGAGTCAGTGATTGACAAGTGTCAGTCCGTTTCACCTGGACAGAGGGTGGTGCAGGTGACTCTTTGAAAGGGAGAGCCCTCACAAAAAGCACCTCCATTAAGTGGTGCCGGATTGGTGCAACTACGTGTCCGTCGCTGCCAGCCCCGCCCACAACGTGCATTACACTCTGACCACTCTGTCCAGGATGACCAGCCTCCACTCACTGAGGAAGAACATGCACGCACAGACACACACACACGCACACAAACACACACACATCATGAGGCATGCAATGATGGAACCTTCTAGATTCACTCAGACTTCCTGTCAAAACAGCAGCTGGTGTGGCAGTGTGCTGTGAGGCGAATGGTCCAAGTTAACCATGGTAATTGGGCAGGGAATGAAACACGGACTCTTTCCACACAATAAATTTGAGTCATATGTGTCTATTAGAGTTTGACGTACTGTCAAAAAGTCTCTAGAAGTTGAAACATTTTTCGAAATATAAATAACACTTCTGTAATTAATACAACTGTCAAGCAACAAGAAAATTCTCAGCTTAGTGATAATTTATAAGCTGTTTCTAATAATGACCACATATGACTAAATTGACAAAACTGACATGTGGAACTTTTTACATTTTTAGAAGCAAGATTATTTGGTTCATTACCATAGACGATGAGTGTAGCAGTGCTGCTGCGTCGCTTGGCAACAACATTTCGGGCCACACATGTGTAGTTAGCAGTGTCAGAAAGACGTGCTTGCTTGATAATGAGGTCATGGTCGATGGTTATAAGGAAGTTTGAGTCCTGTACAGGATCAACAAGCTCCTCATTCTTCAGCCATTCTACCTGTGGAATTATGAAAAAAAGCTACAATTTAAAAAGCTTAGTTAAAAATAGTATATAGAATATGTCCATAGAAGACATGTGTCACCTGACACTGAATGTGCTACTTCTAAAAATGAAATAGCTAGTGCACATCTATGCTTCCTAATGAAGGTTCTGTGAAGGTTTGGTCAAATCCTCACGAATGCTTTAGGAGAAGTTGCAGATAGAGAAAAAATTATGACGATGTCAGATGAAGAACGATGATGATGTGAGATGATGGATAGTGATTCCTATGTGTCACTTCTCAGGCAGGGGACAGTAAAATAGCTGATGCACATCTATAGTATTATACCACATCTATACAAGCCAGTTGTCCAAGACAGTGCATTTACTACATTAGTTATACATGTGCAATCATGTCCTGCACAGCTTGTTACTGAAGTAAGTTCAGTGAGGTAGCTAATAAAGGTTGCATGGTTGCAAAGGTTACAGAACACACATTTGGTCTCCCACAACAAAATGGAAGTGGCATCTTATGGTGTTATTCGGTATTATTCCCCCCCCCCCCTTCCGATTTTCTCCCTAATTTAGCCGTGTCCAATTCCTCCCCGTCACTAGGGGGCTCCCACATTAAGGCTACTACTACCACTCAGTCGGGAGGGCCGAAGACTAACACGTGTTTCCTCTGAACCACGTGATGCCAGCCGACTGCATCTTTTCGAACTGCTCGCTCACGTTGGGGGCGGCGTAACACACTCGGAGGACAGCACTATCCGCTCCTTCCACTTGCGTGAGCTCACAGACACCCCTGATTGGCTGTGGAGCCGTGATTAATATGGGAGCACTAAATACCTCTCATCCCTCCCCTCTGAGAGAGCTCGGCCAATCAGCTCTCTCTAGACCTCCAGCTGTGAGAGGTTACAGCATCACCCAGGAATCGAACTCGCGATCTCCGGATGATATGGCGAGCACTTTACCACTGCGCCAGGCCAGAACGGAGGCCCCAATTCGGTATTATCATTTAGCCACATGACTAAACCTCTGACTGTTACAGTATATTGGACAGAATTAAAGAAATAGTTATTAGTTAAAAAATAATAGTTAAAAAACTAGTGCACATCTATGCTTAATGAAAAAGGTACTGTGCAATTTCATGATTCCATTTCATGTTTGGTTTAGAAAAAGGTTTTTTCTTTTGTTTAAGATTAAAACTTATAATTTTTTTTCTCAGAAAAAAATTGACTAACGCACATCTATGCTTCATAATCAGGATTCTTTAAAGGTTTGATCAAATTCCCATGAATGGTTTAGAAGGACTTGAGGATAGAAGAAAAGTGTGACGCCGCTGATGCGAGATGGTGATAGTGATCCCTTGCTTCGCAGGAAGGCGAAAGAAAATCTTGCATTCTAAAAATAACTTGAAACATTTTAGCTCAATCATTATACTTTGTATTATTTAGGGAATTGCTGAAAAATACACTGTCTGTTATAACTTATTGTACAAGTCTGCTTGATTGTCGGCAACCGCAAACACACCTCAAAGCTACATCAGAGGTATTTGAAGAGGTAGGAGACACTGCTGTGCTGAACTGAACGGCTTATCCAGTCCTAAAAAATAAACCAATAAAACCAGCTGGACTGAAAGATTTTAAAGAGGTGTTGAACAAACGTCAAAATCATCTGCAAAGAACAGCCAGAGGTGCAGGAGAGTATCTCTAGTAATGATGCCTGAAAAATGATGGTTTGTGCAGTGAGTGTGTTCACAAAAGGTTGTTGCTGTTAAAGTTATAGTTTTGTTAAAACCTATATCTACTTCTACCACACCAAGTTACCAACAAATACAATGTTTAATTTATTAATTAAATCACATACCTCACATTTTTGGTTTATTATTAAATTCAATACTCTGGAACGGCTAAGAGACAAGTTAGTTCCTGTTCTGAAATGCGATATAGATATGATAAACGTCTCGGGTTACTTTGCTGTAACACTGTTCCCTGAAAAGGCGGGAACGAGATGCTGCGTGAAAACGCTATGGGAAGGATTTCTCGTGACCGGTTGTGAAGCACGTGTGTGTCAAACACGCCAAATA
>JAQMYJ010000039.1:15812118-15828507 GCA_030014305.1 Clarias laeviceps | reverse complement strand
AAAGTCTGCTTGCACACCGCACACACCACAAGACGGATCCTGAAGAGAAAATGATCTGAGGGTGTTTCCGGTTCATGACTATTTATAACCTCCAGGTGCACCTCATCGGTTGACGTCACCTGCCTGAGGTTATACATGCCAAAATATTTTACGTGTTTGACACACACGTGCTTCACAACCGGTCACGAGAAATCCCATAGCGTTTTCACGCAGCATCGAGTGTAGCCTTTGAAAGGGAACAGTCATTCCCATTATAGTCTCTCTCTCTCTATGTAAAAAAAGCAGCCTGTAATTTTACCAAAACGTTCTCTGTCTTGAAGACTAAACTGGAAGATTTTGACTGTTGCTTTTTGCTTGCTGAGTTTTCATCTTTTTTTGGAACACTCCTTCCATAAATATTCAGTTGATTCCTTTTTTAAAAAATCACCAGATCAATGTTTAAACATTTTTTCATCTATTTATTATTAGTCTTAGACTATAAGAATCATCCAACTATGCAATACCCTGTCTGTAAACTGCTACTATAGAAACGACAACATATTTGACATTTCCAAGCACATTATTATAAACCCATTATTCATGTTGCAGCCGGAAATATTGTCTAAGCCATACTGTTATACAGTACAAAAATAATGCACACTTACTGACCAATCAGATTCAATCTCAATCGTACCACCTTTGCTGTGGTATGAAGGTGTTAAAGTATTGCAAACCACTAATCCCTTTTTAACAGACAGCATATAATAGAGCAGACTGCATGAATACTGTACTCAGTTTGGCTACGTAATTTCATCTGTGAGTCTAAGGTACGTGAAACATTTTGGAGATATGTTTCAATATTATCTTGTGTGCCGTCAGCTGCACACCAAGCAGAATAACAGGAGCCGGAGACACTGAAAGAATCCAAATGAGAGAGGAAATGAACACATGCAGGAAAAAGGATGAGGAAAAGGAATCAAGTTAATGTACCTCAGCAGGTGGGATCCCTTCTGGTGGGCGACACTGCAGCAGAACTTCCTGTTCCAGACGCACCTCCCTGCCGAGTGGCTCCTGCTCAAAGTTTTTCCTGAGGTCTGCACAGTATGACAGGTGGTGAGAGAAGCTTTTAAGAACACTAGCCAACAAATAAGCTAAAAGGTTCTCCAAACTTCTGTTGTTTTTTTCTATTTAAGTCAATATTGCTTAATTTAAAATACATCACTGCAGGATAAGTGCATGTTACAATCAGACTTACATGCAATGCGAACGTAAGCGCGGCGGCTCTTGGTGGTACCCGCGGAGCTCCAGGCTACACACTGGCACCAGTAATCTTCCAAGCCAAAAAGCTCCTCAACCTGAACCCTGGACACTGAAATGTCTACCTCACGCACCACCAGACCTGAAGCACAGCCACACATATTAACCAGTATAATAAAGGACCACAATACTAATGATCTTGTTTTGTTGTTTATATTAAATGGCACTTTCTAAAACTGTTTTGACAATTATTATAAATGTCAAATCCATCCATTGCTCATTCACACCAATTATCCTGTGTATACTGTAGACGTACAGGGGTCTGGAGCATATCTCAGGTACTGTGAGTCAGGGCTCAAGGCAAAGCATACCCTGTATGGGGAGCCAACCCTTTGCAAAGAACAAACACACACACAGTGGCACAAGTTGGGCAATTTGGAAATGCCAATCAGTCTATAAAACATGTCTTTAGACTCTGGGAGGAAACCAGAGCACGTGGAAGGTAAACCAGCAAACTCCACGCACAGACCGAATGTCAGATTTTAACCCCCAACCCTGGCAGCATGAGACAACAGTGCTAACCACTATGTCATGATGCCACTAAAGTGTACAATAAATATTTAAAAATAGTTTGAAATCATATAAACTGAACACATTCTTCTCTCAACAAACACTCAACTCTTTCTCCTGGGAAACTAAGGGTTTATGTGGCTTTCCTGCATTCATACAGTTCCCTATATTTGCCTAATAGCATATGATTGGCTCTTATATTTTATGATAATGATTTACGAGCTGAAATCCTAAGTGACTTCCTAAGTGACCATTTTCAAACATTGACTATTCATCATCTTATCATTCATCTTCTTCTTATTATTATTATAATGACGGCGACATGGTGGCATAGTGGCTAGCACTGTGGCCTTGCACATTCCTCGGGTCTGTGTGCGCGTGTTCTCCGCATGCTTGGAGGGTTTCCTCTGGGTTTCCTCCCACAGTCCAAAGACATGCAGGGTATTTTGCGGTTTCCAAATTGCCCATAGTGTGTGAGTGAGTGTGTTTTTATGTGCCCCGTATTGGATTGGCACCCCGTCCAGGATGTATCCCACTTCATACCCTGAGTTCCCCGGAATAGACTCTAGACTTCCTCTGACCCTATATAGGATAAGTGGTTTAGAAAATGTATGCATGTATTATTATTATGTGTACCCCTGATTCACTTAATCTTCACATCCAACAGTCAACGGGAGAAAAAACGTGATCTCAGGGGCTTGGTTGTTGGTAGAATAAACAGAATGGGTTAAAAATAAATAAATAAATATATATTCTATAAAAAAAATGTTTTGATGAGAAATATCAGAGTGGAATAGAAAGATTGGTTCAAACTGACAGAAAGTCTGTTGTAACTCTGTGGTAAAAATGACATTTAGACCTGCACCAGCTCTGGGTCAGATGTAACACTATTATCTGTTCCAAATCTTTATTTGCCACCTATATTTTTAAGAAGAGAAAAACAATATCTTTGAGTAAGAGAGCAGAATGTCTGTATGAGAGTGTAAAGTACCTGTGACCTGATCCAGGCTCTCTCTGGTGACGTGGTCGTTCTGGTTGACCCACTCGCCGTTGCATTTGAAATAGATCTGGGTGGCGGGAGACGCTTTGCAGGAGAGTTTCACTGGTCTGTTCTTCACAATGAACGTGTCCTCCGGCTCGCTCTGGAACTCGGGCAAAGGCTCAGCTGGCGCAGAGGGGAAGGAGTCCGGCAGAACTTCGCTGTAGTCACTGCCATCTACACAGAGACAGAGACACAGAAGCGGTTTAAGTCCTGTGCTAGTGACTGGAAGATTACGAGAGACCTCAGAGCTGCCTCGTGGCAACGGTTAGAGCCGCATACAAAAGGTCTCCTTCCACATTTTCACAGTTATTACTGCCATCCATCAGAAAACTCACTGCCCCCCTTCCCCCCACGTGTGATCGTTGAGACCAAAACTAAAATCAGAAGGTGTTGTTTAAAACGTGTATAGAAACATTCAGGAATTCATTCATGCATTCATATTCTTGCTCAGACTTGTGGTGTATATTTATAATTAAATGAGTACAAATTATTATTTTATGTTGTGGACTGTGAGCTGTTTCTCCTCCATCTTGCCCAACACTGACAACCCAGACAGTCTCCTATAGGAGGACGGTTAACTTTGCTTTGTCATACTGTAGATGTTGTCTACCAACACATCATTCATCAATAATGTTTAAAAAAATACCAAAAAGTGCTTGAGATACCAGTCAATAAAGTACTGACTCAGAACTCTGAACTGTGAGCTTCCTTTCTGGACAGAATATGCAAGATGGTAGTTCTGTGGAGCAGAAGTGTACTCATGGCAAAAAAAACAACTCAGCAAACCATCATAAAAGGGTGTGAGAGTCTGTATCTGCGTGTCTGACATTTTTACTCTAGAGTGGCATCAGAAGCCTGAGTCTCTCCGGCTCAGCGTCCCTGGGGAGTGCAAAGAGGCACTGAGCATGGGAGGGACAGGCTGACCTTCCATTGAAAGGCCCAGTGATCACACATTATCTGCTGACATTTCCCCAGTGACACATCTCTCACAGCAGTGCAACTCATCCAGGGTGCTGTGCATGGCAGAGCCACAACGTGCTGCGTCCTGTCACATCCAACACCACAGTGCTCTTAACCTTTTAGCCAACAGCCAAGACATGCACACACACACACACACACACACACACACACACACGCACGCACGCACACACACAAATACACATAGCTGATCAGCCAACCCGGATGTAGGCTGGAGACATGCATACCAAAGTTTAAAAACCTCCCTTTTTACAGACTTGTCTCAATTTAAGTCATGTATACTTAAATTAATCAAAAAAAATATATTTTTATTGAGCAGCACATATCTGTCATTCACTATAATTACTATTTCTAAACAAACTTATAATTCACTCCTATCACACAGGATGCCAGTGTGTGAGAATAGCTCTACCACCTGTAGCCTTATAAATAAACGCCATAAAATGCATTCCTGTTGCACAACTCAGATGCAGTTGTGCACTCAGCACAGAATCGGTTAAGTCCTATGTGATCTGTCATGGCTGACTGACCGGTGCATCTCTATTATAAATGTAATAAATCTTATAAAAATCAGTGTGGTGTCAGTGTGGCATATGTGAATCAGCACACCAAAGAATCGCGATTCATAACTGGATCGATTTTTTCCCACCATATCTACTGAACACTTATGATTTCATTGTGAATAAAAACCTAAATATACTTATACAGTATGGTTGCTACTGAGAAACCATTTTCCAGGTTTTGCTTGTTAGACATGCTGGTTGGAAAACGCAGTGGGAGAAATGCCTTATAAATGTCCCTATGGGGTTTAAAAAAGTTTTTTTTTTTTTTTTTTTTTTTAAATCCACTGCTGGTTTCCGGTTCTAATTAGTTAGAAAAGTGCACTTCCACACAGGGGTATTCTAGGGCAAAAGCAAGCATGCATGATCTGAGCCTTATTTTAGCTGTAAAACTAACAGACACATTATAGAGAATAACTGTTTAGCTGTATCAAATCTTACTTCTTCTTTATATATATATATATATATATATAGAATATATCCCAATTGTACTACACACCCTGGTTTAGTTTGGAACATCGACATATTTTACACACGCAGACACCCAACATTCAAATCATTAGAACAAGAGGTCAGTTAGAGCAGATTTGTCCGTCTGTCATGTCCTCTATCAATCTTAGCTCCCTCCACTCACAAACCTAATGTAGGAATTTATATGCTTGTGGTTTGTGAGTGTACCTTTATGGAGAACTAAAGACTAGAGATGTACTGTATAATCTTTTTTTCATTTTTATTTTTTTATTAAATCACTGCATCTTTAAATGGCATAACACAATGTAATATTTATTCACATACTCTACGTAAAGGGGTACAGTGGAACCTCGGTTCACAAACTTAATTCCTCGTTCCTAAGTTCCAGTCGTAACCCGATTTTGGCATTGACTGATTCAGTTTTTTCTATAGGAATACAAAAAATGGAATTAATCTGTTTTCCATCACTATGAACTATATTTAACTTCTGATGTATTTGTTTATATCATAAAATATAAAAGAAAGTATGAAGGACTGATGTGAAGGAATGGAGGCGATGATGGTGGGCGGGAAGAAGGTTAGTGTTTGGAAGGAGAGCCCTCTTCCATAATGACACTGGGTAATTCTCCTTCAGGGGTTTTCTCTCTTTTTTGTTTCTTGGTCTCTGGTTCGTATGTGGCAGCCGATTTCACTAAAGATCCAGAGATAAAAAAAATTTCTGTGCTGCACATAAAGGACACTGTATTATCGTTCATAAGGCGTAGTACTCTACACAGATTTGCTCGGATGATTCTTCTCGGCAAAGGTTTGGAAGTCACTTCACTTTACACAAAATGCTTTTTTCATGTGCGCGATCCAGGACCACGGACTAAGCAAAAACGTTGTTCAGCTGATAGTGGTAGCTTGGGATGGCGGTTTCCGGTCGTCTTCTGAGGAGGAGTTTGTAAAGAAAAAACTAATTTTAGGCAAATTTTTTGGTCGTAAACCAATTTGCTCGAACAACCGAGGACATTTCATTTCCACTGTATAATGAAAGAGGAGAGACTTTAACTATTAAATGAGATTATCCTGCACAATCAATTGCACAAAACTGAAATCGCTACGTGGACATATGCAATTATTTAATCCCAAAAGGCTGCAATTTATCACAGCAATATATGCCTAGTTGGGAATTTATGTAGAAGTTTGTCAATAATTTAAGTATTATATATATTTTTTAAATGCTTTTGAGATTATAAATTATTAGCACACATAATGAGATCACTTTTGCCATTCTTTGCTGTTATAGCCTTGATAAATACATTTGAATGCAAAATTATATATTTTCATAGTTACATACTGCAGTTTAACTAGCAATTGTAATATGTCAAAATAATCATAACATGATTTTTTTTTATTAAATTGCGCAGGCCTAAATGAGAAAAAGTGAATGTACATGTCTAATAAATTGTATTTTATACACTTGCTCCTGATTGTTACTATGGAAAAGACACCCAGAGGGGCTGGTCATACTGTATGACAAAAACATCATATCACGATGCTGAAAACACTAAAGTTTGTAGACGCCCGTCCATTGCATATTTTTGCTTTTTGAACATCCCATTCCAAGTGTAGTTCCCTATGCTGTTGTAATAAGCTCCACTCTTTTGTAAAGGGAATCATATGAATCATACGTAGGAGGAGTCTGGTGTGCAGTCAGGAATTGCACATCATCCAAGCAATGTTTTTGAAGTTCACCGCACCATGGCACCTAGGCAAATTGTGTCTTCATGGACCTTACTTTGCACACATGCAAGAACATGTTTGGGCTTCTTAGTTCCAGTGTAGAGAATTTGATCAGATGCACTGTGATGTAGCATAAGCAGGCTTATCTGTTGATCTGTTGGCTTTGTGTGTTTTGAGAACGTGCATTTTACCTTGCATCCTCCCTGTGTCATACTTATTGTGTGTTATAGTAGGCTGGACAGCCACTGTGCAATTTTTATCAATAATGTAGGAGTAGTTAACTCACGCCATACATTTTAATCCGTCTTTCTGCATAGTCTAAAGCTATCTGCTCACACTGATAATGCGTGCTTACACCGTACAGTTAAACAAATGGGTTTGTTCAGCGATAGTTCCAGTACGGATAAATTCAATAAAGATGAAGATACATGCATTCTTAAAATTTGTGTCAAAAACAGAGAAAAATCATGAACCCAAAATTTGGTAAGTCTGTCTGTTTTGCTGGGGAATTGTATGTGGATATGTAGATATGGTATGTGGTGGTTTTCTGGATGTGACGCAATCAGCTGCTTTTTTAATGAGCATACCCAGAGTACACCAAGCTACTGTAGGTTTGCATCACAGAACGCACACCACAAAATTTGACCTCTTGTCTGTGCCGTGTTGTGATGCTATTGTCTTGGTAATCGTACAGATGATTCACACGGAATTGCAGACAAAAAGGATTATGGACCTGCTCACGCTGCGAGACGCTAACCAATATTTCTTATCCATGTATCCAGTCATCTAGGAGCCAGATCATTGGGCATTCAACGGGTAAAAGCACATCTTATAACAACTGGCCAAAATTCAGAATGTTTATAAAATTCATTTGGGCGAGAGAGGATTGCAACAGGCAAAAGGTGAAAAAATAAAACCATACAGTATGTATTATGTAATTTAAACATCAGATAACACAGTGCAACAATGTAGGCAGGTAACAGGGTAAGATCAGGATTTATCAACAACATAGAAACATCTTATTGTGTATTCTGCAGAGAGAGCAGTAGCTGGAAGGCCAGTAGAAGGTCCTGGCTGGAACTGTCATTTCCATTATGTCTCCATATGTGACAGCACTTTCCTTTATACCTCACACAGACACACAGGCACACACACACACACACACACACACTGTACTGTAGCTACAAGCACAGACTACATTATCTCCTCCTCCACACAGTTGTCTGGTCAAACCCGACACACTCCCAATCTGCAGAAGCTACACTTATACAGCGCTCAGTACAATAGGTTGAATTCACAAAGAGACAGTCAATTGAAATCACTTCATGTCACAAACATGTATTGTGTCAGTGACTGAGTCAGCCTGTTCACTCTCTCCCTCTCTTCTTATTTCTCATTCGTTTTCTTTATCCTCTGCCTTCAACTGTCATTCTGTGTCTTCTCAGACTTTGACTTCTTTGTCAATAAGTAATTGTGTTTCCTTTTTTGCCATCGCTCACTCCATATTGATTGTTGTACTCAAAGGTGTACCCCAAAACACTCTCTCTCTCTCACACACACACACACACACACACACACACACACACACGCACACCCACACGCATACACACAAAACCACAGAGAGAGAGAGAGAGGGAGAGGGAAGAGATGGAGGTCAAAAGTGTGAATAAATGAAGCAAAAAGTGTGAATCAGTGTAAATACACAGAAAAGTTGCTACACGCACGTCAAACTGATTCATAATTTGTGCTCAAATCACTGCTTCTTTTGATGCACCCCTTACACACGTTGATGAACACATCACGTGTGTACACACATACTGTATGTGTGATTGTCTGGCACCAATCTGGCAGGAGGCACTCAATCTAACACTGGGCTTGGCCGTGTGGGCTCGATGCATGACTGAACACCAGTCAGCTCTGTTCTGGCAAGCCTAACCATCGATCAGTGTGGAAATTGAAGTGGCTCTTTCTAATTTAGTTTTCAGGCTGGGATGAAAAAGGTCCGCTTGATAAGTAAACAAAGACAGGTCTTACTGTATATTCATATGCAAATGAGCCATTCCTTCCTCAGACCTTTAGAAGGGTCACAGAAAGACAACATCAGCTCACAACAACATGACTAAACTGTTTAACAAGGTTTAAGATAAATAGAACAGCAAGGAAAAAAATGAAATGGTCAAAAGAGAAATGAATAAAATCTAACTTGCTTGTTTAAATGCACAAAGACGTCACAGAAAGTAAAAATGTTTTGACTTTTGTAAGATTTATCTAGTATTTTCTGTTATAAGATTACAATAAACCTAACATCTAATTATAATAACATTTATGTCAAGCCATATAAAAAAATCTTAAGCCTTACATCTTTGTATTCTATCTACAGAAATTTTTTTTCTGTCTGAAAAAAATTCTTATCAATAGCAAAGTTATCTAACAAAGAATTTTTCAAGCTTGAAATGAGTGAAAAAATCATACAGTATGTACCGACATTTTAGAAGGGTCAAATTATTGACCTACATCAAGCAAAGAAATCATTCAAATGAATGGAATTGGGCTTAGAATTATCCAGTATCCAAATCCTTGTGGTGGTAGCCAGTGGAACGGGTCAGCATTACCTACCAGCACAAAAGTGGTCGACTACATGCAAAATTAACAACTAAACACTCTTTGATGTTCAAAAGATGGCACTGTTTGTCAGAGCATGAAGCCCTTAAAACCCAGAGCCTTTTTAGTCATTTTTTGCATTACTATGTTTTAATACATACTGTAGTGGTAGAGTTTGTGTAATATAGAGTGACATCCTTTTATCAGCACGGCCTAGGCAGAATGATGAACATTCTGAAATATTCAGAAATATCAGATCATGTGTTTTTATGGTTATTTTAAGTTGGTTTTGTGAACAAATAATAGTAATAATAATAATAATAATAATAATGATAATATGCTATAGTTTTCTATATTTCTATATTTTAATATGTACTATACTGTATAGCAAAGTTTTTATATTTTATATTTTTATATTTTTGTTCTGTTTTCAATAGCTATGTTTTCTATAGCTAAGTTTCTCTATATTCTAATTCTTATTTTATTCCATCATTTATTTTTACTTTAAGGTCACAAGGGGTCGTATAAGCATTTCACTGCATCTGACTGTGTATGTGACAAATAAAATTTGAAGCGCATTTTGTGAGTTTTACATTTTTACAATGTCCATTCCATATTCTGGTAGCAGTAAAATTTACATGGTTTAAAACTAATAATAACATTGGTCCTACATAACATATCAGAAAACCCAAACGCACAGTTTAATGTTTGAAGTCTGCCCCATTAGCACACACTGGCAGGACCTTAATTAAAAAAAATTTAATCAGTCCATTGATCAACGCTGTGTTGCCGTGTTGCTTGAGTTTTAAGTGTTAAACCTCCTCATTTTTTAAAAAAGAGCCCATTTACCGTCAGTATGACCTTTTTATTCTTTTTATGGAAGCTGGCATCCACTGCAACTACTGCTTCTCAGTACACCGCTCTCACAGTAGCAGAATAAACAGGTACAGGAATGCGAGAGGGAACTGTCCACTAGCAGTTACTCGATCGCTGATGGCACTCTTCTCCCGGCCAGATTTTTTAAATGGATGGGCAAATATACTTGGGCGGCCTGCCAGAGTACACTCTATGTGTGGGAAACACTGCATTATTAAAACATGGAAGGATAGTGCTGAACCATCAACTTTGAGGAAGAAATGTGGTCAGAATAAAATCATGAATTTCCATTGCAAAGGTTTGGACTTTAGAACAATGTACAGTAAAAAGGTCACTGCGCAAGCCTCTGGAGGCAGTGTTATGATCTGGGGTTGCTTCAGTTGGTCATTTTTAGTTTCAGCAACGTTATGTGGCAATAAAGTGAAGCTGATGACTTGAATGACCAGCATATCACATGAATAAAGTTTTTCTGTTTGCACCTTTTTTGGGAAGGCAATGTATTTGGCATATTGTAATCCTACAATCAGATGTACCAGTGACAATTTAGAGATATAGAAGACATTTCTGGGTAAAGAAAATTCAAATAAATAATAATTACAATAATAATAAACATCTTCTTGCATTCACGTCTCCAATCTCCCCAAAATTCTAATGGATTGTTAATCCCATATATTATCCTTTTTTTCATTTTGCAAATATGAGTGTTTATGACTGATAATACAACACTTTGAGCATAGGAACTGATGCTAATGAGAGCGTAGCCATAGATGGGAGCAAATTTAATTAACCTGCTGCTGGGAGACAGAAAAAGAGGTGCTCCTGGCAGCCAAAAGAGAACACACATGGTTTGGAGCGTAGCCACAAACCCACAAATATCCATCACAGCCCCAACCGGCAGCCCACTGTTTGGCTGGAATGACTGAAGCTCTCTGAATAGAGACAAGCTCTTAAGAGGCTTCACTGCAAGTCTTTTATTACAGTAATGACAGTCAGCAAAGTGGCTGAAGAGCTTCCTGACTCCTAAAAAAACACCAATAACAGGCACAGATGCAACTCCGCTAAATATTTATAAAATATTTACCTACATATCGCTTAAATATTTGTGACAATGCATACACAACATTGTTTTAAAGAAAAGATCAGAAGCTACATGCACGCACACACCACATGCACATAATGCCTCAGTATAATTCTGCAAGCTCCAGAGTGTCTCTAGATAAACCACCACAAACAATCCCTGTCTCTTTGTCTCTTATTCTGCTTCTTCCTTTATCCTCAGCTTTTACTTGTGTATATAAAAGTCAAAGTCACCCTGTTTTAACAGATTGTACTGGGTAAATACATTATTTCATCGGACAATGCCAAGCTATAAAAAGTGTCTGTGTGTGTATGTGTGTGTGCATGTATATGTGCCCATGTGTATTATAACTCTCTACATCTGAACTTCAACGTGATATATTCAAGCAAAGGACAAATAGTGAAGTATAAGAGAACCATAAAAAAAATAAAAATAATAATAATAATAATAGTGAAGGATGCTATTCAGCCATGCATTGAATGCACACTTGCAACTTCACAGCAGGAACCCTGACTTTGGATGACGGTTATAATATTGTTGTAATGATATTGTGATGACATCTACTGTACCATCAGAACAATATTTTTGTAAAAGTTAGAATGACTTTGATAAAATTGTGTTCAGGTAGGGAAGAATGAATAACTCAAGTACAACTTTGGAAATAGAACAACATTTCAACTTTTTTCACGAATACAACAGCTTCCTGCACACACTGCGTGCATCAGCCGTAACATTAACACCACCCTCAGGAGAACTGAATAACACTGATTATCAATTAAATACGAGTAAACTTGGTGACAGGATCACAGGCACCCAAAGCTCGTCTATGCCTGTGGGGACCAAAAGCGGGCCAATCTGGTCCAGCCCCAAATTAAAGCCAATGCATTCTCAATCCATGGAATGCACCGGGCAAACAATTCCGTTCCATCCAGGCTCCACGCCTCGACCCACAACACTCAAAGAATCTGCTACTAACGTCCCAGTGCCAGATACCACAACACACCCCATAGATCTTGGGAGTCATTCCCCGAGGGGACAGAGCTGCCCTGACACAAGGGGAACCCACATGATATTGAGCTTAATGTTTGGCATTTTAATGTTATGGCTGATCGGTGTATCTCTTAGTGATGTAATGTTACCTCTTTGTTTAATTTTCTTTCGGAAATATTACTGTGAGGTGCATCTAGGCTCCCAAATTACTATATGGTGTTTGTACAGTATTCAAACTGCATCATAGCTGTTTCACAAAACAGGTCTCAGACATTTATGTTTTTTTAAACCCTTTTGGCTGCTTTCCAATCTTAGTAAATTGTTGTTGTCCCGTATTAGCTGAAGAATGAAGAATGATCTCAACAAAGGTCCTCACAAGGATAATAAGACAACCCTCTGTGTATGTCTGCGTGTGTGTGTGTGTTTGTGTGTGTGCTATTCACAAGGTGACAACCACCTTTAACTGAACCGATTAAAATCAGTGTTTAATTAACAAGCAATTAATTAAACAAAGCCTGTTACTGTCAGCGGTGGTGTAAAGTGGTGTAAAAGCATTACGAGTGAAATTCACACAGCTGCTTTAAACAAAAGATTTACACTAGTGTCAACCTCACATTCACACAACAAGCATGTCAATGTCAGCCTGATCTGAGGTAGTGTGTTCCTCTACTGCACAGTACATGAACACACAGAACAGAAGCTCTCATTCAGGAAACCTACACACACAGTATGAATGCAGATCAATCCCTGCTAACCGATATCACCCAAATGAGGATGGGTTCCCTGTTGAGTCTGGTTCCTCTCAAGGTTTCTTCATATATTGCTATCCCAGGGAGTTTTTCCTTGCCACCTCGCCCTCGGCTTGCTCATCCGGGCCGACCTGATAATTATGATTTATACATATATCCTCACACTTTTTAAAACTCATTGTTACATTTGATTAATTCTGTAAAGCTGTTTTGTGACAATGACTACTGTTAAAAGCACTATTTAAATAAAACTGAATTTAACTAAATCCTGCAAAAATCTCCCTAATTAAACTGACGACTAACAACAAATACATACAGTAGGAGCTTTAACACAATATTTTTAGTCTTTTGATATTTCTATTCATTTCACATTTCAGAGATCAAATCTACTAACACTCTCCTCCATCTACCCATATGTAAAGAGTAAGATTAAGTAAAAAAAAAAAAAAAAAGAAATAAACACTCTTTGGTGTACAAACATGGCACTGTTGGTGAGAACATGTAGTCTTTCTGACGCAGAAAACCAGAGCATTTTTGCCATTTTTTTGCATCACTATGTTGTAATAAATGTTTATGGGGTCAGAATTGTGCAATAAGATGAATTGAATTTTATTTCCATTTAATCAACTATACAAACCGAAATATGGGTCATTTAGGCACTGCGCATTGTGTGAGTCACTCCCGTATTCCGGGTTTGATGTTTACCCCATCGACACACACTGGCAGGACTTCTGTATAAGCATTTCTTTATTTTTATTTAATCAGTTATTGACCAATACTGTGTTGGTCTGTGTGCCGCTTTAGTTTTAAGGGTAATTAATCTTTAAACTGTTTTTTTTTTTTTAAGGACCCTGTGCAACCATTAGTATGCCCTTCTTATTCTTTTTATGACAGCTGGTATCCGCCACATTTACGTCCTCTCAGTACACCGCTCCTGCAGTAGCAGAATAAACAGGGAACTGTCCGCTACTAGTTAATCGACTTCGAATGGCCTTGATCTCACGGACAGATTTTTAAAAAGGCTGGGAAAATATACTTGGTCAGTTGTCAATATGCTTGGTGGCCCACGAGAGTATACGCTATGTGTGGGAGACACTGCCGCTGAAATACACCAGTGCGGACTAAATAAGTACATGGCAAGGTGTGTAATTTTTTTTTAATACACACAGCACCTCCATTTAAATAGTGTGCTCTGTAATGGACCTTTACTTTTTTCCCACAATCCATCTCTCCCTCACATCGTCTCCTCCCTCTGCATCGCTATCAATCCCCCACTGACTCTCCTTCACACTGAGACTGAAGTAGAGCACGAGAATGAAGTAGTGCAATGATAAGGCTTATTATCACTTCAAACTTCTCTCTCTTCTCCCTTTCTCTCCTGCATACACACATACACACACCCACATACACACACACCCACGAACTGTCTGAACATTACATGTTACCAAGCTATTTCCGTCCTCTGCATTTGTGAGTGTGTGTGTGTGCGTGCATGTCAGGGATGCAGTGACAGAAACGCTTTGCTGGGTTTTTCGGCATGTTTTATTGACAGGTAAGCGTCAAGTCACTATACCCGTAAACATCTTCAAGAGCAAGTGACATGCGCGCACACACACACCACAGACACACAAGTCACTGGGGACATTGTTGGTGGGTTGTAAGCATAAATATAGACTATGCAAACACACAGACACACACACACTTTGTGTGCACAGAAGCACATGATAAAACATGTCGTGGCCCTTCTCTTATGACAGACACACACCCACGTTGCAGTCCTGTAATCATCACTAATGATGTGTCTGAGAGTGTGCATGTAGTGTCTGTATGAATGGAAGTGTGTGTTAACAGCACCCAGGATGCTGGAGTCACACCCTGAAACCTGACAACGTTCTCCACACTTATGTGACTAGACAGTTCATCACGTACTCCAGTATGATCATACTCATGTATGATTCATGTGTGTGTGTGTGTGTGTGTCTCAGCTTAGCACTGAAACAATTATACATTTAGAAAAGATTGTGAGCTTCAACATGTCGCTCGGGATTTGCATAAGCTAAGGTTCTTCCTACGTAGAGTTGCCACATTTAAAAATAAACACTCGTGAACTGATGACAGAAGTGTATACAGTAAATGGGGTGGGAAGCTCTCCATGATGATAAAACAAACATGTTATGTGACAGGGAAGATTATTGTCCAGCACTTATTGTATGTGGAGAAGGAAATGTTTCATCATAGAATGAAGGTGGTGAGTTAGAATGTGAACTGTTCTGATGTGCACTAAATCTCCCTGCACTTCAGGAGGACAATAGTGAACAGATCCATGATTTCTACATTTAACATTGGGGAACTCTCTCCATCGTTTGGCATACACACTTGAATCGTGGATTAACTGCAATGTTAACCATCATAACAAGAAATGAAATCTATTAGATGCTGTATGGTGTTATATTATTGTTTCACCCACTTAAACTCTTTTCTTTCTAGGGTCACTTGGTGCTCAAATGGGTTGCCAGACCACATCAACAATCTCCCTTATACAGTGCCGATTAAAAAAAAAGCCTGATAAAACCAGACCAAATAATATCTGTATAGAACTCATATTTTAGCCTAGTTATATCTGGACATTTTTGTTTCACTAAAATATGTCTGGATGTTTATTAACAGGATGATACAAACTATACCAATTATTATTAATATATATATATTTTTTCATTCACAGTTGTTCAAGTACCTTTTTACTTTGAACAACAGAAAAAACACAATGATAAAGACAGCCTGTGTCCACATAAAATATATATATATATATATATGTGAGTATTGAATACTTTATTTCATGGTTCAATTTAAACACTGGCCATCTTGAAAGTGTGTCTTGGAAGTAACTTGTTTTAAGTTTTGAGGTTCTACAAGTAATAAACGAAAACAACCTGCTGGCTAAACAGCGGAGCACTTTCAGTAAGAGAACGCTGCAGCTCCGCTGTCACAAAGAACGCTACAGGAAGTCTTTTCTGCCAACTGCAATTAGACTTTACAATAACCTTGCTCTGTGTCAAGAGGGATCTCCTTCTCTGACATCACAATAAATACGTTCAATTCACTATGGTCACATCCTCCATTCATTGCGTCCTCTTTTTTTATTAGCATTTGCTGGTTATATACTTGCTGGTTCATTCTCTCTGTTACTACTTTCTGGTGCACCTTATGTGCCTGTATATACAATCATCATGCATGTGTACACAGAAGCAGTATTTTCATATTCATATATTATTTGATAGCATTTTTCTACCTTTTTAATGCACCTTAAATTTGACACAAATTTTACCTCATTAATGCACCTTAAATTGTTAACAGTGTTCATTAATGCACTTTAATTGTAATTGTATTTTTCTTCCCTCCTCCATCATTAAAACTCTTGCAATTCCTAACTGTTATCTGACCAGACCTAACTGTTATCTCTCCTCTTCTGCTCTCTCTCCCGCTCTTTCTCTTCCCTCTCTCCCCCTCTCTCTC
>JAQMYJ010000039.1:15767987-15791484 GCA_030014305.1 Clarias laeviceps | reverse complement strand
TGTACACACTCTCCTAACACACATTTCAGTCCAAACAGCTTGAAAAAGTGCATGTAGGACTGTATGACCCCTTTAAATATAACATTCCTTAAAGATTTTGGTCCATACTGACAGAATGGCATCACGCAGTTGCTACAGATTTGTACTACACATCCATGATGCAAATTTCATGTTCTATCACATCTCAAAGGTTCCACCTGTGGAGGCCGTTTGAGTACAATGAACTCAGTTTAAAATTATTTTAACTTGTTGATATGGCAAATTATACCGTGTTCATATAGGGATGGACAACAACACTCAACTTAAACGATGATCAATTAGTACTAAATGTGCCAAAAAAAATGTATCTCGTGCGAACCATTCATCAAACCAACACCAGCAGCCTGAACTGTTGATACAAGACAGGATGGAGCCATGCTTTCATGGTGTTTACACCAAATTCTGACCCTACCATCTGATTGTCACAGCAGAAATCAAGATTCATGGCAACAGGCAACATTTTTCCGTTGTGAAATTTTGGTGAGCCCATGCAAATTATAGCATAGGTTTCCTGTTCTTAGCTGACAGGATTGGCACCCAGTGTGATCTTCTGCTTATGTGTTGTGAGTTCAGAGATGCACTTCAGCATACTGTACCCAAGCTGAAAATAAAAGATATTATTTAAGTTACTGTGGCCTTTCTATCAGTATGTCTAGCCTTTCAGAAAACTTCTGCTCACTGGATATTTTTCAGGCCATTTTCTTTAAGCCCTAGAGGTGATTGTTCATGAAACTCCCAGTAGATCAACCGTTTCGGAAATACCTTGTCTGGCACCAACAACCATGTTGATGGCCAATTTGAATTTCAGCAGGTTGTTTTGACCATGTTATTTATTTCCACTTTCTTTTTAAATCCCATGGAGTTATGTACACTGCTAGGCAAACGTTTAGATGCACCTTTCAGTTCCATGGTCTTTCCTGATTTTTATTTCTTTCTCTTTATTTCCACTACAATGCTGAAGGTATCCAAAATATGCAATAATCTTTGAACAGTTGACAGTTGATATTGAGATGTGTCTGCAACTTATCTTCTGTAAAGCCTTCATAACGGCTCTAACTTGAGGTGCTTGTAATTAATTAATTCCAGAACAGTTGACCTTCATGTCTTGAAATAACAGACTGATGTTGTTGTTAATTAATTACCTAATGCCATATGTGTTATTTCACAGTAAAAAAAAAAAAAATAAAAAAAATCAGTATTGTTCCAGAATGTAAAAAAAGAACTTGTCTCCAAATGTATGACCGGTATTGTACATGACAGTACATTTCATATTAAATCAGCAGCAATCAATATATTATTGATACAAAATTGCTAAATTGACTGACTACAAACAAAACTGCAGGTTGATTTATCTATTGTACCAAAATTGTGGGAGGCAGTTAAAGTGTTTTGGGGGAAAAAACTAAGAAAAATGTACAAGATATAACAAAAAGTATTTTGAAATAGTATTTTGGTATTTGTGTTTATCACCCTAACAAAAAGTGTTTCAAAGAAAACATGCACAATATAATCAGTTTCTCATTTTTCTTAAAACTCTTTTGCTATCAATTTACGATGTGCTGTGTTTCCTATTTAAAGGTAGAGCCAGACTTGAATTTGCAATACAGCAGTACTGTTGTATGTCACAGAGTTTACAGTGCTATCACTAAGCCTGAGAGAAGTTTGGGGGGTTTCTTTCTTGTGTGTCCTAAGATTGAGGATGATTGGAAGTGGTGGTGCTTTAGTGCTAGCCTGGGTAGCAGAAAACCCAACCGGTGCTGTAATACCTCAGTATTTGACATGCTGTTCTTGCAGGTGTTAGATTTATGATGATGTGATGAGATACACTACTGGGGCATGATGGGGTGGAATCAGAAGCTTTAATCCCCTCACTAGGACATCCTTCTCAGGTAATTATGCTCCCTGTCAGACAGGGAACTTGACCCACTAGTCCTCGATCTACCGGGGTGCACCATCACCCTTCTGCCTGAAACATTTTGTTTTTTTTAGTTTGTATTAGATTTGTAGTTTATAGTAATAAGCCATTAGACTTTTTTTGTCTTTCCACTCCACTTTCAATCATTTTCCAGACGATGTGTGTATAATGTTTAGAAGTTATCTGGTAAACTGTTCTGTTAAAGATAGTCCTGATTCATACTTGTATTGAAATCGATAATAAGGTTATACTAAACATTAATTACGACATTAATTAATTCTGTTTGCCTTTTTTACACCTGTACTGAAATGATTCATAATTGCACTATCCGGTGTCACCCAAAAGAAACTAGGTTCCATTGTGAGTCTTCTTCCTTCTGCCATCTAAATCTACATTCTGGGTTTTGTTTTATTTTGATACTGTCTTCTGTTAAAAGCTCTATTGAACGAAATGGAATTACTTGACCTCATCTCTTGATCTCTGTCTATTATCATGCTTAACCTCCCTATTTAGGATCTATCTCAACCTCTCCTTTATTTTCCATCTCTTACACTGTCTCTCTTTTTCTCTTAGGTCACAGGAAGCAATAATTTCTAATGTCACAGGTGGTTTATGGTAGCGTCAGTTTAGCAACAATTCATCCATGTTACCAGAAGATGTTTTTTCCCCTCATTATCATCATCCTGTTTTTATGCATCTGTCAGTGTCCTTGGAATCTAGGACACGGTCGAGAGTTTTAATCAATTTTCTGAGTGGTATGGCTGCCCAGTCAGTCAGACAATCCTCTGGCAAAGCTGGATACAGGCCCAGCAATAAACAATAATACAATATCTAATTTGAATTATGGTTGAAAGAGATTAAGGCATCATAATCCTGTGAATAAACAGAATAAAGTGAAGAAAAAAATGATGAATTGGGGGATGAACTCTCACTTGTTTTTGTGTGCATTTGTAGGTGATGCTGGGGTTCTGAGGTGGACAGTACCATTTCATTAAAAGGGCACTAATCCATGAGCCAGTCTCTCTCTCTTTCTCTGGTGTAAAGTCTGGTCTGGTTCACTCTCTCTCATCCATCCCCCAGGGCTCTAAACTAATCTGAAATCTAGGGATAAAAAGCCTTCAGTGGTAATTACTAAAGGAACAAAAGAAGACCATGTATGACCAGGAAAAATAAAGTAGTGGGTGATAAAATGAAAGAATCTGTAATCATTCAGTGACCAATCCAACAAAAACAAAACTCTGGATTTATTCCCATTTTCATGTCCAGTGTTGAAGCAAAGAATTCCACTCATATCCCAGGCCTGGTCTGTATATATTTCCACCCACCACTTTAGCTCTTCTCAACCAGCTTTTTTATGAGGATCAGAAGTTAAACAAGGGCAGGAGCTGTGAAGTGAGGACACAAAAGGCCAGCAGCAGTGTTTTCCCACACGCAGACCTCATCCAAGACCTGTGCTGAACTCTGCTGCGTGGTCTCGATTCATGCAGCGTGAAGTGCATTGTGTACTCCGTCTCTTCAGAGATACTCCATGAGCAGAAATAACTAATATGATTACAGACAAAAATGGACAGAAAGACTCTTAATATTGAGACTGTATACTCATGATACAGTATTCTTGGTAGTAGTTGAATGAACTTTGCTCCATCTGTGTTTGCTCCTCCCTCTTGATTTGAGGTTACACCCACACACAGCTTGTTCAGGAAGCAAGGGTAGTCCATGTGCTGCACGTTTAAGATTTTTTGTTTAAACAATGGACATTAGACAGAAGTCATCTTAAATCCTTTAAAAATTACTAAATTGCTTATAACCACTATAATTTGCTTAAGAGGAGAGCCCGGGTTACTGCCCCGTCCGGACAGGTGAAATAAGTATCGTCCTGCTCAGCCTTGAGAAAGAAGCCACAAGTTCTCAGGATCAAACGAGTTCAACTGGTCTTTTTATCTCATCATATAAATCAAAGGCATTTAGGACTCCCTTCTGTTGTGCGCCGCGACAGACGCCCTCGTCCAGGATGTCTCTATGTAATTATATGCGAGAGATCCTTTATTTCACCACCGCTGCCCACAGCAGATGAAAGACACAGGCATGTAATTGCCCCTTTCTTGTCGAATGAAGAGGAAAGAGAGTGAGAGAAGAGAGCCAGAGGGAGGGGTGAGACTTAGTGTTCCTGTATATCCTGTTTACTCTGTGGCTCACCTCTCTGTCTTTCTCTCCTCCCTCCCTGTGTGTCTAGTCTGTGGCAGTCACAGTGGCTCCAGTCAATTGGACTTCATTATTCTCTGAGAGTCTAGAACAGAAGTGTAAATTCATGTGCTAATGCATCTGTGCAAACACTGCTTTTTTTTTACAGAAAGATTTACACACTCCACACCACTGTATAAGTGTCAGTCATGGGGATACACACATTCACTTAAATGCAGTGTGAACAGATGCTGTCAAATACACACACACACAAACACACACACACACACACACACGCTCAATACAGTCTTGTCACTCACACACGGCAGTCTAAATCAAGAACAAAAAGCCCGGCACTTAATCAAGAGTTTCCAGGCAGCACCAGAATCATGAGCTAGCGCTCTCACATTCTCAAGCTGCAAATGACTGAGGAATAGCTGTCATCGTGATTCACCACGTCTCTCCTTCCTTTCAACCTCTGATTTGTTTTATAATGAAACAAATAAAAAAAAGAAGAAAAAAAACAGAGCACAACTACTTTGTGTTGTTATCATAAATTGCCGTCAGAAGATTTCTCACAGGTGGCACTTCTATGACATCTCATTAAAACAGGGAACGAATTGTGCTTTGGATCTGAAGTGCAACACTAAGCACTCAAGTCTCCTCATAACCACACATATACGGGACTATACTCAAGGAATGATATTTTGTTTTCATATAAACAGAGCGATATAAGCATGTAAAGTATATTCTGTGGCTCCAGAACCACAGCCACAGTTGTCCCACATGCTCGAGACCACCTGCTCATGCTTTAAAAAAAGAGGGTGCAGCCTTCAGCTGAGACAGCTTCTCTGACAGGAGCGTGGGGACCCACACAAAGCCATCGACACAATCTGCTAAAACGTCTGCTGGCTACGTGTCCATGTGTCTGCACGTCTTCTTTAAGCCTGCACTCAGGGCCCGGATCAATCAATGCAGCCTTATGCTATCCCATTATGAAGCATTATATTAACAAGCATTATGAGCAGTTACTGTTAAAGCACCTGTGAAATGACTTGAGGTCAAGAATTTTATTCCATATGTTCCAGTTTTCTTTTCAAATAGGAAGTTTTGGTGGAACAGCGAGTGGCAGTAAAGGGACTGTTGGAAAAGGATGCATTAGAGGAAGCCAATCAAAAACATTCCTTAGTTACTATAGATAACTAACTAGCAGAATTGATCTGGGAAAAGCATGCTTTTAAGGGACTGTTTAATCCGGGGAAGCGTTAGTGTATTTCAAATCTCATGAGTCATCAATATTTGTACTATTGCCAGCAAATTTAAAGCTGTAAAATAGCAGTCTCCACAAAACCATTTTTTTTCTGTATGAACAGGCTATGTATCTAGAAAAAAATAAATAAATTATATATATATATTGCTGAAACATGTATTTGAACAGGAACTAGAACTTGAGTGGCCGGCATTGAGTCCTGACCTCAACCCCATTAAACACCCTTGGGGTGACCTGGAACACAGGACATTTCCCTGACATCAGTGTCCAACCGCACTAATGCCCTTGTGGCTGAAAGAGCAGAAACTCCCACAGCCATATTATGAATTCTGGTGGAAAGCTTTAACAGCAGAGTGGAGGCATTTAAGGCAGTAAAGAGGATAATGTCTTTGGAATGTGATGTTCAACAAATGCTTTTGTGTGGCAATTCATGAATTAGATTTTTTTTCTAATTCAGATTTAACTTATATATGTTTGCATCTGAAATGGTAAAATGTTCTCTATAATCCTACAGTCGTGCTCCAAACTATTCACACATTGGCAGGCAACAAGGCAACCTGTGTGGTAGGAGTAAATTATAATTATTAAGTTTTTTTTGAATTGTAACAAAATATTAATAGCATTGTTTTTTTAGAATTGTAACAAAATACAGAATCCCAAATTTGAATTGCAAATCAAATCGACACCTTAGTATCCTGATAAACTTCTGGTCATATAGCGTATATTGGTTAATATGATGTTGCTATTTTTCTAAGCGTGAGATTTTTTCTTCCCACAGGGGAAGATGCTGGGGCTCATTACACAAGAGTAACAGAAGCCTATCCTTTAAGCACAGCACCTGAAATACTGTCTGTACCTGTTTGTAAAGAGGAAAAGGACTTGGTAACTTCTTTGTGCGTTGAGTGCCCTTAGTCATTCACAGGATCCTGCTCTACCATGCTTGCAACAAGCTCCTCTGGCCCTGATCACTTGATTTCTCTCTCACAGCATCCTGATAAAGATTCACAGCACATAAACCCTGATGTGAGATGTACTCGGACAGCTATGCATCAACAGTCTTTTAAAAGTCCCTCACTTCAAGACTAATCGATCAAGCAGAATGATCCAGCCCACGTTTCAGCCATCGGATCAATAGACATCTTCACGGCTTCTACTCTGGCACTTGCCCTTGTAGCTCTTTTTCCTTCACAGTGCTATTCTGTGAGCAGAACGAAACAAGACAGTACGATGTGGGACGGGGTGGCGCAGTTCAGAGCAACCGCAAAGAGAGTTAATGAACCTGCACCAGTCAGCATGGCGTCCATCTGTTTCCTTAATCCTCATAACCGTTGCCCATGCAGTGCTAGGGCACTATGCCATTACAGATAAACCTGACTTACTGCTGCCATATACAGACAGAGGCTGTGAGCAGCTTACTGTGAATGAACCCCAGTAAAAATGCACTGGACTGTCCAAACATACTGACTTTTTTGAGACAGAAGGCTAAGTGTGGCCTGGCTGGGTTTAACTGCTAAGAGCTCAGCTCACCTGCTAATCACAGCACAGTGCCAGAGAACAAGCACAGTGAGCAGAGAGGTGAGAGTGAGGCCGGCCATGGCACCCATCTGTTCATCCACAGGCGAAAGGTGAACGGATTTCCTTACTCATACATATGCTTGCACATACTAATATAAATGTTTAACAAGCACACAGTGTCACCACTGTAACATTAATACAAATTTGGGTATTATTATAATTCATAAAGATAATATTATTAATTATAATGAACTGTAATCAGAAATTACTTGTATTTACATTAAAAGACAACATTAATTAGGATTATGGTAGAAACCAACCAGCCTTCATACCAACTAAACTTGTGCATCAGTGGTGTGAATGTTAACAAGTTGTAATTGTTATTAGGGATGGGAATCACCAGGGACCACTTGATACAATATTATCACAATACCTGGGCGCTGATACAGTTTGCATTGAAATCCTGTAAGACACATGATTTAATTTTATAAATGTCTCTGTCTCTCTCTCTCTCTCTCTCCGTATATCCCAACAGGGGATTTCAATTGGGTTGAGTTCTGGACAAGGCCTTTCAAAAAGTGCTGTTTTGTGTTTCCCAAACATGGCACTAGGCATTAAGGCCAAACAACTCCACTTAGATCTCATCTGTCTCAAGGACATTGTTCCAGAAGCCCTGTGCTTTTGCGAACCTCAGTTGTGCTTTCTGTTCTTTTTAGACAGAAGAGGTTTCTCCTGGAAACCCTTCCAAACAAACCAAACTTGTTCAGTCTTCTTCTAATTATGCAATCATGGATTAGGCCTGCACGATAAAAAAAAATGCCCATGAAAAAAATCATGATCTGGATTTACACATGCATGCAATCTGATTTATGAATGCTTGCATGTCTTTCCCTGCATTCAGATCACGCTGCACTCACATGTTTGCTTATTTACTTGACAACAATTAAGAATTCTTTTATCTTATTGTTACACTGGACAAACTCATACAGTGTAAAACAAAACACCATTAATTCACCAATCAGGCCAGGATTAGAGATCACATTTTATTTTACTTTTAATTAAGTGCAATAGATGTTTTATGGGTAAAAGAAAAAAACTAATTGTGCTGGGACGTCTTATTACATGAGGTTTAAAGTATATTAAAAAAAACGTCTATGCAGTTAAAAAGCTGATCTTCTCATGAGTTCGTGTAAGCACTGCTTAATTATATACTGTTTCTATAATTAAGCATCTGTGAAAATGATGCGACAAAAGCTGTGCATGGACTAAATAAACAACCACGAAAGAAAACTTTATGCCTTTTGCGAGGAAAATAAAGAAAAAGATCTTAGTGATTTGCAAAACACTGAGGGCTTTAAAACATCATGGCATGTAGTAATATTGAGTATCAAAATTATTACTTTGTTTAAGTGAGTGAAGTCGACATTCTGAGTCAAACTGGTTCTCAAAACACTTATTAGCCCACATGTACAAGTGTCAAATCAGACACACTGAAAAGCATGAAGGCTGTGTGAAAGCACACACTGATATATCCTGTGAGTGTAACTTCATCATTACACTTCTACCGGCAATAAGTCTTCAACCTCCAATCCAAACGCTCCTTTTCTTCACCTCACTCTCTAACTAACTCGCACTTTGTTTCCTCCGTCACAAGTTAAAAGGCAAAAAAGCTGACAGGCACTGATAAAGGAAGTGTCTTTCCAGGATACAAATTAAAGTTAAAAAAGAAATCATTAGAATGAATAAAGGAAAAAGGATTGTTGTACAATTCCATTTGGACTAAGCCTCACTTATTCTAAGACAGCAGTTACAGCCATATGGAAACTGCACACGTCCCACTAAGACATCCTCTCTTTAGGGCCAAGTATTCAGGAACAGAGTATTCAGGAACAAGCAGATTATGTGCTCATATTAGGTTTTTTCCTTTTTTTTTTGGATGTGTCAGAAGGTTGGGAGGTAAGAAAAAAAAACTGCTGACTTGTGCAATATAAAAGCATTCACTTGTTATGTATGTTTTCAATGTAATGCACTTTATAGGGTGTTGCCACATCATGATGCTGTAACTAATGCAAAGCTTTTCATTATAGATTCCAGAAAGCTACTGTACACACCTCAACTGAGGTGCAATCTGCAGGCAGAGAAGACCAAACTTATCTTTACAGAATTCCAGTATGTCGAAATCCTGGTGAAACTGGTGAGTGAAATTAATTTAGTACGTGCTGTCACCTTGCGATTTAACGTGTCAATCTTCTACAAGGGTGAGAGAAAACACCAAATAATTACAGTAAGCACATTCAGAGATGGTTTTCTGCTTACTGCTGTTGTAAAGAGTGGCAATCTGAGTTACATTAACCTTCCCGTCAGCTTGAACCAGTCTTCTCTGAACTCTCTTATCAATACTTCTATCTGCAGAACTGTCTCTTACCAGATGTTCTTTTCTCTTTCCATTCTGTCGAAACTCAGAGACAGTTATGGATAGAAAAACCCAGAAGATAAGGAGTTTCGAAAACACTCATACCAGCCCAACACCACCAACCATGAGGCAAAGGTGCTGAGATCATATCGTATTTATTAGAGGTGGGAGAAAAGAAACAATTTTCAGTTTGATCAGGCATGAGCTTCTGAGTGGTGCAACAGAAACACATTTTATGGCATTACATTACCAAACGTTGCAAATGTTAAAGAAAAGCCGATCAGCCCTTTTTTCTCCAAACTATGCAAGCAAATTAGTCTCAAAACCCACTTGGTACACACACCTAGACCAGGTTAAAAAATATATATATATATTTTAAACGCGTAAATTAATTTTGAGACTCACATATGTTAGAAGCAACTTGACAATAATCAACATGTGATCATTGTCAAGTTGAGTTTTAAGACTTTGTTGTCACTGTGTTTTTATAATCCTATGAGTGCTCGAAGCTATTCACACATTGACATTAAATTTGTATTTGAAGTAAAAAATCAGACAACATTTTAATATCGAATCAGGATATTTATAAAATCATGATACTTTCAGAATCGCAATCTAAACTGAATTGGCCCTTAGGTATTGCAATATAATCATATTGGGTGATCCCTGGTGATTGCTATCCCCAGTAGATATCCTAATTGTGATGTGGACATTAGTTGATGCTTTTGGCCTGTATCAGTGTGACTTGATGCATTGTGCTACTGCCACATGAGAGGTCAGGTATAGAGGTGTTTGTTATACAGTAGTCGGATGTGTGTACAGTTGTATTCAGAAGGACCGTGCTGGTTGCAACATTTAAAGTTTTCGTAAAATGCATTCTTGCTTGTGCATCTTTCTTGTGGTAAACCAATTAAAGAATTCATCCACTGCAGCAGTAGGCAGAGTCAGACTGGCTGTTTAACAGAGTATGGCTGTGTGAGGTCTTCTAAGCATCTCGTTGTAACAGTGTTTCATCACACGCCATCACACTTCACTGACCGGCAACACACACTTACTCTACAACAATGACAAACCAGCTGCTCTGTGTCTGAGCATGCATGTGTGTTTGTGTGTATGCCCTCTCTGGGGTGTTAAGGACTCCTCCCCACAGTGGCATTGATACCCCCAGCAGAACCCTAATAAATACTCTCTCCTCCCTTGCACATCCCCCAGTGACACCACCCACAATGCTACTCTTGGGGCAGATGGGAGCCATAATAAACATTAAACCCTGAGTAATAGGATTCTCCACGCTGCCTTCTGAAAAGCAGTTCCACAAGCCCCCCCCCACACAGTGGGGAGGTAAATAAAAGCAGAGAAAAGAGAATATTGCATACGAAGCAAAAGAAAATCAAAAAGCAGAATGGATGGATGAGACAAACAGCGAATACATCTGCAGAGACTTCGGAGTTTTCGCAGAGACTGAAACGTGACTAAATAAGCTACATGCCAAATTGCATCAAATACTTATTGATAAAGACTTCTACAATTTAAAATTGCTGCATGACCAAAACTATATAAGCTGCTAATCCTCACACAGTTATTTTACCCACCTTCTCTGTGTCAGATATACATAAATGTATGCATGCCTAATCTCCAGAAACTGGTCAGGAATTTCCTTTGACGGCAAAAAAAAAAAAAAAAACAGCTAGAAATATGAGAAAAAGAGATTTGCATGGCCCCAAAATGTCACATGGTCCCAGCAGGATGTATGGACCCCTAAAGAGTTGTTCCGCAATGCTTTCTGAATGCATATTAAAACCACAGGGGGGCTGCGGCCACAATGGTATGAGTTACAGAAACTCCACAGACTCCAGCGCTCCCTGGGAAGATGGTAGCTGAGAGAATGTTTTAATATCCCATATAAACCTTTAAACACTTATTTAGTTACTCATCTTAAAGCTCATTACTCAGTAACTACCATGAATGCTTCAGAAACTAACAGAAGAATGTAGTTTAGAGGTTTCACTTGTAGATGTAATACGATAGAACACGATGGAATATAGGGGGGAAAACAAGCTGATGTCGCTCTGCATGAATTCTGCAACAACAAATAAAAGTTTGGGGGTTTTCTGACTATAACATACATTGACAATGCTACTTTAAAAAAACATAGCTGCAAAGTTCACCCTGGGTTAGGAGCTGATTTAACAAACACATGCACTGGTTTAACAAACACAACTGACTCAGTTTGCCTAAAGACGTCTAAAACCATCTAAAAGTGATTTTCTCACAGAGTGAATGTTCGTAGTGAAGCCATGAAAAAAAAAACAGTTTGTTCTCAGACACTAGCTCTGGTGCTGTCACATCATCACCAAACAGAAGAGTGATTGAATACTCTGGAATTGTAGTCAACAGTACAGAACTGACTGAATTAATCAACTGAATTAATTTCTCTACTAAAGTAAGAACAGCCATAGATCAGATGAGTGAAGAGATGATGATCAGGCTCATAGTTAGACTGATCTGGTTGATGTTAGCAGTAAGTTATAACCTATTCCTCATTGTAAACTTGTATTCCTTTAAATTTAATAGGCATTGTTTTTCCAAAAACAGATTATGATCTAAATGAGCCTTCTGCTGATTTATGTTCAGGATATTGTTTTAATTGTGCAATGATTAATTGCTTTTAAAAATGTGAAACTGTATTAAGCGTTATATTTAAAAAAAAAAATTCTTGCACGTAGTGGTAATCTTGACAACGCAGCTGTTATCTAAAGAACACTTAGCAATCTTTACTAGCCAGGCTAACAACTTTAAGTGTTATGTCTCTGGATTTCATTTAAAGATTATCGGATTGAGTCCGATCCTCTTGAGACCATCTTTATTTTCCCTGAGAACCCTGTCGCACTCCCCCGCTGGCCAGCTTTCATATTATCTTTGCTCTCCGTTCTTGGGTACACATGCGTATTTACACTCTCCGATTCAGCAGGTGGCAGTATGCACCTACTTGGTTTGTGAGCTGCCATTAAACTCAAGAGAAAAAGCGAACAAGGAAGTTAACTTTTGCATTATGCCTAATATTATTGATATTTCAAAAAAATGTCAAGAACAGCTGTGTAGTTCAAAGGTTGAGATTAGAGTGCGCTATGCGATAGACGGATTTCGCAAGAAGACTGACGGCACTGATTTCGCATCTAGACAGCCATCTACGTCAATCTCAAGTACGATTGGCTTCCATATCTGACTCGGTCCGTGCCTGAGTATCGTATCATTCTTGAGACCACCTTTTCCAGGGTACTTGTGTATGGTTACCAAATGCAGAATGGTTGTCTTCTCACTGATCAAAATGAACCAGACTTATCGTATGTCTGTGAGCATTTCACAAGTGCTTTACATGCCGGAGGAATAGTGCCATTCACAGGCAGGTCTGTGTGTGTCTGTGTGTGTGAGAGCGGCTAAGCAAATCAATAATAATGTATTTAAAGAAATTTACCATTTTTAAATAATAAAAAAAGAAGACTAGTATGTGGAGGTCAAAGTTGATACTGTGTCGAGCCAAAACAAATAAATCAGTGTATAGGACAAACACTGTGTGCCGCCACAAATCTATAAATCATGCTTACACTGAGGGGTTTATTTGATTAATCGATTATCACCATAATAATATATTGTAGATAATGTTCACATTTGACCGAAAGATCTTCCCAAGCCACAAGACATGGAGTAAAATAAGCTGAAATGATGCATAGTTTAATATACACACAGAAATTTATTAGGTCAGAGCGTAATGAACAAAGCCATCCCTGACAGTGATTGTTCCAGCATGCCTACATCGCCTGCTGAGCAGTTTGGATCCACCTCTCAATCAAAATCAGTCTATCAAGCATATCAGAACAATTAAAAGCAGCAGACACATGCCTCACCAGAATGAGGAGAGACATGCTCGTTCTCATGAGTTAATGAGTTTGAGGTGGATGTAATTAGGACGTGCAGTGATCTGCGTGTGTTGACAGGTGCCGAGGCAGTTCCGCTAAATTCCTTTAAAGGTGCAAAGACAAGACAGAATCCCAGCCCAAGACAAACTAAGGCTGGCTCGACTATATGCTGCATAACTCGCTGCACTGTGACTGTAGTTTCCTACTGCGACTGCGAGTCAAACAGTTTTTCTTTGTTCAGACTGAAGTTATTAAGTTGGCTGACGCTACTGAAAAATAGTGCAAGAGAAGCTGTAAAAAGGCCTGTCATAACTACAGTGCTGGAGAAAGAATGCAAACTTTCACATGCCAGCTCCAGGCGCTATTGTTCAGTGGGGCCTGAATAGAAGTGTGACTATGAAAAGAGAACAGAGGCCATGTAAATACACACATATACACTCACACACACACACATAAAAACTCGATCTCTCAGAAGTGAAGAGTGCAGGCTCACCCCCTCACCCCACGCACAGTGGCAGAGAAGGAGCCTCTTCCAGCCCTTCCATTCAAGCAGGGCACAAAGCCACCCCACTGAGTCATTCTTCTGTAGACCCTGTCACTCTCCACCCATCTGACCCTCCTCCCACACACACACACACACACACACACATACACACACGCACGCACACATACGCACACACCACCCATCTGCCGTAAACCCTAGCTGGGGTGAAGAGTATCCTTCTCTTCTTTTCTTATTCATCCATGCCCTGCTCATCTTCACTTCATTAAAATCTCCTTCTTTTCTTTCCCGTCATTCACCCCTCAACCTACCCCTTTAACTCACTGTGTCCTCAACAGCATCCTGTTTCTCAACTCTTCTCATGTTTGTCTCATGCCTGTGTTCTTTGCCTAGTGAGTAAGTGTGTGGTCTTTGTGTTGGCTCTAATAACAGCCGTCGCTCATTCAGACAGACCTTTGGGCCTAATAAAGGACGAATATAAAAAAATTGAGTTTTAGCATCAGATTATACAGCTCATGTCATTTATAAGTCCTTTTTTTTCTCAAAAAGATGGCAATAAAAAATATGAAAAACTGCAAGCAGTAGAATTTCAAGGTAGTTTTTTTTATTTAGCTCTCCTTTTCTCTTAACTACTTCTCTCTCTCTCTCTTTCTCTCTACCTAACCATCTGTCTCTCTCTCCTTTCTCTCTACATTGTTTGCTGCAGATTTATTGTAGCACACGATATGTACAGTATTGGCAAAGCATTAAAGGTGTCCACCAATAATAAGTGGAGCTCTAGCCATCGACGGGAGCCTTAATAAAAACATCTCCTCCCAACGATCTGCTCATCAGTTACTAACCTTCACTCTTTCGCTATGTCTGTCTTTTTTTTCCCTCCTCTCCTCCCGGAGTGAGCCAGAGACTTAATGATGCTTGAATACCACTGCTTCTCACTTCTCACTTCCTCTCCTTCTATCTCAGTCTTCTTTTAAAATAAAGGATATTTAAAAACCAAACTGGCGTCATCTCAATCCATCCATCTCACATTATATTTTAGCTCTTCTCCACTCTTGTTCAAGTGTGTCATCATTAAAGCTTCTGTATCATATGTGTATATGCATTTACATATGCACCATTTACCACAAAGGTCCGTCCTATTGACTTCTAATCTAATGCTATAAGGTGTTGGTGTCAAGAAAAGGTAATTACCATGATGGATTTACGTCTTACATTTAAATTGGTTGTGGTGGATAAGCGATTACGGCCCTGGGTAATTTTTTTAGAGGTCTGCGAGTTTGAATCCCCAAATCCTTGTCCTTGCACATGAACCACACATGGACTTGCACGTGCATGAAATCATCTGGAATTCACTTTGGATAAATGCATCTGTTTAATAAGTATATGGAAATGCAAAAACAAAACAAACAAACAAAAATAGCACCTACTAATATGAAACCATACATGTGCGACGTGCTTCCTAGAGAACAGACACACATACTCACTTACACTCAGGTTGCCATGTAAAGGGCTGAAAGAGTCATAAACAGATTTAAAATATTAACAAGGGCCACTTTGCACTGATGAATAATACAGGATTGGAGAGTGAGTAGGATGCTAGTGATCGCCAATACCCCCCTCCCTTCCATTTCTCTCTCCCAAAGCTCCCATTAAACTAATGCACAGCCAGCATTGCAAGTTGTACTCCCTACTAGTCTGCTCACCAATCTCGCTATACAATATACAACCTCTCTCTCTCTCTCTCTGTCTCGCTTCGTCTATCTCTCCATCTCAGCGCTCTTCATTTCCTTCAATCTTCACTTCCCTTGAACATTCTGTTTGACCAGTTCTATTTACTTTGTAAGTTCTCATCTTCCCTCTTCTATGAACCTGTCTCACAGAGCCCAACAATTCTTCTCTGCAAAACTGCACTGTACTTATAATGGACAACTGTGCATTCTGCTCACACTTGACAATTCTTCTTTGAGCAGTTCTAGGAGGAGAAAAAAAAAATAAAACAGTTTTTATCACATAGTTAACCCGAAGCACCTTTATAACCTGGAGCGCTACAGCGCAACTCGTTACAGGGAAGGATGGACATGTTCTCTGAAACGATAATTCGGAAGACATGAGGACACACTCCAGGACCCTTCCTTCAGAGGTGGAAATAATGCCAAAAATATCATAGCACGATGATGTGCTGAATATACACATCATGATATTAGATTAGCTGAGGTTAAAATTAACACACACATACAGTACACACACCTACACTACTAATCAAACGTTTGGACACAGTTTTTAATTTCATGGTTTTCCTGTATTTTTTTCTACATTGTAAAACAATGCTGAAGGCATCCAGAATATCCAAAAATCTCCTTTGAACAGTTGATCTTGAGATGTTTCTGCTACTTATACACTGTAAAGCCTTCGTAACAGCCCTAATTTGTGGTGCTGTTTGTTTTTTGGTGATTTTTAAAGCTGGTAACCCTAAGTGAACTTCTCCTCTACAAGAGAGGTAAGTCTTGGTCTTGCATTCCTGAGATGGTCTTCATGAGAGCCAGTTTCATCATTCTTGACGGGTTTTGCAAATACATGTGACAATACTGTTCTTGCAAGAACTATTCCAGAAAGGCTGACCTTGATGTCATAAAATAACAACTGATTGTTGTTTTTACTTAATTACCTAATTCCATATGTGTTATTTCATAGTTTAGAAAAAATACAACATTGTTCTAGAATATAGAATATAGAAAATAGAAACTTTTGACTGGTACTGTATACACACACTTGGCAAAACCGCAGATCTTCAATATTAAAAATGCATAAATTAAATAAATTACCGTGAAATGAAAAGAACAAAAACTAAAGACATTGACGTATACGTTTACACTAACTAGCCAAATACCTAACACTTGCTACCTTTATTATAGTTATATATTTTTTTCTACAACATGCCTCAAAGCTTATTTTAATCAAACACTCAGACCTTCCTCTCTCACTCAGCTTACTTACGCTTGTCTAAACACCAGGCACTTACAAGCACTACTCTACGATTAAAATCTACTGTTCTCTAATTTCTGCTTAAGAACATACATGTACAAAAACATACACATACAAAACACGCATGCACATACACACTTCTTTTATCTGCTTCCCTTAAACTTGGATATCACCCCCCCCTCTCTCTCTTTCACACACACACACACACACACACGCACACGCACACGAGTGATGGGACTGATGGGGTAGAGGAACCAGACATGGGTTCCCGGCAGTCTAGGTAATTAATGTGTGTGTCAACACTGAGGCCGCAGTTTCATAGAGGAAATCTGAGCTCAGCACACACACACACACACACACACACACACACACATGCAGAAGGAGAGGAAAAATAAAGGGACAGAACAGACGGTGATAGGTTATCTGTCTCGACTCTGATGCTGGTTAGACTGAAATAAGTGTTGGCGTCTCTGTCACACTGATGAACCCACAGAGTTGCACCTGACAAGACAGCACTGCTCTCAAAACCCTGACCTGAACAAGAACCCATCGCTTCGGGCTTTTCTCGTTCCATACAAGCAAATTCTGTTTTAAAAACCGCCCTTCTTATTTATCATAAGCAGCTTTTCTAGGTTGCCTGCCCACGGACATCAGCTGGGGAGTTGCACAAACTGCTCCAATTAAACATGTTTCATGATAATCTAATGACAAGGCGAACGCTAAAAAGTGATCAGTAACAACTCATTTGTTTCGGCAGGGAAAACAACCCTCAGAAACCAACATGTACAACCTCACTTCTCTGCACAGTTTACTTCCAGCTGTCCTAGTTTGACTCTATTCCTAATTGTCCTTTTTTTTTTTTTTTTGCTGTGCAAACGTACAGAGAAAGGATGACAGAGGAAGGGTTTTAAATCATTCTGCTTATGTAAGCTTTTGTGAGCACCTAAATATATCACGTACAACAGGTTATAATATTGTAAATGCCATATTCGAGTACCATGTATCATTTCCATACAAAGTTAATAGCTTCTAATAAGCCAAGCCTGAATCTATCCTGTTTTCTATATGCATCTTGTTTTATTTTAACGTCATGGCCGAAAAACAATATCATGCTAGATGAGCTTATACGGAAAAATATAAATTTTAAGCAGGTGAAAATTTTCTATAGAGTGAAACAATAAGGGAGTGTCATTAAGCGAGGGAGGGTGACGGATGATTCAATGTGCCCTGAGTAAATAGGGGGCACAAAGGCAACAAAAATTGTCCAAGGTGGGGGGTTCTGCTGCATTAACCTGTCAGGAGGCACAAAATCTGTTTTGGCACTCCTACTGAGACATAAATAGATATTTTTTTCCTGGACCAGCTTGCATCTCTAATAAAACGGTAGGAATAAAATTTCTGTATGCATTGGCGGTATTTTTTACTACTCAACCAGGTTTGGAAAAGAAATCCAGATAATGTTAAGGGGAATGTCCAGCCCATGTAACAAGGAGGAGTTGCACATAGTAATTATTATTATTATTATTATTATTATTATTATTGTGTCCGAGTTCGGGTTCTCAGCAAGTTGACTGGTCACTTTAATCAACTGGGTTTAATCAAAACAGCATTAACAACAGGCCTGTATATAATGTTGCGTCAGGAATATGGAAGCTTTAAAAAAAAATAATAACTCCATGGTGAACAAGCAGAAACTTGTTCAGAAATTTCAATAATCAAATTCAAATATTTAAATAATTGAATTATGTCTATAAAATAAATCTCTCTCTCTCTCTCGCTCATTCTTCCACACACACACACACACACATACACCCATAAGTAGTTTATGCTTGGAGTAAAACTACTCCAAGCATTTCTCCAACATGTAGGCTCTGGACTCAATAGTGCTGAGTAATTAATCGCATTGAAAAAAATTCACAAATTATTTAATTGCAAAAGAGTGCAATTTATTACAGGTAATATATGAACTCTCAGGAACTGATGTAAATGTAAATTTTATTTTTTAAGTATTTGTTTATTTCCTCAATACTTTTGAGGTGAATAAATATTGCCAAACATATCACTAATGATTATTAGCGTTGTTATTTGGTGTTAGCCTAGATAAATATGTTTGAACACAAATGTTAGATTTAATAATTTCAAATTGCTGTGTAAATCGCAACTGCAATACTGTATATGTCAGAATAATCGCAATGTGATTTTTTTCTTATCAAATCGTGAAGCCCTAGTACTCACATACAGTACACAGCTACATTCTCTCCACTCACTTGCTGTTGTTGTTTTTCTTCTTGATGTGTAATGTGATGAAAACACCAAGACAAGATAAACTTTAATCTGCCTTCATTAAAAAGCTCAGAAAGCACTCAAGCTATAACTACGTCCTTAAAATACACTCACACACTGTGGAGTAAGAAGAAAAAGCACTTTATTCAAAAATGTTTCACAGAGAGTGCGTCTCTCTATTTAACTAGAAACACAGAGCGGTAGGAAATGCAGAAACAAACAAACAAACAAACTAGGCAAAATGTGAACATCATTTACTAGAGAAACAAAAAACATTCTAGTGCACACAAAACCCCAAGGCCTGAATAATGACCTCCGTGTAAATGACAGAAGTCGCCTGCTCCTCGCTCTTGACATTCTGATAAAGTTAAACACACACACACACACACGCCATCCGCCGTTAAACAGGCCTCGAGTGCAGTTTTCCCTCGCGAGCTTCCAGTGTCCTGTATTCCTTATCAATCTAGAAACTACTAGCACACGTTTTACCTGGAAAGCCGCTTCACACAGCAGGGTTTCATATCCGGAAAATAACAAGACGTCAGATGCTCATGCGAGATAATGAAGTCATGCAGGGTCTTGATTCATAAGGAATTCATTCACACTTATCAGCATTGCCTTTTTATCAAGATTTATGTCGGCCAGGGAACAGAGCCTAAATCATCTTCCTCAACAAGCCTGTTATTGCTTCTCTTTAGATGAAAAAAATCTACATTTAAGCTATAACACGTCGATAAAAATAATAATAAGTAAGACGTAAAAAGTGTGTCCAAATGTGAGGCATTTTTTTACTAACAGTGTGTGTGTGTGTGTGTGTGTGTGTAAGTACATTACCTGTCGTGTACACGAAGGCTCCGCCGATGAGCAGCAGCGCGAGGAGCGGCCCGGCAGCTCGCGCGCGCTCTCCCCCCACACACAGCATCTTCCCCAGCTCACGCGGAGCGCACGCGCCGCTCTAGATCTGAAAAGTCTCTTCGGTATTCGCGCCGCTGCACAAGGAAGATATAATTTCCTTAGAAAGTGAGATCAAATGTGTTCTTCCGTAGCTGCAAAATCAGTGTGCGTCCTCAAACTTTCACAATACGCTTAAGTTCCACCGGCAGGGCTGGTCAGCTGCAAAGGGCATATGTGTAAAGTTCGGCAGATAAAAAAAATGCGTTCATTGCAATACACCATTAGAGTAAAAAAAAAAAAAAAAAAAAACACCTTTCTAACTAATAAGAAAACAACGGAGGTGCCGACTGTTATCTATGAGCGTCCATCCTGCGAGCGCGCGCCGTCTCTCCTCCACGGTGTGCACTCGCTCGAGGAGTAAACACGCGCAGAGACTGTGGACTTCCATCTCGCGCTCAGCCAATCAGAGAGCAGCTCTGCTCCGCGCGCACGCTGAGGAAGTGAGCGCGAGAGCAGCAGAGAGACGTGCGGGATACAATGAAAGTCTTCTTCAGCGACAGGGATCAATTGTTCAGAGTGAGTTGTTTGAAGAGTTCAGTGTACAGAATTGTCACCACAAGTATGCATGTTAAAGGAGACTGATAAACCAGCAAAGTGCACCCATTTTAACACATCCGATTGTAGAAAAGATTAGCAAACATTACTTTTTAAACATACACTTTAACAAACAGATTTAAACTGACTCCATCATCCTGACCTTTGATCACACTCCATTACAAACGATTTGTTAGTCCAAGTCTCCATTTACATACCTGGAAACCTTTAACGTCCCGATGTACTGATCTTTCACTCGGGTGGTCTGATTGTTATAAAGTGTTTCCACACGAGGGCGCTGTTTCACATGTCTGTTTAGGTGCATACTTTGTTACAAAAATTAATTCACTCATTCATAGCAATGGGTCATCCGTTATTCAGGAGGTGTTAGGAAACCAGAGAACTCAGAGGAAAACGTTGCGGATATGGGGGGAATATGCAAAATTTTGCACAGACAGTGACTACACTCTAAAAAATGCTGTGTTGTTTCAGTAAACACATTGTTGGGTTGTTTATGCTGGGTCAAAATTCTGGGTTATTTCAGGTACTTTAAACACATTGTTGGGTTGTTCTGTGTTGGATCAAATGAGATGTAGCTATAAATAAAAATGTACAATATAAATGTAAGTTATATTGCAACACTAAGTGATGGTGTGTAATCCACAGGTGGGGACCAGCATGATGGGAATGATATCTGCAAAATATGGAGATGTCTGGAGCACTGTTCCATGTTTTGTGCCTTGACAATGAGACAAGAGGGACCTGACAGACCTTTTCCATTGTTGGAGGCAATTCTATTGATACAGACTCTTTGGTGGAAGCCGTTGATGTTTGTTTTAAAGTTTGTTTGTTTTTTATGTTAACTACACAAAGATTAACCTGCGAGTTTCTCCAGCATACTGTAGATCAGATTGATGGACATGAATACTCATCTGTTAAATTTTTGAGGACAACAGTTTTTTCACCCCACATTTAATTAATAATATTTAATTAAATAATAATTTTATCATTTTTGTTTTTAGTGTAATTTTGAAGGAAATAAAATAGTACTAGTTAAATAACTAATAGTTAAAATATTAAGATGGGGAATGTTTAATGTGGGTATTATAAGATTTGTATTGAAAACTTCTACTGTATATAAAAAGTGTTTAAACATTGTATTAAATGCAAAAATTTTTTTATTTTTATTGCTTTACAGAGTGTTCATGTTACATTTATTTAATATTTAACAAATGGTCACCTTGGGATTTTATAGTTTAATGTCTGACATTTTTGTCAAAATTGAGTTATTCACATTTTCTTATTCTGTGACAATCTACGTATTTACATAATGTGAAGTTGTGTACATTTTGCATAAAAAAAAAATCAAATGGAATGTGTCAACCCAGCAAGAGTGTTAATTTTACCCACTGGTTGGGTCAGATGAACAACCCAGAATTCTGGGTTGAATGGTTAAACCCAGCACTTGGGTCAAAACAACCCAGCGTGTGTTTTGTCCAATAGTAAACCAGCGGCTGGGATATGGTTGGGTTGTTTTTTAACCCGGCAGTTGTTAGAGTGTAGAGAGCAGGATCGAACCAGGAACAACAAAGCAGTGTTATGTTAAGGCTACCTGCTGAAACGCCATGCTGTCCTGCTTTGAGCATAATAATGTTAATTTCATCTTTACTCATCTTCACTACCACGTATCCTGTGTGAACCTATGTGTACCTATGTGGAGCCTATCCCAGGAGAATTAGAGCAGGCTGGACAGGGGGCCAATCTCTCACAGGTAGTTAATATAGTTATTAGGAGTATAATATCTCATAGTTAATATTTCTCTAGCTTGATTCAGATAGAATACAGAATTTAAATAACATTTTATTTCCTAAATAATACTCACATTTCGTGACTGGTTGTTGTGCATTTAGAATGTGTTTTTCTGGTGTATGCAAAACAAAAAAAGATGTCCGCTACTTTCCTGTGATCAAATGTTGTCATGCCGTGGATGGAGTTATCATTTTTTTTCACAGCAGCAGCAGGTGTTAAACCATGGAAGATATCATAAACTGGTTCTGCCTTACATCTGTACTCCTAAGCTCCATTCTAAAGCCTGCTCTTAAAGAAAGTACGGAGAGGGAACAGAGGCAACCACCAAATGCTGTCTAGGCTTAAGCTAGTGTATCTGACATAATCTTAAACATGCTGTTGCTCAAAGCTTACTTTAAACATTCATAATCTCTAGTGAAGCCTGCTCCTTCCTTTTAAATATTTTTAGTTATTTAGTTTTCATGTTTGTGGCTTGTAACTTTTTTCCCCCTAAATGTATGTATAGTTCTGTGCAAAAGTCTTGAGCCACCCCTCATTTTTTCATATTTTGCTTCCAAAGAGCCAGACTTTCTTGTATTTTTAATGTAAGTTTGAGGAATAGTTGTTCAGGCACTTTTGCAGCTCTCATTTTTGGCAAGTTTTTGGCTCATATTTGCAGTCCAGTCCCTGTATCTGACAGAGGAATTTGTTTTGTTTGCTAAGCCACACATTGACCTATGAATCCTTTAAGAATAAAAACATCCAACTTAAGGCATGTGCCAGTGAGAAACAGGTGCAGATGATGATATACGATCAGGCTGGTGATTAGTATACTGGTGATGCTTAATGTGATGCTTAATGCTGCGTGGTTGCAACAGACGAGAGGTGAAATGAGGTTGCTGCTAAAGTTGTTACATAAACAACTCATTTTTAGGCACTTTGTAGCCTGTCACAGTAAAATATATATACACTACCGTTCAAAAGTTTTAGAACACTTGCAAATTTCTTTTTTTTTTGTTTAGTGATTAATTTTCTACATTCTACAACAATACTGGGGATTTCAAAACTACTGTATAAAATAACACATATGGAATTAGGTAATTACATAACAATAAGAAAAACAAGACACAGAGGTCAGCCTTTCTGTAATAGTTCTTGCAAGAACAGTATTGTCAAGTGCATTTGCAAATTCCGTCAAGCACCA
>JAQMYJ010000039.1:15753871-15767887 GCA_030014305.1 Clarias laeviceps | reverse complement strand
AGGAGATTAATGCATTTTTTGGACGCCTTCAGCATTCCTTTACAATGTAGAAAGAAATAAAAATCAGGAACCATCATAGAGTTAGAAAGTGTTCTAAAACTTTTGAACGGTAGTGTATATCTTTTTAATCTGCATAATTTAATTGAATTTAATATGAAGAAATTATGGTGTCTGAGGACTTTTAACACAGTACTGTATGTGGTTAGTCATCAGACTAGTTATACAATCCAAGGGCTATTCTGATGACTGAGAGAGAAAGATTTTTTTTTCTAATACTGAGTCATATAAACTTAAAAAAAAAAAAAAACACACACATAGAGGAACACACATTTCTTTTGAAAACACCTATGGGCCAAAATACTCAGCATGAAAATCAAGTGAAAAATCAGCATGAGAAAGTCAATAGCTTACAATGTTTATGGTGTAGTGCATAGATTAGTTGTTGTACATGCTTCACCTAAATTTTGTATCATTAAACGAATTTAGTAAATTTGCATAAGAATCATGTTCAGACTAATTGGAAATGTATCTCATGAGGAATAGACGGAAAGAGAGTAGCAGAATAGGAACATGAATGAGCGAGTATTGATTGGCACGGTAATGTAAGTTAATCAGAGCATGACAAGACCTCACGCTAGACTTCATGCTAAGATTCAGGCAACTGAATAATATTACTAGCAATAATCATAGACTTCATTGGCCTCTATGCAAACTTCAAATTTTTAAGGACCCACTTTATCTTAAATAACAGTAACAGTAACAGATCACACTTTTCTCACTGTGTGCTCTTTTCCTCACTCATCTCTTATTAACTTAGCTGTACTGTAAAACACAACAAAGGGGAATTGCAATCCATGTTCAAGTAATAATTTCATTAGAAGATAATGATAAAATACAAAACGAAGTGTACTTCTGTAAAAAAGAACCTGCTAATCTTGCTACTGCACGACATGCTGTGACGCATCCTGACTTAAACATCAAGAATTCAAAGCAATTACAATAACCTTTCACAAAAATTTATACCGAGCACATGCCCAACCATGTTGGAACCGTTTAAAAAGCCTGATTTATGTGCTCAGCCCCTTTAAAACAACTCGTTAAAACAATTTTGTATTATAGCTTATGGCAGAAATCTGTCCAAATGTTCTCTAAAAACACATAACCAATATGTAAAGATATTAAACACAAATGGAACGGATATCCCAGATAGAATTTCACTTTATGCATGTTGTAAAAGCCAAATGGTCTGACATATTACAATTAAGAACAAAGGGACAACTTGGTGAATCATTCAATTGCTTAGCTGATTGTATGAGTTGAGGAGTTTTAAAAGGATGACTGATGTGGAAATATTGTGATTATCATCAAGTTATTGCAGTTATAACAGAAAGCTGTTAAATTAACATTAATATTGGTTTGGGCATTGGTGCTACTTTAATATAAATGCTGCGATGTTGCTATAGAACAACTACATGTGTGTCATCGAACCTGTAACTAGCTACATCGCTCATACATAAATTACATTTGTTTCCTCTTTTCAGCTGGTCTGCATTATTATAACATAACAGTTTTCCTTTTTAACAATACCTCTTGCTGCCTGCATATTTTTAGGATCCAAGCAATTTTTATTTTACAAATGAATTCAGTGGATATTAAGTGATTTTATATTAGGGTTAAAGATTATGGTTATATTATGGTATTATATTATCCTACAGGTATATTATGGTGAAAAACATACATATCATCAAGCATTAAAATGACATCAAAATATGCTGCAAAGGAAATTTTCTTCAAAACACTAACTCACTCTCATTTATTCTCTATACCTCTTATCCTGTCATTCCTGGGCACATGGGGAACAAAGTGGGATACACCCTGGACAATGTGCCAGTCCATCACAGGACATAACCATGCACACACTCACAGTCATTCACACACTATGAGCAATTTGAAAACACCAATTAGCCTAAACTGCATGTCTTTTGGCTGTGAGAAGAGATCAGAGTAACCGGAGGAAACCCACCAAACTCCACACACAGACAAGAGGCAGAAGTTGAATTAACAACTATGCCACCATGCCACTACCATAATACAGTTGCTTTTAATGATTTTGCTGTATAGTTGATTCCACTTTGATTGATTTATTGTACTGTATTATGATTGCAGCCTACTGCTTACAGATGTCTGTTAGTCTAGACTAGATTAGTTACACTTCATCAATAATATGCTGTAGTGTTTCTTGGCTATGGATACTTAAATATAGATACTGAAGCTTACTAGATTGTAATTGAATACATATGGAGCTTTTTCTCAGCCAATCTACAGTTGAGTACAAAATTTACCTACCCCTAATATAAAGACGTTCAGATTAAATCTTTCACGCAACTCACTTCATGATACAAAGCACTTGGAAGACTTGTTAGGTCAATTAGGGATGGTGCTGTTCTTTCAGCTGCTTCTATCCACTGTGCTACAAATGCTGTTATGTCAATTAGGAGAATAGGTGGGTCACAAATTTATATACACTATGTTAATATTTGGTGACATTGTCTTTCAATTGCTTGAACTTAAATCAAAAGCATGGAATAACCTTCCACAAGCATTTCACAATTCTTTTTTTTATATATATAATTTTGGAAATGGCTTAGTTCTCTAAACAGGTCTGTCTGGTTTGTGGGCCTCCTTAGTCTGACATAGTTTCGTCACTTTAGTCCAAAATTATCTATGGGATTCAGGTCATGGTGTTGTGATGGCCAATCAAATCAAGTCATTTTGCTACAACTTTAAAGCTATGTTTAAAATCATTGTCCTACTGTAAGATCTAATTCTGGCCAGGTTGTAACTTTGTGGTTCTGTAGGTTCTCCCCACTTTTCTCACTATTTCTAGATAATTATTCTTCTTATTTTTTCTTGAGCTTAGTCCTTTTTCTCCAATTTGATCCACAAGATCTGGCAAAAGTTTTATACCAGTTGTTTTTCCAGTTGCAATCTTCCCATTTTGTAAGCAGACTTGGGATTGGCACTGTATGCAGTGGCTGGGTTGAAATAGAGAACATAGGGTTACTTAAAAATGGGTCATCAAAATGCACTGGAAAATGCAAACCGGTGGTTTATAAACATTTATTTGAGTTGCATCACTTACATGCTTCTAACTCTATGCTTCAAGGATGGGATTGTGTTCTTTGACGTAAGAGCATCAGTTCTCTTTTTTTAACTGCCTAGAGAACACCAAAAAGACTGGTGAACATGCAAACTACAAACTACAGTCTGGCTTTTACCAACTTAGAAAAGGTGTCTCTTCTTTGCACAACAACTATTAAGACATGATACTCACTATGCGTGCAAAATGGGAGCGGCAGGCCCTATAAAGAGATTCCGTCCTCTGATAGCAGAGGAAGCTATAAATAAATATTATTTTTAGAAATTACTGAATTGACCCAAACCACATACTAATTATTCTTGCTGGGCCAGAGAGGGAGACATTTAATAGATTTCAATAAGTGCATGTGCTATATGTGCAATCTTTAATCACCCCTTGAAGATCAGTTGAAGGTACTTCCAAGAGACACATAAAAAGCAGAGATACTGGAAAATTCTGCATAGTAAAGGAAAGGAATTGTGTACACAAATAGAATATGCGAGGTCATAATATATAAAATGCTCTTATAAAACATGAAAAATGTTTATTATTTTTACCTTATTTTTCCTCTGGTCCAATGTGGTATGCATCAGGTTAGTTTAAATGTAGGTTTACACATCAAATGCATAATTTGTTGTACATATTGCATAAGGAATAAAACTCAACACGTAGGGGCTATTATAAGAGGAAAAAAAAATCAATAATTGAGTGGGGTGATGCCATTACCACCTTTAAGTTGGTTTTTAAAAATAAAAAAATAATTAATTATTTGAAATAATTATCCAATGATTAACATTTGAAATCAATTAACTAATCAATGAGACTTTATAGTTTAAACATTTTATATTTATTTTTAAATGTTGTAGGATGTATATGGAAACAAGATACAGTAGTTCCTGTTATCACTTACATTGTAGCAGCTAAAAATAGTTTTTTTCCTTTCTCTCTCTTGAAGTTGTGGAATAAGACAAATTTCCCAGCAATATCCTCTTGGAGAAAGTGCCAAATCAACTATTATACTAAATATTAGCTTTGATTATCCCCATACACATATATATATATAAAATGTGTGTGTGTGTGTGTGTGTGTGTGTGTGTGTGTGTGATTTGAATTACAATTGACTACATATTCATAGTCATGTTCTAAAAAATAATCAGCTTCTTCTGACCAATTAAATTCAAGAATTGAAGCGTGCTGTGGCTTAACTAAATTTAGTGTATAATTGCACACTACATGACGTATGGGTCTACTGTGTCTGGTAATTATCACTGCAGAGTTCTCTTGTCCTGCCTTCTGCTAATCTCCATATACACCTGGGTTTGAAGGCTGTTGGGCATTTAGCAAATTTCATGAGCAGAGCTATTACTCTAATTGTTGGCCCAGAAACTCAATTCTCCCACGGCAATCAGGAAAAAGCTAATGAAATTAAAGGTGACACAACAATAGGGAAAAATCTGAATTTTTACTCATCATGCTCTTTTGAACCAGTCTATCAGCTCCTAAAATGTAAAAGCTAGCCTGAAGCTGGCAGGCTGACTAAGTGGGATCAACAGTCTATGTGGTCTTCAGTGTTTGTTTTGTGGATTGTTTGAAACATTCTATTCCCAATATGCTTAAGCAATATCATCCAAGAGGGAGTGCTTGCGTTGAATATCAGCATGATTATGATGCCTTTGGCACTCAGTTTATATCAGATTCTGTTTTTTTTTTTTTTTTAATTTAAGTAGTTATTTTGTTTTTTCAACACATATCTCTCAGCAACTGGCGGAACTAGCGTTGAACTGGCGACTGACAGTTAGCGACTGCCAGTAGAAGTAACAGGGGTGAGAGTAGTTTTAAATTCTTACAGCTACTATGTAGCCAAAAGGTGATTTAAGAGATGGACAGATTTGGGGTTGAATCCCATATACCATAAAATTGAATGTTAGTTCACTATTGTGTACAATCCCTTGTTCCACACACCAAGTAGTGCCACTCATCAGGGGTTAGACAGGGATTTGTGATTAAGCCTTGTGTTAGAAGCTAGTTAGCTTTGTAGCTTGCTGTATCAGTAGCAAAGGACAAAATCTGATTTAAGATGACATAATATTATCAGAAGTATTTTTTTGCTGACGTGTTAGAACAATTGTGATGTGAAGAGATACATATAGTTAAACGTCCCAATGATGTTATGCTCTATTATCAGCACTTGTGGAATGCCTCTCATCCAATCAGATTATTTGGAAACTAACTGATGTATGACTTATTTCAAGCCTAACACATGAACATGATATTTCAGTAGGAGACATCAAGAAAATGGTGACAAGGTATAATCTTTTTTTTTTTTGTTTGTTTGTTTGTTTGTTTGATCAGCTGTGGCCATAAAAAAATATATATATATATATACTGTATATAATGGAAGTCCTCTATCTGTGGGAAAACCTTTACAAAAACACTAAGTTCTTTTTCCCTCATATCTATAGTTCTAACAATCTTGAAGGGAATATTTCCCTAAATTCGAAAACTTCAGGCCTTCTCTGGTTATGGTGGAATAAAACTGAATGCAAACAGCATTTTTATACCAGTATTTTATACCAGGTGCATTGACAGCAATGCTTCTGCCACCAACAAACATACTCCTTCTTGCTACTAATTTGTATGCTACGGGTATCCTACAAAGTAAGAGCTCAGCTCACTGTAATGCACCAGTAAGTAGTTTTATGCTATCCTAAGAACAGCGCTAACGTTTTAGAACTTAGTCAGTAAATAAAAGATTGGTGTTGATCTTTAGAATCATATTTTTATTTTTTCACTTGATTTGAAAAATTGTCTGACCACAAAAATTGCTATTCCTTCAAAATGACTCAAACAACTTAAATCTCCAAATTGCCAAATCTCAAGGGTCCTGTTCTTTGCAATGTTTCCGTTCACCCTGTCTTTCCACCAGGCTACCATAACACCTAAGCTGCTGTTCTACTCCATCAACAACCAGCTGGTCATAAGGAACCAGGAGCACATCCTCCAGTCATCCTGCTTTATGGGTGCCATTACATGGGACATAGTCCAAATGATAATAACACAGCCTTGACAAATCCCCAGTTCCTGCCTTCTGAGTAAAACAGTTCGCAGTCACAGCATTGTAAGAGATACTAATCATATGGGCACATACCACCCCAGCCACAGGCCACACAAAGAACATACAGTATCTTCTGCAGGCCAAGTACTGCTGGCTTAATACAGTAACCAATGTACACCAGTTTTTCTTCGCATGCCCAAGCACAATTGTTGAAGTCTGTTTCTGATTTATTTGAACTGCATTTCCATCTGCTTCAGTCTTCATTACATGATGCACATTATGAATGAAATGCATTTCCACTATGCATACCTGTTTAGTATCTGTATCTGTATTGATTTAAACCCTCTATGTCTGTGATCTATATACCAAATTTAGCTGGTTCTATTTCTGAAAATATAAGGCTAAAAAGTACCACTACAGCCCTGATTAGGGTTTACTAAAGATGAATGAATGTACCCTGTAAATGTATCACATTAAATGCTTCGTTCATCTTTGTATAAATGAACTTTGGTCTTTGTTTGTCTTGCAAACTTAATATCTGGCTCATTAAATATTTCTGTCAGGATCCTGATGCCGATCCCCAGTCTTAAGTAGATGCCATGTGAACCTTTGTGGCAAGCTCATTATCTGTTCATTTCAAATAATGTATTCAGGTGATTGTAACATCCATAACATATGAAGGGTTTTAACATGTCTTGTTGAAGAGTTTCCTGCATGGACGTATTTCTACCAAATAATATTTAGTGAAGTAATTAGTGGACATACCCACAAACACTCACACACTATGGGCAATTTTAGGAACACCAATTGTGCCTAACTTGCATGTCTTTGGACTGTGGGAGGAAACTGGAGTAACCGGAGGAAACCCACCAAGCACGGTTAGACCATGCAAACTCCATGCACACAGACCCAAGGTGGGAATCGAACCCGGAACCTGGAATGCCACCAAAAAAGATAGAAAAAGATGGAAAAAACCATCTATCTTAGGCCATGAAACAGGTACAGTTGATGACGGATTATCAAGCCGGTGAATACTGGCGATCCTGAATGCTGAGTGGTTGCATCTTTAGGCAGTTTGTAGCCTGTTGCAGTAAGTAGTTTAGTACGAAAATGTAGCATTTTTGTTCATGTGTGAATGTGGTTTAAACAGAGTCTTAAAGTAAATGTCTCTGTGCAATCAAATTGACGGGTAGACATGCTGGCATTTGGAAAACATAAAAGCGGGCTGGATCTATGTACGATATCACTCCCATCTCACAGTCTCCTGGACAAATACCTCTACAGTGAGTGAGATGAGGAGATTCAACAGCCTGCAGAGATGAAGGTTCTTCACAGAATTTGTATTCGATGTGTTTAAAAGAAGGAGATAATGCTGTGAAGTTATCTCTGTTAAGGCAGTTTAGTCCACACCTTTAGACCATAAAAACAGCATCATTCCTGAAAATACAGGAGAACTGAGGGCTGGTCATGAAATGATGATATATTTTTGTTTGATAAAATGCATTACTTTTTTTCAGGATGAGAACAAATGTGCAAGATTCATGTCTCTACGATGTACAGTGTGTGCTGTGGAATGCATGGAGGTTAAACATGACACATACTCATGTAATAGTCTATGACTGGGATTCATTCATTGGAAGGAGTATGTGTTCTGAGCTGATGTAATTGCATAATGCCTTTGTGGCTCCTCACTTCTCTATTTTCCTCTGATTCCCCTTGTTCATTGATTAAGTTTGTTCTCTTCAGCTTGTGCATAATGCATTGCGAATGAACAGAGCAAGCAAGTCCCACTAGGGAGCAGTCAGTTGATTTGTCCAAATGAAGAATAAATTTGAGCTCTGCTCTCTCTCTCTCTCTCTTTCTTTCTGTGAGCGTATGTGTGTGTGCCACATGGACAAGAACTGTGACAACACTAATTAAATACAGCATCTGCCTACATAAGGGCTTTTGGGAACACTGACTGTGGAGATTCAAAGTTCAAATGTTAACAACACTTGATATCATAGATCTGGTGCAGACTCTCAGTCAATTACAGCACTTTTTCTGACATCATATCAGGCACTACTGATAAACTGTCTTTTATTGGTCACTCATATTCACAAATTTTAATTATTGGTCACTTATTTTCACATTGTGCTAAGTGTCTTCGGCACTCTATGGTGTTTTTTATGTACAGTACTACAAACATTGGCAAATCTTGTTGGAATAGGAACTACTAGAACAGCAGTTAAGTTACTTTTATTGAAATTACTGCAAGGAAGAAGATATTTATAGACTTCTTCAATTAGTCCATGTTTGTTTGGATTTGAGTGTGATTCAACTATGGAAATGTAGCGGCAGAAACCGAAAAGGCGTTGCTACCTTTTAGACCAATTACAGTTGTTGTGGTCTGCGTTGTCACAACATGTACAGTAATTACATTTCTAGAGAGATGCACACCAGACTGTGCCATAGGGTACACTGTAGGGTACATAGCAACAATGAGATCTATGGCATAGACATGATGCCAAAGCACAAGTCAACCCTACTGTAAGGCTTAACCCTGCCTTCTGATAGGCACTAGGCTCTAGGTTACTCACTTATCGTCTATAAAACTTTATACTGTATATCCTGTACACAGGGTGGCTGGGGGCCTAGAGTCTATCCCAAGAGACTTAGGGCATGAAGCAGGGTACAACCTGGACAGAGTATTAACACACTACAGGCAATTTGGGAATGCCAGTTAGCCTAATCTGTATGTCTTTGGACTGTGGGAGAAAACTTTAGAAAACCCATCAAGCACAGGGAGAACATACAAACTCCATGCACACAGACTGGACATGAGAATCAAACCCGTACCCTGTAGGTGCAAGGCCACAGTGCTAACCACTAAGGAACCGTGCTGCTCCCTCCCTTTCAATAATGGAAATTTATTTCTAAAAAAAGATCCGGCAAGTATTGACCTTAGAAGATACTCTTTTTGCGTGTGTGTGTGTGTGTGTATGTGTGTGTGTGTGTATGTGTGTGTGCATGTGCATGCTTCCAAATTAATGGCATCATGGGCCGCTTTACACAAACAACCACTAGTTTGGTGATGAAGGGACGAACTGCCTGAGAGAAGAGGCCTTTTGCTGTCCCTGCTTTCACTCTTTCTCCTACTCACCTGAACCACCTCATTAATGATCGCACAACATTCAAGCTTCAGCCATGCATCATTTAGCAGATGCTCCTGAGAAATTAAAGAGAAGGTGCAATGAAAAAGTTACATGTGTACAGTATAGGAATTGGGTGTAACTTAATTTGAAGAAAGGGAGAAGGACAGGATGTAGAGAGACGGAAAAACAAAAGTGACGCTAAATCATAATGGAATAGCAGTCAGTGGAGGGGTGTTGGAGGCTGAAGGAGAGAACAAATAGGAAAGATTGTAATTATATTAATTTTGTTCTTGAGAGGGATAAAGTCAAAGTCTGAAAGTCACAGTCTTATTGAAGGAGGAGGAGGAGAAAATGGAACAATGGTGTGAATTTCAACATGTCCATTTATATTCCTTGTAAGTATTTCTCTCTGCTGTGGCATCGTCTGATTGCTCTATGTGGGACCTGAAATGGCCCCAACACCGTAATTACCACAATCATATTCGTTGACTGATACAGACCATGACATTTTGAAACCTAATGGAAAGTTCTGCTTGAAAGTGGCTTAGAGAATAAACACTGATAATACAGAAGTGCAGTGCAACTAACATCTATCAAAACGCTCCACTTGACCATGAGTAAATAAAATCTGCTATAAAATGCACCACTCCAGCATTGCACTCAATAACATGTTTTGCTTGTCAGTAACGTTGACTTCATTTACTTTAACAATTTACTATAATTAATTTCTCAGTGTATCGTGTAAATAATCTCACCTCTAAGGAGTACAAGCATCAGTGCAGAGTGTCTCCATGGCATGCAAGCAGAGCCTACTTGAATCAACCTGCATACTCCGGAGAGAGAGAGAGAGAGAGAGAGAGAGAGAGTGTGAGAGAGGGAGAGCGAGAGAGAGCGAATGGTGTGTGGAGAGCAGTAAATGGAGAAGGTGAGAAAGTGCTGCAGGCTAGAAAGAGGAAAAGGCCTGTTCTATTAATCATAGCTTTGATGGAGGGTGCAACGGAGTGACAATGAGCTCTGGTGCTACAGCAGTGAGCCATGAGCCCCATCTGCCATTAGCCCTACTTCAGAGGTCCAAGGCGGCCCCTGTAGACTTGCATCTCAACCCGGAGATAGCAATAAATGAGTTGAGTAGCAAAAGATTGCAGAGAAAAGAAAAGACAAGAAAAGAAAAAAAACCAACCACAAACCAGTCCACCACAAATCAGACACTTAATTTAAGGAAGTATACAGTACAATGTTTGTGTTTGTGTTTGACCTTACCAAGGAAGATATTAAAGGAACATGTCTTTGTTTAGCATTTAGAAAGTTCTGAAAAGAAATCTAATAATCACCACTAGTTGTGAATGCCTGGTGTTGTAATGAGTTTGACGACTGCAGTGATAATTTTAGCACCGAGCCCTTGGCTCATCTCAGGTGGTATATTGTGCTGGTCATCTTATTAGAGTCCTCTATAAAGGTCTAGTTTTGTGCATGCTCTGTTTGCCTGCACATGCTCCCACATCTCACCAATTTCAGCTCATCACCAGAAGTGGGAGACAGCCTTGGGCTGAGAAAAAAAAGATGAAGGAGGGGGGAGTAAAACAAGAAACATATGTCTTCAGTGACTTGCACTGGGCCAACAACCTTAATTTAGCATTAACAAGGTTCAGAGAATCTGTCGAAAATTGGATTACTGTCCAATTTTTAACCAATTTCCAATCACAAAACATTTGCAATCAGGACCAAGTATAAAGGGTTTTCATTTCAGCCATGATCTGTATAGAATTATTGATCAGTTTGTAGATCTCTCTCTCTCTCTCTCTCTCTCTCTCACACACACACACACACACACACACATACACACACAAAACACTACATGGAAATGATTGCATATTGAAAGCATTATCTTTGTTCGAGTTAAAAAGATCAGGGTTGGAGGAAAATTTATTATGTCATATAAGATATAACATTTCATCAAACAATGAACAGAGCCAATGTCACTGTTTGTGCCTGTAAGCAAAATGAATTATGCCATGCCATATTTTTTTTAAGTTTAAACATATAAAGTTTTTAGTTTATTAAATTTTAAAACCATTTTTGCTTTGTGAAAATTTGTGTACTGCTCCATTTCCAGCCCCTTTACATTCTTAGTTTTGTTCCTTTTCACTGTCCTATTTAATTTTAGACCAGACATTTTAATAGGGTTCAAGATGGCCATAAAACCATTTTACTTACCTGCAGCTATTTCTGGTTTGGTTTACAAACTACTGTATATATCAATGGAAAGTCTTAACCTCATGGCAGAGGCAGGCTGAAATTCTAGTATTTAGCAGAATTCATGGTATCATAAATGTTCACTAAAGCCCCCGAACCAACAGTCACCCAACCATGTTTTTACAATCAGCATCAGGAGTCCTTTTTAACCATACTATGCTGACGGTAAGCAGAACCAGAATATTCGATTTGTACTCAGCTGACCCAACATCTACACAGAGTAAATGGCACCAATGAGATAAATGATAGGGCTCCTGCTTAGTAAGAGAGCCGTGCAGTCCAGAAAGCCTGAGCTAATATGTTTATGGTTTCCAATCTCATTTATTAGCTTTTCATGTTCTTCATTCCTGCATGTGATGTTGTGAAAGGACAAGAGCAGGAGATACTTCTGAATTACAAATTGCCTTGAAATGGCATTAGTCCCATAAAACAGGGGTGATCTAGATCATGAACAACATAAAACAATGTGAGTGAGACAAAATGGGGAGAGAGGGAGATGGGATGGAAGAGAGAGTTTTGCCTGAGGTACAGTAGTGATGGCTTTTCTTGGTTAGCAGAGAGAAAAAGAACACACACCTTTAAGTCTTAAGAGACAAGGAAACAATGTGCTAATTTAAATGTAGTGAGACACCTGATTCTAGCTATACTCAGAGTATATCACAAAAAAATGCTCATCTTTAAATACACTCACTATCCACAATGCATGAAATAATGCATATACATGTCAAGAGATTGAATTAATGTTCACATCAAACATCAGAATGGGGAGAAACTGTTATCTCTGTGACTTTAACTATGGCATGGTTGTTGGTGCCAGATGGACTGGTTTAAGTGTTTCAGGAACTGTAGATTTCTTGGGATTTTCACATATAACAGTTTCTAGTGTTTTCACAGACATTTTGAAAAACTGAAACGTCAAGTGAGCTATAGTTCTGTAGGTGGAAGCACCTTGTTGATCGGAGCGGTCAGAGGAGAATGGCTAGATTTATATGAGCTGACAGGAAGCATCTCAGAATTCACAACACATTGAACCCTGAGGTGGATGGACTACAAGAACAGAAGGCCACATCAGGTTCCATTCCTGTCAGCAAAGAACAAGAATCTAAGCTACATTGGCTACAGGCTCATCAAAACTGGACAGTTAATGAGTGGAGAAATACCACATGGATTGGTTATTTTTCTATTAATAATATGTATACTTTACTTGGCTATAAATGTTTAAATAGAATTTACACAACTTTGTAAAAACAGGCTAAAAATTAAGTGTCATATCAAACTGCAATGTCAATAGCTGCCTTTCGTCTGTGTGCATGGAGTTTGCATGTTCTCCCCATGCTTGGTGGGTTTCCTTCGGGTAATCTGGTTTCCTCCCACAGTCCAAATATATTCAGATTATGCTAATAGGCATTCCCAAATTGCTCATGCATGAGTGAGCATGCGAGTGTGAGCATGTATGTGTGTGTGTGAGACCTGTGATGGATTGACAACTTGTCCAGGATGTATCCTGCCTTGTGCTTGAAGTCTCCTGGGACAGGCCCCAGGCTTCCTGCGACCCTGTACAGAACAAGCGGTATAGAGAATAAATGAAGATTAATAGTTGCGTATGTGTGGTAACTTATCAAAAATTGTTATTACTACAATTGATCCATTACTATACTTAGCATGCTAATAATAAATATGTTGCAGAGCTGATATGCAGATGTAGCTAATGCAGTTAATCAGTCAATTCCCTCCATTTCTGAAATATCTCGCTAGATGATGAACCTCTTAAGCTTTACTTTTTAAATGAACTTTTGTTATCTCGTGAGACATAATTGCCTAAATTGTGTTATAGCCTGAGAAATTACATTAGTGTCTGATCTAACTAGCTGCTAAGTAAAACTTACAACAAATGGATGCTGTTTTGGAAGCTACACTTCATTGGCACTGGTGCTGGCTCAAAATTCTTTTTTTTGCTTTTCTGCATTCAGATTGCAAATGTGGACAAATTAAAATCAGATAGTTTAGTACTGAGGCAATAAAACAGTTCAGTATATAAACACATATTCACATATAAACATTTCTTTACTCAATGAAGTCCTCTGTTTCCAATGTCCAGTGTTTGGTGTTTTGTCAGCCTAATGGTCATAACTCAATGACATGCTTCAGAAAATATAATAAAGAAGGAAATTATCATTGTGTACTTAGATGTATTTTTGCATACTTTAATGTTACAACATAAATTATATGAAAATGTATTAATGAATATACAAGTGCTATGGCCATGAGATCAAGACCAACAAATAAGACAAAGGTAATTTAGGGGCATTATATATATATATATATATATATATATATATATATACATACAATCAAATCATATATATATACACTACCGTTCAAAAGTTTTAGAACACTTTCTAACTCCATGATGGTTCCTGATTTTTATTTCTTTC
>JAQMYJ010000039.1:15723721-15748115 GCA_030014305.1 Clarias laeviceps | reverse complement strand
TATGTCCTCTGTCCTGCATTGTGGTTTTTAAGTGCACACTGCACTGGGGTGTTAAATATGTTCATGTATTTTGTAATTAGTTTGGCACAAGGGGGGCAACAACAAACACGGACATGTGGCGAGGTCTTACGGAAAAGGGGTAATTTTACTCAGGGAAGAAAAGGGTTAAAGGAGGGAGGAAGGGAAAAAGGGAAGGAAAGGTGTGCACGTGCAGCTCTGGTGGGCGGTGCCCTGCTGGCATGCAGGCACAGGCTGGTGAGCGGTGGCAGTGGGCAAAGTGGCGCATGCTAGCGGCTGTCCTTGCCACAGTGATCAAAGGGCCGAATACCATTCACGACTACAGTCCTTGGTTAATGTAAATTAGACGGCTATAAACTGTAGAAAAAACGATTAAAATCCTTAAAATATACATAATGAGTGCAATCCCGTACAACCAATAATGTTGCTACTGTATTTTTTACGGTCAATTTTCTGGCAAAATTAAGTTTTTTTACTGTAACATTTACGGTTTATTTTTTACAGAGCAGATATTTTTCTGATTTTTAAACTCTATTAAACAAAGGTTTAGTAAAATATAAACTGATGCTTCAGTATATTAGTAACAAATACCTTCTCTGAGAGTTTATGTTTCATCCATAACTTTTTTAAATTTTACTGCAATAAACCATATTTTCATATGCTTTTAACTGTTAAATTTAAGGTCTTACTTTGTAAAACTAATTACAGTTTAACTACGGTTATCCCAAGTTTTGTTAAATACGGTTTTTATTCTGTAGCATTTATAAGTTTTTTTATTGTTAAAATTATGGACATTTTTTACAGTGTCATGTGTTTGTTTGTGTTTCGTGAAGATTTGAACGCTTTGTAGGGGCATTATGGTCGTTTCTGTGTGTTACGCATACACTGTGCATTTACGGTAAACTATGGCGTTGATTGGCTCTGTTGAGTGACCTGTATAGCCACGCCCATCTAAGAAAAAATGATGGTTGCTGAGGTGATCTGGCACAAAACTATTCATATCGTCCCTTCTACTCAACATTATGATTTACTATACTAAAAGACTGGCAAAGTTTTATTAAGTTCTGTTGAGATATACAGACATACATGCATACAGATTATTATTATTTTTTTTTCTGAGACTGGTTTCTGGTCCTTCAATGTATGAAACATAAAGATATCATTGAAAGTGCGAGATCTGACCAATGTACAGTACAGACAAAACCTTTCTTTTATTTATATAGATTGTGCTTCCCTTTTGAGTCTGGTTCATCTCAACATTTTCTCCTTATGTTGTCAGAGTGTGTTTTCTTCCTATAAAAGCTATAAATGTATAAAATATTAACTTCTATCTAAACTTTTTTATTTCTATAAAGCTGGTTTATGACAATATCCATCATTAAAAGTGCTATATAAATAAAATTTAATTAATTAATTAAAATTATTTATATAGCATTTTGGACAGTTCTGTTTTTTCACTCAGATACATTAGAAGTGGAATGTAAATAAATACATTAATAACTAAGCTATTACAGTTGTATATGATTTTCTCTAGCTGATGCATTGTTGATTTATGTTATGAAAGCTGTCTTCTCATTAAATTAAAACAGTTTTTAAAACACTTATTGTAGAAGTGTTTTGATGCCTGCACAGTGGTTGAGCTTTATATGTACTGTACCCGTGTTCATTTATTTTAATATGAATGAAATAACCACTTTTGTCATCTTATACAATACAAATCAAATACAATAAAATAACAAAATTGTGTTATTTTAAAGCTCTGGACAGTTTTTTTTTCTTCATCATTATGGATGGCTCCAGTTTTAATTGACCCATTAAGCTCATACAAACTGACCCCTTGTCCTGTTGACTTCAGCTGGTAGTGTCCCCTGTTCTCTGATGGGTACTAAGGTGGCAGATCTCTTGTGCCCAAGTGACACTCGACCCCCTCTGTGCCTTCCTTTCCTCTCATAGCTCGGGAGAAGTTTGCCCCTATGGAGTTCTCATTTGTGGCTTACTGCGCCAAATCAATGTGCCCTCTGCTCTTTCCCAGACAGGGAGCATGGATCAGCACTTTTTTCTGTCTGTGTGTGTATTTCCTTCCGTTACCTTGTTTTGACTAACCTTTCTCCACTTCCTGCCCTTCCAAAACCACAAAGTCTCCTGGCATTGCTTCATCGCTCTGTCAACCTCGACACTGGTTTTTATGAGTAACAATATTCTCTCTCTCTCTCTCTCTCTCTCTCTCTCTCTCGATCTCTTGCTCTCTCTCTCTCTCTCTCTCTCGATCTCTCGCTCTCTCTCTCTTGTGTATCTCTCTCTACACAGTGGTACTGGTACTGAATGTCCCTCATGTGTACTCTGTGCTTGAGTTGGCCTATTTTAAAGCTGTGGCCAGTCTGGATACACTGCAGCTGCAGGAATTCAGAGCAATTCATAGCTTGTTGAGAAAACTGGGGCAGAAGCTGAATTCATCTCTGATCTGCTTATCCTTTCTCCAATGTACATACAGAGGTTTACCTACATGAACAAACATGTCATCCTATACGTCTTTGGATGATTTCTTTGAGCTAGTCTTTTCCTCGGGCAGAATGACTGTACAACATAAATCTTTAATAGAACGAAAACCCAAAAATTTGGAGCACAAGGTTCAATATTTTGGGTTAACTGAGATCAGAACAATGTCTTAATTATTCATACAGGTTCAAAAATATGCTTACACCTTCTTAGCTTATTAATTTAGAGGTGCTAAATGTTTCAGAATAAATTTTTGCCATATGCAAGGCTTCTCAACTTTCTGTTAGAAACAGTAAGTACGATTGACTGGTTGGTAGGTCTCTATGTGCCAATATAAAAAAGGGTTGGCATCACTCATTAGATTAAACAACATACAATATAATGGGTCCAAGGAGCTCAGTGCAGATCTGAGAAAGAGTATAGTAGATTTACAAAAGTCAGAAATATCTCTAGAAAAATTTTATAAACATCTGCAGAAATTCAAGTAATTAGGAGGTGAAGATACTTTGCCAATGTTTTAAAAAGGATAGAAACTGTCACCATCAGCTAAGAGGAAATTGGTCAAGAACAACCCAGGACACCAATGCACAATCCTCCCATAAGCTTTAAGCTGGAACACGAGAGTCATTATCTACCATTAAGCAACTTTTACATTCCCATACACTGAAAGGCTGCTTGCTGTCCAAAAAAGAAGTCTTCCATGCCTCCTGAAAGAAATCTTTGATCAGAGGTACAGTATGTTTGGAGAAGTAGTGAACATGAGACATTTATCCCCAAAAACACTGTAACTGGCATTGTTGTAGCCGCATCATGTTTTCAGGCTGTTTTGCTGCCAGTGAAATATGGTGCATTGCACAAATAAATAGAATGATGAATAAGGAGGACTACATTAGGATTCTTTAACATAATGGCCAATCAATAGTTAGAAAGGTGAAACTTGACAAAAATGGGTGTTCCCACAGGACAGTGACCCCAAACACACATCAAGTCTGGTTGTGGAATACATTAAGCAGGCTAACTTTAAGCTTTTGAAGCCTCAACCCAGCCAAAAATATTTGTGGACCATGCCTAACTGGACAAATTTGAACACTTTATTAGCTTAAACACTACCAGTTCTGCCAGGAAGCGTGGTCTAATATCCAATAAATTTTCTGCCAGAAACTTGTTAATGGATACCAAAAATGTCTGCTAAAGGTTAAACTTGATAAGGGATGTTAAACTAAATATCAGGGGTGCTGCATGCACATTCTAGGTCCTGTACTGTATGTATAATTTTGATCATGTGTTGACAAACTTGCACACCAAATTCTTATGTTAATTAATATGCTATTAAAATATGCATTGGACAAACATTCTCAACCAGAAAAAGACTCGTTCAAAAATATTTAATTGAAACAATTTATTCATGCATCTATTAAATTCATGATCATGATGAGTGGATGTAAACTTCTGAACACAACATGTGTTTAGACAAAGTAACTCTTTATCAAATACATTAAACAAAGCAGCAGTCAAAATATGACCTGCAGCAAAGAATCATACAGTCTGAGGCCAAAAATTGCCTGTGTATCTTTGGTTCACACTTTTACTGAGTGGAAATCTGTTCTTTTCTTAAATATGCATAAAACATTTTGAATTAGTTTGGTGGTGCTGCTATGTGAGTTTTTGCTACCGAAATGTTAAAAAACATGATAATCAACACTGTAATATTATGACTCTAGATGTATATTTACACATTTTATAGTGCTAGAATAGAGTAGAGGGTGGCATGGTGGTGTGTTGATTAGTTCTGTAGCTTCATTACACCGGGTTGAGGATTCTGTGTTTGCTGAGTTTGCATGTTCTCCAAACATGGTGGGTTTCCTCCAGGTACTCTGGTTTCCTCCCACAGTCCAAAGACATTCAGATTAGGCTAATTGGCATTTCCAAATTCCCCATAGGGCGAGTGTGTATGTTTGTGTGCCCTGCGACTGACTGGCATTTTGTCCAGGGTGTAGCCCCCTCGTGCCCGAGTCCCTCTGGGATAGGCTCCAGGCATTCTGTGACCCTGTACAGGGTAAGCAGTATAGAGAGTGAGTGAGTGAGTGAGTGAGAATAGAGCAGTACATTCATGTTTTAACTTTTAAAATAAAATGCAGGTGTAAATCCAAGCCAGTTTTACACGGAAAACATTTTACACTGAAATCAATTATAACAATACATTAAAAGAGTAATTCAATAATTGTGAGACTGTCATAAACAAAAGTGAAGCTGTCCCATCATTTTACAGTAATACACAGAAATGCAGCTCGATGTTGGAGGAAACATGACGTAGTGTTCTACACAATAAAATCCCAAATGTTGATTTAACACTTTCACGGTTCTTTCGAGTGCAACTGGATCTATATAAACACTTCAGGCTGTTAATTAAGTGTTATTTTCTTCATTTCTTTGTTTCTTTCTTTTCTTGTCTTTTGCGATTTGTCAGAACTGCCAATCATTCATTTCTGCTTTGTGTCTGGAAGCACCAGTTGCCTTCATTTGCCTGTTTAGGGTTGTGTTCTGTTATGACATAAGCCATGTATTTGCACTTGCAGGTCTTTAGAATTAAACATATTCCTTTGGGATACTAGAGAGACATTTGTACCTGCAGCTTTTAGGTGTAAATCATGTTTCTCCTGAACCTTTTTAATCCTTTCATTATCTTTCAAACCACAGATCTAAATATGAGACAAATATAACAAACAAATATGACATACTGTACATATTCAAAGTTTATTAACTCGTCCCACAATTGGACAAAACTTAAGGCAATGCTGCTCTCTCACTCTTACACTCACTCCCACATACACACCCAGAGAAATAGAGAGAGAGAGCGAGAGAGAGAGAGAGAGAGAGAGAGAGTTTTGCAATTCCCCATGGGCCTTTAGGTAGCTTTTATGAGATAGTTTCTTCTCATTATCAGGGCTGGGGAAAGACCTTTACCATAAAACACACCCTCCCTGTTACATCTGGACACATACTTTGTTTCACACCCTTTGATAGTAATATCAAAATTCCATTGAGGTACAAAACAGGCACATTTCACCCTTTTTTAAGCTGTATTTTAGTTTTATGGCATATAATTCAAATGCAATGTAAATTAAATTTAAGTGCCAAATATGCACTCCAGATGTACATTGTAAAAAAATCACCCTGTAAGTTCTTAGCAACTCTTGGCAGCCGAGTTGGCAGGTACTTTTAATGTAATTGATACAACAGAATTATTTCTATAATTTTGTTTACAACATTATAAACATTTTTCTTTTTTTTCTCCTTTCTGCAGTTGACGGAGGTGATGGTCTCCTACTGGGCTACATTATGTTTTCAGAGATGGCACCATTGCCTAGAACGATGTGCACAGAAAGATGAAGTTTAAAGAAGGGGAAACCATCTCTGAAGACAAACCATGGAGTGGGAGGCCATCAATTGAAATAAAGGGTATTTCGGATTCAAGGATGGTGCAAGTGCATCACCTGTGATGGTGACTATGTTAATTAGTACTTTTGCATAGAGTTGCAAGTTACTCTGCTGACATATGCAGTTAATAAAAGGTTATGCCCAAATTTGCATTACAGCCCTCATACTGTATATACACTATATTGCCAAAAGTATTCGCTCACCTGCCTTTACATGCATATGAACTTGAGTCATCAAGAACATCCAATTCTTAATCTCTAAGGTTTAATTTGATATTGGCCAACCCTTTGCAGCTGTAACAGTTTTAACTCTTCTGGGAAGGGTTTCCAAAAGATTTAGGAGTGTTTTTATGGGAATTTTTGACCATTATTCTAGAAGCGCTTTTGTGAGATCAGACACTAATATTGGACGAGAAAGCTTACTGTAGCTCACAGTCTCTGCTCTAATTCATCCCAAGGGTGTTCTCTCAGGTTGAGGTCATGTCTCTGTGCAGGCCAGCCAAGTTCTTCCACACTCACTTGTCCATGTCTTTATGAACCTTGCTTTCTGTACTAGTGCACAGTCATGTTGGAACAGGAAGGGGCCATCCCCAAACTGTTCCCACAAAGTTGGAAGTTGTCAAAAATCTTGGTATGCTGAAGCATTAAGAGTTCCTTTCACTGGAAGTAAGGAGAACAACTCCTGATAAATAACCCCACACCAGTTCCAACATGACAGCACACCAGTGCACAAAGCAAGGTCCATAAAGACATGGATGAATGAGTTTGGTGTGAAAGAACATGACTGGCCTCAACCTTTCTGGAAGAATGGTTAAAAATCCCCAGAAACACACTCCTAAACCTTGAGGAAAGCCTTCCCAGAAGAGTTGGAGCTGGTACAGCTGCAAAGGGTGGGCCAACATCATATTAAACCCTACAACATATGGCAATATAGTGTATATAGAAAGGTAACAGTCCAATTTGTAACACTTGATTTGTAGTAGCTATTCTATCAGGTTACCATATTGTTTTGGGTCTTTATCCCAAATTCAAATTCAGCTCATGTCCACCATATTCATGAACTGTTACTTTACACAGGCCATTAGACTGCTAAACAGATCTGCCTGATGGCCATTTCATTACAATTCGCTCTACTACACTACTCTACTCACTGCACTCAGTCACATTACAAAAGAGACATTATATTTACCAAATTCACATGCACAAGACACTTTGTCTGTTCATACTGCTGCATATAACTATTTTAACTGAGTTTTCATGATCATAATACTACTGTGCTAGTGTTTTTATGAGAATGTTTTGTATAAGATATTGTCTGTATTTACGGTATTTACTGAAGTGTTTGTCACTGTATTTACTTTCATATAAAACTGTGCTTCAGAACGAACTAACATTACATTTGCGATGAGAGGTGTTACAATAAGATGTATTTAACATGTATTAAATAGTTTTTACTGTAAGAAGCTACTTTTGAAACTAATTGGCTGTTAGGCAGGTAATCATCAGTATAGTGATCATTGGTATTGTTAAGTTATGTTAAGCTGTTTTATCAAAAGATAGGGGAAATATATACATACAACTGGTATTCAATTTTGATTTTGCAAAATAGCAGAACACAGTTATGAAAGTAAAAACTAGCTTTATTTCTCTATGTAATCCCCTGCTACACTAATTCACTTATTCCAGCGTTTTACTAGTGCTACTAGTTTTACTAGGGCCAGGAACTCTAATGTGGAAATTGCTTGAAACAAGGTCAGGACTGTACTGACGATGTGACAACTCCCAGCTGAGTTCCTGTAATGTGCAAGTGGTGTTGGTGAATGATGAGTACAGTTCTCAAAGATAGATGCATCTCTTCTGAAAATTTGTGACAAGTTATCCATAAATTTCCAGGGTCTTCTACTTGCCCAATGTTCACAGGAACGGCTGCAGTTGGCTCTGAGACACTTCGGCTGGCATCTGCATTAACAAACTTATGGCCTTCTTTAAAAAGTTTGCACCATTAAAAGAAACTCATCACCATACTTGAGTTTAAAGTCCTCTTTAAATGTCAATCTGTTCATGAGAAATTTCATCATAAGTGCTGGTTCAACTTGAAAGCCCCTTGTAATTTGTGACTTCACTGCTTTTTTCATATAGTTTTAAAGTACAGTTGATAATTTATGTATTACTTTCCTAATGCATTATAGGCAAAGCGATGTTACAGCAAAGTTATATCTATGCAGTGATGTCATTTGATATGTTATAATCTTCCAGTACTGTAATTCTTTCCCCAGGATAACATGTAATACAGTAGAAACTTCTGGAAACTTTTCCAGTGTCATTCATATGCATTTAATATGAATTTTCTTTTTTAAGACTTTCCTGCCAGAAATAAATTAATTGATTTGACCAGCTGAAACCATGTCAGTTCATTAAGGAGCAGGTATGCAGTTTAAGCTGTGATGATAATACCCTCTAGCCTCTGGAATGCAGTTCATGCCAGCTCTGAACTCCACAAGCATGTTTTTATCTACTCTGGTTCATATTTGTATGCAGCACAGGCATACAGGTGCAAATTAGAGACATGTGGCCAGGACTTGGAACAGGACTAAACACATTTTATCAGAAATATTCCTCACTCACAGGTTCCTGCTGACACCCAACCTGTAGAGATGAACCCCCAGCATATTCAACTGCAACGTTTCCTCGATTTGCAGTCAGTGAACAGGAACGACAGGAAATAACATGGTGCCAGAATAACAGCTACTCTATGGAGTGAAGCACAGCTATGGTCTCAGCATTATGATGAACAAGCTGAAAATTAAAATCCTCCCACTCAACACTCCCCATAATTACCCACGTATAGGGAAGACAAATGTAGGCACACAGATTGGTTGGGAGAAAGGGACTATAGACAGACAGAGAGAGAGGGAGAGAGAGAGAGAAAAGGAGTGGTGTGTTTCATTAGGTTCCCTTCTCCCAGTTGTGTTCCTGATGTGCAGTCAGCACATTCCCTAACTTTGCTCCAGTGCATGCTCTGTCAAAGAGTGTCACACACACATTTTCTCTCTTATCCAGTGCTGGTGGAAAATCAGTGCTTAAATAGAAACACTGATGATTGTCCTCATAGTCATGCCAGTTGTTAATTTGGTGGAATGGAAGCCCATTTTCCCCCTGTTTGTGCTCAGTTGCTATTTTCATGGTTAGTAGTGAAAACGTCTGTGGAGGCCAGGATAGAGCAGCATAACTAGGGTGTGACATTCAAAGCATGCTGGCACAGTGTTTTCAACCCATTTTGGTCAAATGTTAATGATACTGCCTCTTGGGGCCACACAGGCACAAGGCTAAAACTGTATTTATCTGATTTTAAGTGAAGCTTTAAAAGTCCTGTCCTATTTCTTACAAGCAGAAACTGTGCATATATGAAGTATTTTTCAAAAGAAGCAAAAAAAATGTTATTGAAAAACTGTTGTGGACAAAATGTGATATTCTTTAAATTATTATTTTGCAAGACATTGTGTTATAGTTTAAGATAACTCAGTTACATACAGTTGCATATGTGACAATGTAAATTTGCAATTTAGCATCGGGAATATATTAGTTGAGGTTTAATTGAGGTTAAAAATGTAAAAAATGCTTTGATTGTGTTTTGCAGTGAGTCATAATGGCAGCAAATTGGAACAAGAAATTGATGAGATTTGGTGCTCACAAAACCTTTTCACCTACAGTACAAAAAGTGTTGAGGATCACGAGAATCATTTAAACCAATACCAAATGTTACATTTTTAGTACAAGTTATTGGGAGAGGTAGACAGTTCCAGAATGTATAAAAGACCCAAAAGGTCACCTTCAGCTTAAAGGAAATTGGTTTTGTATGGTCAGGAACAACCTAGGAGCCACTGAGGCACAGACCTGCCACAAAAAAAAGCCTTTGGAGGGAAGCATGTTTGTAGGAGTATAGGGGAGGCATCATGGTGGTGGTACTGTATCATCCGGCTTTTGTTTTGCTGTCAGTGGTATAAAAAATTGTTGCAATAATGAAGAAGGGCTATGTCTGAATTCTTTAGCATAACCTCATACTGTATTCCAAAATGACAATGACCCCAATTTTGTTGATGGCTACCCAACAGTGAAACTTTCAAGGACATTTCAAAGGACATTCAACAAAATGTTAGGTGTAATATACAGTATGTATATGACTGTGTGTTGATTCAGAAAACCAAGAAAAAAAGAACAAAATTCTTGCGATGTCCTTTCATTTAAAATTGTGTGGCACAGTCATTCTCTCCACAAAAAAAAGTCTAAAAATTAATTGCAAGCCCAATATTGCCATGACATTCATGCTTATTACGGGTATATGTTTTTAAGCTGTAATAGCTGTATCTCATCTTGTAAACTCAGTTTTTTTCCTTTAGAAAACTACTCAGTATAACACCATAGAAAACAAATGAGTTTTCCTTTTCAGTTCCTCAGTTCATTTTCTGTAATTCTCTATATAAATCTTTTTCATTTCTCTACAACAGTGATTTAAAAAAATAAATAAATCTAAAGGGCTTAGACAACAACCACTGGCTTGATATTTTGTCGAAATCTTGCATCATTTAATGAAGGCTAAGGCCTAATACATAATTAGGCGATTGCATGTCTTTCCCTACACACATGTGGTGAGAGGGAGACTAAACATCAAATTTTTTTACAGACTGTGATGAACTTGGAAAAATGCTATGCTGTCACACCAGTTCACAGCAGGTGTTTGAGACATCAATCTCTGAGACATCATAAAAGTGATGAAAGACTTCCGATTGGATTCAGAAGAGCACACGATAAAACCTAATTTTGTATTCTTTTTTTTTTTTTGTCAATTCAGATCCAAGTTTCTACTGGCAGTCACAGTGTACTTCAATAGTAAAGGAGGTGAGCACAGTTTAACAGTTTAACCTTCATCAGCTCTGTTCATAGCTTCACTGCTTCTGCTGCTGGCTCCCATTTGTAAGACTTCTCCCTCACAAAAGCTGAGAGACCATAAAAAAATGCCTTAGTGCAGGGGAGAGGAGGAACCATTATGTGCAATTTATAAACCATTAAGAGCCTTATGAAAAAGAGAGGCAGCAAACTGATGGAGGGAGGAGAGTGCAGGGGCTCTGAGGCTGAGCAAAAGAGGTGCTTCATTTGGGAAATGTGTTTTGGCTGCTGTCGGTTGGAGCGGTTAATAGGGCCTGGGGTCACCTCTAGCCCACTGCATGATGTAGCTGTGTGGGGAAACAGAAGCAGAGAACAAAACATAAAGCATGAGAGAAACAAAGATGGCATGGGAGCTTTAGGTTCACACACAATAGTATAGTACATTATAGTATTATAGTACTATTATAGTATTATAGTGCTATTATAGTATTGTAGTATTATAGTATGTATAAGATCAGTATTAGGTTGCAGTCTTATATACAGGCTGATATACAGGCGTAAAGGTTAAAAATATCAAGTAGAAACCAATAAGACCATTTTAACACGTTGAATAAATCATTTGGCCACCTAACATGTTTTACATGTCTACAGTACAATCGATTTTAGCAAATTAGTATTGACCTGTAGCAGGAATGCAACATGCACAGTAAATCAGTTGGTCTTTTTCCAGTCTTAAACTGTCCAGGTTTGGTGAGGGTTAGGGTTGTGAGTCTCAGACACCTGATCTTGACAGACAGGAATGGAACCCCTACAGTATGTGGTCTTCTGCTGTTGTATTCTATGCACCTCAAAGTTCAATTTGGTGTGCATTCTGACATGCTCCCTGCTGTAAAACATGGAACATTTGAGTCACCATAGCTTACCTCTTAAATTAAGCCAATCTGGTCACCCATAACAACACCCGCCCCCCCTCCCCGGCCGTTTTTGCATGATTGATCAGGAAAATGATTTTGACAATCTGCTCACTTTTTTATTTTCTATGAGATCAGACTTTTCTGAAATACTCTACTAAAAGAGCATCATGTCCCCATTAAAGTCACTGAGATCATAATTTTCCCCATTCTGATGCCTGATGTGAAACATTAGCTGAAGCTCTTGACCCGTATCTGTATGATTTTATGCACTGTGCTTCAGCCACATGGATGGCTGATTGTATATTTCCATGAATAGGAAGGTGAACATGTGTGTACCAGGGAATGTTTTGCTGTAGGTTCAAACCTAATTATGGATATTAAATCTAATAAGCTTAAATGTTAAAGACAAGTTAGTATAATTTCATTATAATCTGTCAGTGCACCCAAAATTCTGTTAATCATTTGGTTCTTAGAATTAAAGCATCTTACTGTAAACCAAGCTGAAGAGGTAAAACATGGTTGTATCTATTTACACAGAAGATGTATGTATATCCCTTATTAAGGTTGTAACTGACAGTTTTGATTCTAGTTCTCCATGTTTTTTTTATGATATTATTGTATTTGCAATAATTTAGACTTTTAGGTTATTTAAGCAGTGACTAAATGTATAATATGCAACTGTGGGAAGGTGAGCAGGGTCAATAGCTGTGGCCTACGAAGCGTCAGAGAGGAGCCTGAGGCCAAGACGTGCCATATCACAACACCACCGCAGTCAATATGCTCCAGATTGAGCCCTTATCCTGCTCAGTGCAAACGGGAACAGAAATCAATGGACTCAAAAAGGTTACATATCAAACTATTAAATACGTTATTGACCAGGGCCCTGAAATCTGCTTCATAGTACAGATGTATAGATATATAAGTGGGTGAAATGATGGACAATTATTCACTTCTGAAATAGCAGACAGTTATTGAATATTATGTGCAATCATATTGTTGGCTCTGTTGAACGCTTTCTCAGGGTCTCAGAATCTGGGTTATATTTGGATCTTAAGGGAAGCAAAATGAATATTTCTGCCTTACACCAATTCATCTTATTTCTCAAGGCTGTCATAACTGTGACTTGGGAGAGAAGCAGTCTTGAGACAATGAGGTGATACTCAAAAGTGTGATGCTGTCTCTGTAATGTCAAGGAATTTGATTCGGCTGCAGTTTCTCCGCATCGCCTCATGATATCAATCAGTAGGTGTCAAACAACCATCATGTGTGAGACAATGTTTATGTAACAGCCATGGAAATGCTGATGATTTAGTGGGGGGAAATAAAGAAACAGAAAGAAATATATAATGCAGAGATCAAAATCAATGCGAGTACACTTAAATAGACAAGGGCAGAATAATGGGAACTTGACATGGTAAAACTGAAAATCAGAAGAGCAGTGGGGAAGACAGGTGAGAATGAAGGAGGTGTTAACCCATAGTGATAAAAAAAAGTATTTGTTGGCAGGTATGGATGTGTGGGATAGGTGTTCTGTTATGACAGTGAGAAGACAGTGAATAACAGTGAGAATGAAGAAGATAAAAAAAGAAAACGTTGTGTTAGAGTGGGATATTGTGAGATAAATGTGAAATAAACACACGAAAAATGATGAACAGGGAGAGGAAGCAGAAAACCTGAGAAGACTGAAGTGGAGGAGAGACCTATTACAAATCACAAATAATCTCTTTTAAATGACTAGTCCCAGTGGAAGAGGGAGGACAGAACAAGCCAGGGAGACGGCCGACAGCTCAGAGGGAGTCAAAATGTGCTGGCAATTCTAAATGTGCGATCAATACAAGAGAAAAGTGTGAGGGATTGAACTGAGGAAATAAGGGAGAACTATACGCAAGAGAGTGCAGAGAACAGAAGTCTTTGTGTATGCGTGTGACAGAAAAAAAAAAGGGAATGAAGTATCATAGCAGTTTGGGAACGTCTGGTGAGGAATCAGTTATTACAGAAGGCAGGTGGACAACATCTTCTTTTAGCCAGAAATAATGATGCTCATCAATTTCAATCTTCAGGGGTGCTCTGAGCATGAGCTAAGCCCGGGTAAGGTGAAGGAAGTCTGGTGTGTCATACTTTCCCTTTTTACATCCATCACCATTGGAAAGTGTGTGCTCCTCCCAGGACTGCCTGGGTAATCTTGCGTGGCTGAAAACGTGGCACTGGTTTCGGAACCCTGTGTTATTTAGTGTTCACTTTCTGCCTTCATTCCATAACCCCCCCCTTCCTCAACGTGACACACAATTTATGAGGACAATTGTGGGGCATGCTGCGCTCCAGTGAAGCACTGTCTGATTGATGGAGAGACTGAGAGAAAGAGACCGATGAGGGGAAAAATGGACAATGTAAGGTTGAGGGAAAAGGAATGTTCTTAGACGATGTTGATTAAAAGTTTATGTTTCTTTGCCTCATTGAATTTCTCTCTTTCAAACACGATGGCCGTAGGTTTATGCCCGGGCTTACAGAGATGAATGACAAACCAGCTGATTGTATTTTTGTAGCAAGCAATAAGAAGGAGGAGAGAGATGTATATTTAAAGAGGAATAATACCTGATATAAAGACAGAAGAAGAAGATGAAGATGTATGTTATTGTGACCAAAGTTAATATACATGCCTCTAGGATAACAGTCTGGAAAAGGCAATACGTACAGTATATCCCAAACACAGTTGAATTGTAACTGGCTCTCATCTGTCTTTTAAAATGCCAGTAAGCCACCAAATGTCACGAGAATGTCACTACCTTCACCGAATATGCTTTTGCCGTTTATTCCAGGACACTTCCATCATTATCTCTCTGTCGATTTCTCTCTCTAGATTTTTCTTGATTGCACCAGAAAGACTCAAAGCCATCAGATCCTAACAATCCATTAAAATAAAAAGACACTTAGAGCAAATCTTAATGAGATTATCTCAATTTAATTTATGCACCTTTTCATTCTGGGCTATCAAGCAATAATCCAGTGATTACAGTGTTGCTTCAGCACGAGCCTCACAGAGGCTGTTTACACAACCTTAGGTTGCGACTTTATGTGAACATCACATTCACAGTGCTAGAATTCCTGTAGGAACTGCTCTCTGGAAAACACATATATTTTTAGTCTTTTCAACACTGCCTGGTGTAAAGAAATAACAACAACTGCAGCACAAGAGCAGAGGAAGTAAACTACCTAGAGAGTAGATGAGTGAACAGAGGTGGGATGCTGAGGGGAAAAAAAAGACAAGAACATCAAGCTGTGGTTTCACTGATGAAGGAAAGCAAGGTTTGTTCTTTTTGCTCCCTATATTTATTTATTTAGTTTCACTCCCTCATGTACATTTTTCCTTTGTAACATATGTTTCCTTCCTTCTTCTATATGGACTCTTTCCTTCTTCTATATGGATCGTCTATGTTTAAAACCAACATTTCCTGTTTTTGTCTCTACTGTACCGCTAATCCAGAAGAACAGTGCAGCTTGTTGCATAGATGGGTAGTCTTAATACACCATTGCCTATAGGTTTGACATGCTGACAGGACTCCCAGCAGAGTTTTTTTTTTGAGCCAGCAGGGTTAATTTGAAATGTGTTGTGAGAAGCAGGGTGCAAAAAAGCTTTGACTAAACCCAGCTGGCCAATCTGCACCATCCCACCCCACTCCACCCTAACTGCTGGGAAGAAGACAGAAGGCAGCATATCCACTGATCTACTGGGATCCTTTTTTTTTGTGTGTGTGTGTGTGTGTGTGTGTGTGTTGGGGGGGTTTCTGCAGGCTGGTCAGACACTCTGCAACTATTGTATTACAACAAAATTATTTGGGATGGCCCACTCCCACCAGCATGCTCTAATGTGTGAACGAGCCTTTGCATTTAGCACTTTCCTTGTGAAAACAAATTGACTCGTTCATTCGCAAAGTTATAGTGATAACTACACATATTCTTCACAAGTAAACATGCAAAAAACCTAAATAAAAGGAAATGAAAGTGTGGTAACAGATGGAAGTGTGAAACAGGTGTGATTCTTACGGCCTTGAAAGGTCTCACACTGCAAATCATTCATCTGGAGCTTATCCAGTGATACATATGGTGACCAAATGATTCCTGCCTTCTCCCATCAATGCAGGTTAATAAATTCATCACTACTCAGTTCAGGTCATCATTGCATGCTCAAACCCGCTTACACACAGCTGCCAGGTTCAGCGTAGGCTACAATGGCATGGGGGAATACTCTGTATGGGAGCGGGCACGTTACCAATATGAGAATGGCACGGGCTGGGTGCTACCATTCATCAGCAAGTGTATCTGCAGCTAATTACACATGCAGAATGCATGATTAAGATACACACGAAGACTCCACAGCAGAGGCAGCTTCCTAATGCATTAATCACTACTCTGTCGGGGAGCTGGCGCGTGAGGGTGTGCAAGAGTCTGTCTGCATCATTGTGTTTGTAGAAGAGGAAGAATAGAAATACTGTATGTGAGGTGGTTTACCTAACATAACACCGTTATATTTTTTTAAAGCAGCTATGTCTATTGATCAAACGAATGATAACATGAAGAGGGGTCATAAAGCATTTATCCTCTGTAATTTGATGTATATATGAATGAAACAACTTAGTGTTTCATTCAGTGGATGAGACAGTAGCTGGGAGTGAGGAGAGGTGGTGGGAAACATGACATGTTATTTTTAGTTAATATTATTTTGTTCCCTCCCACATGTACAGGAAGCTGTAGTTATAAATCAGCATATGATGACAGGTTGGCAAAATGCACTTAATTTGAATGTAACAGAACTTTTAGGTTTTTATGTGATTGATACAGATGGCACGTCTGCAACAAGAAGATCAGGGACTTGGACTAACAAGGTAAAGCAGTTTAGATGTGGAAAAGGTGGTATTTGTGGAAATATGTGAATCATCCAACCACCGCGGTCTGCCATGCTAGCCTTCTCAAAATCATTCCAAAAAACAACAAACATACAAAAAGAGACAGAGTAAACCCATGATTTCTAATTGAATAACAGAATCCATTATATAAGAGAGCTTGTTCCTGGCTTGCTCCACTGCAATCGAGCTCTGCCCTCCATCTTAATCAGAACAAAAAAATGACCAAAGTGAGGAAGACATTCAGCTGGACAGGGATTCCTGACTTCGAGCATTAATTAATTTATTGAATCCAGTCAAGGCAAATAAAATAAGATTTTGGGGAGAAAAAAAAAAAAAAGGTGGCCAGCGATGCCTGCTTAACAAATGAATTACACAATGCAGATGGCTCGGTCTGTTCATTTATATTGTTATCTATTTTGCAGCTGAGAGGACACTTGCTCAATGCAGTGGTGCATTTAGGCTTGACTAATGAAATAAAAGAAAATGATGTACTGCTTAGCTTTCTGCTCTGTCAGGAAGACCAAAATGGCCTTAAACAGTAGCGTAATGCTGCAATAACTCTGCCTTCTGAAGGAGACACCAGCGCGGCTAGAGTTAATGAGTGAAACGGCATACTGTTTATGACAGCACCAAGACTGACTTTTATAGCTGGGGTTTATGGCTTTACAAATGAACACAGGCTGAAGGTGATTATTTATATCTGTTAATTAACTTAATTAAGATGGGAGGATTTTGGTTCCCGTAGTCCCTGTTAGAAATTATGCACTGTTGTAAATTTTGATGCCATTCCCCACTACACTTAGGAAGAGCTGCGGGGAGGGTGTGTGTGTGTGGCTGTGCATGTTTGTGTTTATAATAAATTTATAACCATATAACGTCCAAATCTAGATGGAACTTTGTCAGATGTCCATGGAACTAAATTGCATTTAAATAAAAAGTATTGAGGTTGTGGGTGGCATGGTAGTGTCCTTGCACCTACAGGTTCCGGGTTAGATTCCTGGCCACGCTCGATTCACGTCTCTGTGTGCATGGAGTTTTCATGTTCTCCCCGTGCTTGGTGGGTTTCCTCCGGGTACTCCGGTTTCCTCCCACAGTCCAAAGACATGCAGATTAGGCTAATTGGCGTTCCCAAAATTGCCTGTTGTGTGTGTGTGAGTGAGTGTGTGTATGTGTGTGTGTGCCCTGTGATGGGTTGGCACCTGTCCAGGGTGTACGCTGCCTCGTGCCTTAAGTCTTCTGGGATAAGTTCCAGGCCCCCGTGACCCTGAATACAGGATAAAGTCATACAGATGATGAGTGAGTGATTACGAATGAAGTTGTGGTAAGGGTTAGAAGTGCAACTTCAGGTGGCAAATTTACTTTATTTGAAGGGTACATATACTGTATACTGCTTTAAAAAAATACTAGAGAATTTCTAAAAAAAAATTACATCAAAATGCATAAGATGAAATTGTGGCTTTTACGGTTTTACTAACAACCTTTTAAGAAAGTTGTAGAATCTATATTGATGAGCTCTAACATTAAAACCATCGACTGGTCACATGGATAACATTCCTTATTTTGTACAATGGCACCAGTCAAAAAGGCAACCATTGAACAGTCATCGTTTTGGAAGTAGTAAAATGTGTACAAATCCGAATGACTTTGACAAAGACCATGACTGGTCCTTTCGGGTGTTCCTAGTATGCAGTGGTTAGTACTTACTAAAAGTGGTTCAAGGAAGGACAACTGGTGAACTGACAACAGGGTCATGAGTGACAAAGGCTCACTGATGAGGAGTGAATGCAAGCCTGTTTGGTTTGATACCACAGGATAATAAAGCACAGATTGCAAAAAAAAAAGTAAGTAATGGCTACAAAAAAGTAATAATAACAATAATAAAATAAAAAAAATAATAAACCATGGAGAGATGGAAGGTGGCCTGTTCAGATCATGTTTTCTTTCAAATCATGTGGACATTGTTGCATGTCTGTACTGTACGTAGGGAAGAGATGGCATCATGGTGCACTACAGAAATAAGGCAAACTGTCAGAGGCAGCATGATGCTCGGTGCAGTGTTCTGCTGGGAAACCTTGGGTTCTGCCATTCATATAAATGTTACATTGACACATACCACCTATTTAAACATTGTGGCAGACCATGTACAACCCTTCAGGGCAAAAGTATTCCCTAATGGCAATGGCCTCTTTCAGCAAGATAATGTATCCTGCCACACTGCAAAAAAAATTTAAGCATAGTTTGAAAAACATGGCGAAGAGTTTAAGTTCAATGTTATGACTGATCAGGTTGCATTATCACTTTAGTTCGAGGTTATTAAAATTATGATAATGTTTACCCATATAAGGGTGTGGTACAAATTCTTAAGTATGGAATCATATTTGGATTAAAAAGGCTGATTGACTACATTTTTTATAGGTTCTACATTGTTATTGTAAAGTACATCACAAGTGGCTATACATCTTAAACAGACTAATAACTTGGACCCAAAAGTCCAAGAATAGAAAAGAGAAAAAAAGTTCTTTAACTTAAAAAGCAGCAAATTAAACTAAACATATACAATTTTCAAGGTCTTAGAAAGTCCCAGTTAAACCATAGTAATCATCATCAGCACCTTTTATGGCCCAGGTTTAGTCACATTTTGTGATAATTGAGAGGTATGTACTGTATAATGCTCCATGGCTATATATAACACAATTACAGTGAAAGTAAAGCGAAAGGTATTGGCATTTAAATGTTAAATAATGCATAACAATTCTGCAATTACCACCTACATGAGGGATGAACAAAGGGTAATGCATGAAAAAGTTTTTTTTTTATTAATAATGTATTTGTTCTTACCACTTTTTAAAAGGAATACCTTTCTTATATTGAAATTCCTTTCCAATTTCTTTCCAGTTTCTGCTTACCACATTGTTATTCTAAATAATTATACAATTATAGAGTATATTACTGTGTCCTAGACCCTCACAGAGTTTTCTGAGAAATTATTAATCACTTCATCAGTGTTTGTATTCTTGTGCAATTTGATACAAATTACATAGCAATATTTGTCTGACCATTAAATCCAAATTACAAAATAATATTATGCATTTCTGATGCCAAATGTATTTCCAATAAATGTGTGTGGGTAGATGTGGGGGTGTGAGGTAGCAAAATAAAGAGAGAAAAACATCCTGAAGGACACACACAGATAAGGTGACTGTGTACTGCTTACATTATGTACAATACACCGTGTACAATATGTGTGATATATTGCTGCCAGGCACCCTATAACATGCTAAATATATCACAGGTATTGATATTACAGTGACTTTTTTAGATGTATGCATCAAATGGAGAATGCACCAGGAAACTCTAGTAAGGACATGAAAAAGAACAAGGTTGTGCGAGGAAGCAGGTCACACAGCAAGAATACACATCTTTATTACATGATGCACATCTGCACACAGGTTGAGCCTGCGGTTGAGCTTGCTGAGCTGTTGGAACCTTTTTTTTCTATTTCTCTTCCTTTGCTTCTGTGGACTGCAAATAGGACAGCAAACCAAGGGGTCTGCACTACAAGCAGCAGATTAAAGGATTACCATTAATTAGATGTCAGGGACAGAAAGGGGCTTTGCCTGTCTTGGCCATGATACAATATCTCCTAATCTGCTGTGCTCCTGGATGAAAAGAAATCAGTTCATTGACTGAAAAAAGTGCAAATGAATATGAGAACGGAGGAGTGAAAGAGGGAGGGAGTTCGATGGGGCTGGACATAGAGATAGAGAAAGGGATGAAAGAGTGCAAAAAATCTTTTAGACTCTTTATGCTTTGTGCCAAAAGGGACACTGAGGCATTTCTATGGTAACAGAGAGTACAGCAGAGCACAGGATAATAATAGGGATGAAGGGATGAAGGAGGAAGAAAGAAAGAGACACAGGTAATAACAAAGGGATATAAAGAGAAGGAGAAAAGGAACTGGAGTGGGGTGAAGTATCCGAGGAGGAAGAACAATAGAGCAAGACAACGAGATGCTGCTGATTGAAACGTAAGTCGCAAACACAGAGAGATCTACAGACACATGCACAAACACATCATTACAAATGCCTTGTCCTGAGCAGCCACTCACCTGCAGACAATGCTGTCCCTAGTTTATATTCATGTCATAGTTACAAATCTGTATTCTGCTTCAGGTATGCATTATTGGGGGACAGCGTAAGGTCTTCGGTGCATTTTACGAAGCTGCAATTTACACCTGTAATACGACCATAATAAAAGAATATCCTACATGAACAACAAGATGCACTAGAAGAAAAAATGACTATGTCAGTTGATGTACAGGCATGGTGGGGATCAATAAATTCAATGTCTCTAATGGATGCCTTGACCTGATTTGCGGAGGTGAGTTGTGGGTGAAAAAGTCTAAAGCAACATTTCTCAGCGTGGTCTAACTTGACCACTGAGAGGCGGGTGGACTGGTATCAAAACCGTAAATTAAATGCAAGGTCAAAACCAATTTTGTGACACGGAACACAAAGACTAGTGTTTTTATCACATGAGAAAACAATGTCAAGAATTTTGAGGAAATTGTGTTGTTTTAGCAGAAAGTCTCTTGTTCTGCACACCCAACATTTAAAACCTGAATCTTAGTCTTATATTTACCCTCATCAGATTTGTGTTAAATATAGTAATGTTCTTACACCATGCCACCACAAAATCTAGCATTTCTAGTGTTCCACCTTTTCTCATCTGGCTTTTGTACATTATCCAGGTATTTGAATCTTTTAAGGGTTAAGGGCCGTGCTCAAGAGCCCAACAGTGGCAACTTGGTGGTTGTGGGGTTTGATCCCGGGACCTTCCAAACCATAGTCCAATGCGTTAACCACAGAGCTACCCCTGACCTTATTACTCACTGACTTGTTTACATTATAATTCATCCATTTTTCCTATACTGTATTTCTTACCTGATTTGGGGTAAATACAGGCACACTGTCAGATAACCCAGGTAACTTCAGGGATGTTATACAAGTCGGAGAATCAAAAAACGGAAGAGATAACATCTATGTGCATAAAGTCACAATAAAACCCATGGATACTGTATTTTCTTAGAATTTGTACCTGCCTGTATCTCTTTTCCAAAAGTCTAAGGTGAAAAGCTTTTCAGTCCTACTTAATACACTATAGGTGTGTCTTTTTTAAATCTCTTCATCAGACCCATTGTTAAACATAATGTACACGTATCCTTTCATGTCATAAACTCTATTATATGCAGTATCCAGTCTGGACAAAATAGCAGAGAGAAAACAATAATGATAAGTTACATTACAAATTTATTTATTATGAAAAAGCACTGGTATCGTCAAAGGTTCCTTTGGGTTTAGTGGTACCTTGGAAATATGGTGTGATGTATGCCTTGGCAGCATGGCAATATGGTTAGCATTGTGGCCTCACACCTCCAGGGTTGTGGGTTTGATTCCCACCTTGGGTCATGTTCTCCCTGCGCTTGATGGGTTTCCTGTGGGTGCACTTTGTCCAGGATATACCCCGTCTAGCATTGCTGAGGACTCCAATTCTCGCGCAACCCTGTACACTGTGTTAAATTGGATGAAGAAAGATCCGTGTGGGTGCTGGAATTAATTCCAAGCATGCAGAAGCTACACCTGATAGTCTATTAAAAGCCAAGAACAACTAATTAAACAGGTGTGGCTTCTGCTTGGTTGGAATGAAAGCCTGCACCCACATGGCCCTTTCTGAGTCCAGTTTGACACGCCTGCTGTACAGGATAAGCAGTATAGTGAACGAATGCTGCCTTCAAAGCATGTCTCAAACATTTCCTTACATGCAGGTATCTTCATCTATATGTTGCAGTATAACATACAAGACAATCCAGGCACCCAGCCTATGTTTCAAACACAGCCTACGTCTCAGTGAATTTACCAGCATGACCACACTACTTAGTCTTAAAATATACACCGTAAATCGTTTGAAATGCAGCTTATATGTTACAGAAGCAGGGCTGTGTGTATGTTTGAGGGATAGGGGACAGGTAAGGGAAAGGGGGAAGAAGGAAATCCCAGTGAGCCCCCTCACTAATTACTTTGGGGGCTCAGAGATTTTAAGGGATTTAAAGAAAAAAATAGTTTCCAATTTACCCTGTCACTTGATGTTTGCCTCCATTTGAGGGGTGATCTGACATTCGGAAAGCAAACACCCACCAAGTGTGCATTAGTGTTCTCTGATAAAAGTGAAATGTTATTAGAAGGCTGTCTCCTGCAGGCTTTATCCCCTGGTAGTGTGTATAGGGTAATAATCTTCTGGACAAACACACTGTCCCTCCCTGAAGGCACACATTGCACACGCAGACACAAATTCTGAGCATATCGTCTGGACACACGGTCCATATCAGTACAAGTCAAACTCACAAAGGCACGCTTGATTCTAAGGATCTACAGCAAATATGACCTTTCTAAAATAAGTTGCATAAAATGAATAGATTACTCATGAAAGCTTAAAGATGGAGCAAAATGTTTTTGGCTGTTGATGAAGTCGTATATCGGCCACTTTAACAGGGTAGGATACAGACATTTATTAAGAGTAGGAAAGAACAGGCTTGTGTTTATAGATGCAGAGACATCCAAGGGTGTCAATCACCTTCCTGTCCCGCTCCACCACCAGCAATCACAGCTCTCACATTACATGCAAACTTCCTTCACACAAGTCAGTGTTTCCCTTAAAAATAGCACATGAAGGGTTTGTAATTATCTCTTGCATGTCTTGAATCATTCGTTCAATATTAAGCAAGGAATTAAACACAGCAGGCGTGCTGTTATAAGAAAATATTCAACTACCTAGCTTTGTGATGCATCTTGTTAAGAAGTTAATTATTTTTCAATAACAACCTGCCACAAAGTCTCATTTATGCCAAGTGTCATAAGTGAATTCCTCATATACCGCAGCATTTTTCCTTCATGAAAAAAGCATAGGTCTTATTCTCAATGTCTCATTCAACCATAAAAACATTTACCTTAAGACACGAACCAGTGAGAAACAGGTGCAGATAATGCCATATAATCAGGCTGGTACTGTAGGTGGTAAGGTGGCTTAATGGTTAACGCTGTCGCCTTGTACCTCCATGTCCTGGGTTTGATTCCCGTGCTAGGTCTTTTTGCATGGAGTTTGCATGTTCTCCCTGTGCTTGGTGGGTTTCCTTGGGGTTCTCTGGGTTCCTCCCACAGTTCAAAGACATGGAAATCAGGTTAGTTGGCATTCCCAAATTGCCCATAGTGTGTGAATGTTGATCAGAGGTCCTACCATGTGTGTACAATGATCATCATTGGCCTCCGCGGCCCCTAGCTGGACCTAGATGGATGGATGGATCAGGCTGGTGATTAATATACTCGTGATGCTAAATGCTGAGTGGTTGGAACAGAGGAGAGGGGAAATGAGGTTGCTGCTGAGGTTGTTAAATAAACAACCAATTTTTAAATTGCATCATTAAACATTCGTCCCCACTTCTCTAATTCAATCTACATAATTTAATTTAATATGAAGAAATGATGGGTGGATTGACTTTTGCATGGTACTTTACAGTACTGTTATGAGTTCATTAACATACAGTGTATCCGGAAAGTATTCACAGCGCATGACTTTTTCCACATTTTTTTATGTCACAGCCTTATTCTAAAATTGATTAAATTCATTTTTTTTCTCAGAATTCTACACACAACACCCCATAATGACAACATGAAAAAAGTTTACTTGAGAT
>JAQMYJ010000039.1:15703393-15723621 GCA_030014305.1 Clarias laeviceps | reverse complement strand
CATTTTAGAATAAGGCTGTGACATAACAAAATGTGGAAAAAGTGATGCGCTGTGAATACTTTCCGGATGCACTGTAAACCTGTTATTTGCCTGTCTTAGAACTGAGAATCAGATGGTGCTGTAGTATACTGTAGCTATCCTTAGCCTTCTTGCTTGTTTCTTTGTATTTTTGTTTCACATAGGCTGTTTTTTGTTTTTTTCTTTAAAAGAGAGCTGCTGTGTCCAAGGTTCCTCGGCTGTATTTTCCATGCGTCTAGAATTAACCACGTAAAATGATTATTTTCAGACATTGTTCTGACTGAATGTGGGTCATATCAGTGAAAAACATAGAGCGCACATTACAAATATGTGGCACCTAGGAAATGATCACACACAAACGCTGACACTATTAATTACTTTCCAGACATTTGAATTTAGATAAGGCAGTCATTATAATGCAAGATAAATGAGGGAAGGAGAAGCAAAAGTCACATTATGCATTAAGCAATGTACTGTCTCTGAACAACTAGCAGTCATAGCAGTAGGATCATTAACAGGTTTTGTTATTAAATGCTTAATGATGTGTCTGATTATTTGCCTGAGGGATGGTAGTTTTTTTTGCGTGTATACTTGTGGATATGTTTACTTATTATTTTTTTAACACCTTTGTGTGGAGTCAGAGTCATGATCACTATTCATATTTTACTGTGCTATCAGTAAATGAGAGATCTATGCAAATGAAGTGCAAAGATTTGCATATCAGCAGGAATAAGGCAATTGCTTTAGGAATTTAGAAAGCACGTGAAGCTCATACATCAGCATTCATGTGTGTGTGAGGCAGCAACAACATGAGTACACCGGTGGTGGCTGACTTGAGCCTTGGTGAAACAGATGGTATAATTTGTTGATATTAATTTTCCCCTCGTCATCTGCTTTCAACACGGTCTCTCCCACTTGCTGCTGGTTTTAACAGGGAGGATATTTTCATTTAGGCACCACGCGAGACTGTGTAAATCTGTTGGGTTTTACAGGCATCCAGGTGCTTACTGGAGCTGCACAACAAACCCACTTACTTGAAACGTAGACATTTGCTGAGAAGAGTGAGAAATCTAGTGTAGTGTACTGTTCTATATTTGACTGTGTTATTTATCTATTTATTTATTATTTTTTATAAACATACATGTGTGTGGGTGTGTGTGAGAGGAGACAATCAATATTACTGCAGAAGGTGTGTGCGGGAGCTACAATGTGATTAGAGAGCAATAGAGCAAGGCTGTGTCTGTGTGTGTGAATAGATGCAAGTGAGTTGCTTGTGTTTGAAAGTACATTATACACCATGTCATAGTTTAATGTCACCAAAGTTTCAGAAAATAATTTGTGCCTGAGTTTTGTCAAGTTACATGTCAAGTTAACATGATTGACAGCAGTTTATGAAAACACATATAACTGCCATATTTCTATGTCATGCCACATGTCATGGGATACCAGTTTATTGCATTTGATATAACTTGATGCTTGCTATGAATATTCCTGAATAGGTTAAAGTCCTGCACCTCCATAGGGGGGAAAAAAGCATATTGATTTATTTGGAGCACTTAAGCCGACTATGATTTGGGACTGAAGTGCTCGAAGACTACAGATTGAGATTGATTTGTCACCCTGTAATTTCTCAGAATTGCTTGTCACAAGCCCTATATCCTAATGCCTGGTGCTCTAAAAAGCACAACATTAAAATTCTTACCACGACGATGGCGGCAATATGAGAAAAACAAAATCAGCACGTAAAACAGGACTGTGTGAACTTTGTAACACCCATAATTGCAGCTCTTAAGACATATGGAAAGCTGTACTCCTTTGTGGTGTGTACTAGATTGAACTAACAGAGATAACAAGTGGATATTTTTAATTGTATAATATATCTAATTGCTTTTGGCAAAAGCTGCTTTAGGCATGCAAACAGACTTTCCATTTATCTAATGTGTGCTGCCAGTAAAACTCTGCCAAAGTGTGCCAAATCACTCATTACTCATTAGAAAGAAATATGCAGCAAAGGCTTCGCACACTGCTGCCTTTTCCTAATCATGTGTAATGACAACGCTGTGCTGTGTCAAAGAACATGTGGAAGGAAGGTTGGATTAGTCCATGGGGAAGCAGAGCAATAGAGCAACCTAAGCACGCTGGTTCAGAGGAGAGAACGAATGAAGGTAACAATAAAAATGTGAGGTGAGGATGACAAGTGCTTTCTAAGAAAGTAGGAGATTTACCTGGCAGTAAGCTCAGAGGAAGTGACTCAGTTTACAGTGTATTTAGGGAACCTTTAAGAGAGTGAGTTAGATCATTTACACAAAGTACACCCTAAGTGAAAGTAAATAGCACACCAAGTGCACTCACTGCACAGCTGGAGAGAAATAAAGATAAAAAAAATAATCAAAAGAAATTCATTAAATATCACAGCCTGCTTTTTACATGAAACTGCAGATCAAGGAGGGGAAAACAGGGCTAGATCATCCACTATATATTTGGCATAATTTTTCTATCGCTTATTCACTATATTTCCTTAAAATCACAAGTTTTCTCCCCTTTGCATCTACAGAAAAACATACCATATGTACATATATACCATACCAGTCAAAAGTTTGGATTTATTTTTCTACATTCTATGACTTGAGATTTCCAAACAAAAGTAAAAAACTAACTATGGTAATTAAGTAACAACAACAACTACAGTCAGTTATGTAGATAAATATGTTTACATGTTTGAATTAAAAGGTGACAGTATGTGTTTTATATATATATATATATATAATACACATACAGTACATATCGCCATGAGCAACCTTGTCATGCATACTAATGCATGTTTTCCTTCATCCAGAATTATACTACAGTATGCAACTATAAATGTCTTTTGTCTTATACAAATTCACTCCATCTTTATCTCTCTGTCGATGCCCCCCCCCCCCCACTCCGCACACACGCGCACAATCACACAAATAATCACATACAAGCAATCACACACACACACACACACACACACACACATGCAGAGTTGATTTTCTCTCCTGCACTATTTGAAGCTGTTTGTGTTGGCGGCTTGGGGGTTGACGCAGGTGTGTTGAAGACCTATCAGTGCCAGACAGGGAGCCAGGATTACACACACACACATGGTAGATTAAAACAGCACCACTGCCTGCTGGGAATTCTACCAATTATCAGCTCCCGACTTAGAGAAGAGACCAGAGGCAGAATGGGCTGGGCGACTGCCCACGCTGCTACTCATGTCCACCTCATGTCCACATAGCACTGCCACAAAGAGATAAACACCGCTTACCGCGAGCTTGGCCACGCCATAGAAAAACCGATATGAAATTAGCAGCGAGAGCTGCCTCGTGTTGAGAGCATGTGTCAGTTTGTACTGATGCCTTCTCTGACTAGCCTTAAGTGTATGAGCTGGTTATCTCTTTTGTTTCTTAGACAACTGACAAGATACAGCTTTAAAGAGGATGTTTGTGCTTTAAGCCTGCATTATTAAAGCAAGCCTCTTTTGTTGCAGAGAGGCATGGTGGCAGATTCAAGTGCTCTTGTGAGAGCTGGAGAGTGGAGCGAGTGTAATGAGAGCGTTCAAGCCCAATATCCTGTTCTCTGCCACTCAGTTCCCAAGGCTGCTTTTATTTCACTCTAACCTCTCTTGTGCCCTCCCTTTCTTGCTTGTTGGATGTCACTGAGAGACTTTGACAAAGGCAGACCAAAGTGACCAGCCGCTCAGAAAGGGCTTCATCCCCAGGATAGCAGAACTCTCCAAACAACTGGCAGCAATAGACCTTTAGCATGCCCCTGAAACTATGCTCCCAGTCCACACTTCAGACTTGCTCTTCTCTCCTCCATTCCCAAATTCTCGAGAACGTGATTCACAGTACAGCAGCTCAGGCCACCAGGGTCTCTGCCAAGCCCCAAGTGATCGCAGTGCAATTTTCATAAGATCAACACCTTCCTGGAAGAGACACTTGAGGTGTCGTTAAGGTGAAAACACTGCGGCTGATAGCGACAGGTGTCAGAGAGGCTTTGCGAAGCACAAGAGCCACAACCTTGAACCTTGAAGCAGAGGAGAAACATAAGCCTCTGCTCCCACTGGATACCTGGTAATTAAGAAAAGTGTAGGGGAGAGATGCTGGTCCAAAGTCACACCTAAAAAACACAAGTGCATTAACACAGGTTGATAAAGCAACGAGGATGGCTATACTAAGAGTAAACCTCTCTCTCTTCATGCTCCACACCTCCTCTTCTGACAGGCTGGTATATTTGAAAGTATCGACGTGCTTGTTAAATCAATGCGACTACAAAGTGCTGAATTAGAGAGACTTAAAGAAAGGTTAGAGGCAATGGATTGAGTGCAAGTGTGTGATAACTTTAAAAAGGAGAAAATTAAAACACAGACATCTCGCTTAAAGAAGATTGAAGTATTTTTTCAATGTCATTTGTGTTGCAGCACACGTATAAGCTCTGCTGGCAGGCGTATCATGTGACTTAATCATGTCCACATGTCATCTCTTCCAACAACACAGTCCTCCAGTTTGTCTATCACGATCAGCATATACAGTCGGAAATGTCAGTATTTTCAGTAGGATTTGGGAAATCCTTTTATTTCTTGTACTCAAATACAGTATGAGAGCTGTACTGAAATTGTAGGAAAAAAAATGTGGCATAACCTTTTTATTACCTGACATAGCTCGTTCAAATTGAACATTTGGTTGAGCAAATCTTCCTCTATATTCCTCTACCATCAACAGTGACAAAGGGAATTTTCAAAGAGGATTCGAGAGTAATGTTCAGCAATGATGCAAATGTGTCACTTGTGAGACTATGTTGATTAGTCCCTTTATATACGGAAAGGGTTACTACTTAATCTACGATCTCCTGTGTTCTGAAAAGTTCTGAAATTGTCATATTTTTGGCCATTTTGCTGATCATGATAAACATACTGAAGGACTCTGATGTTGGAATAAAGGTTATTAGTTTAATAGATGGCATGTGGACTGATTTGGCAACAACCATGATTAAGTAATATGATGCAGCTGGATACGTGGAAATACTTCAATCTACCTTAAGCAAGATGTGCTTTAATGTTCTCTGTTTATCCTTAATGAAAAAAAAAAAGATAGACAATTTAAAAATTCATCATTGTTTAGCTTAACATTGTAGGGTACAGGTAAGCAGGCATTAAAATAATTGCAATATATTTTTTGTACAATGAGATACAGACTCACATACAAACAATACCTAGACAGGTGCATATAGTAGAACTTACATGGACACTCTGAACCTCACCTCCTAATAAGTATAATCAGTCTAGTCCCTGATTACACTGAAAACTTTTTGGTTTATCATTATGATACTGCTCTTCCAATCTCATTTTGAACTCTTCCAGCTGTTACACAATATTTCAGCTTGTTCCTCACCCTCTAAATGGTCTAGACTATTAAAGTTGTGTTTTACCTGGATATAAATGCTCAAGTAATTCTAGAACATTTTGTCATAGGGCTGATGTGTCATCGTCTATTTTTTTCATAGCTTGCTAGATAATTAAACATATAGACCATATAGTACAATGCATGTAAAAAGATCTTTATTAATCTTGTTAAATTCAAATTTGTGAGGTTTTAGCCATAGGAGAATGTCTTTCTCTAATCTAGTACACAGCAATTATCTTAAGTCGGCTTGGCTTGTGACAAAAAAAAATAAATCTGATTATTTTCCACCACATAGGAATGATGAGCTGGCCAAATGGAAGCTTGTCTTTTTTCTTCTAGATGTTTTTGAGTTAATCTGATTAAGTCTAATCCACATTGTTATCAATCAAACTACACAGGTTTTTTAAAAGTCAGGTTTTTCCCCCTAATTTTAAGAATAATGTAAACCAAATCATGACCATATAAAATGTTAAATCCCTTTAATAATACACACAACCTTCTCAGAAAAATGCCTTTCTTGACACTCATGGTACTTATAAAATCATAGTGTAGTTTGCTATTACTGAGGTTTAGAAGCCTGGCTGTTTTTAAAAATAACATATTTATGTGAAAAATATAGTGCAGTTTTATTTTTTATGAGGTTATAGCTCTTTTGCATGGCTTTGGAGATTTGCATTGCAGTTGCCCATAAAACCATGACCAATGACAGGAGAAATATGCAGTGTGCCTACAGGTGGCTTACTGCGATGCACAGAGGGCTTATGTTCATCCCACCATCTGTGCAATGCTGAGAGCTGTTCAGTTTTCACCAATCACAGCATTCCGGAGGAAACAAAAATAAGTGTGTCACTATGGGGAATGCTATAATGGTAAAGACGCTAGGTAAATTTCTCCCCGCATGCAAATCTCCCTGCATATATAGTGCACAAGTGACGTTTATAAAACAAATTCAGAATAGGGAGACTGAAAATTTGCCACTGCTCTTAGATTGAATTATATCCACTAGGCAAATGTGCTCATGCAAATCCTCTTAGCAGCCACATGCAAAAGCATTTTTTTTTCCAGGCTGTTGTGTTCACATTCATTGTGTACCATTTTACCTGCAACCCCTTATAATCACCCTATTCACATTTTCAAGTTTTAAAACAAACAATGTTTTATGTGGTTTAACATGTGTATACAACAGTTACAGTGAGCCAGTCCTGTATATATGAGAGGTGTCCTTGGAAACCACTACTTTTGAATCTCAATTAAAACACAAGCCCACAGGCCTCCTCAGTACCTTTATTGCTGTAGTTCTCATCTGTTTAATTAAAACACACCCCTGACAATGCAATCAGACAGTTCCTTCACACACACACACACACACACACATTATATCCTCTTTCTACTCCTACTCCTATCATGTGTAGAGCAGGCACCTGGGGACCCCCTACTGAGTCAATCAGAGACAAGTGCCATGTTATCATTAGAGTCTGTAATGACTGTGTTAGCTGGCCGTTGTTAGGGGTTTGTGTGATGGATCCCATGAGGGAAGGGTGGGTCTGAGGCTCTGGAGATCTTAAAAATGCTGCGCTGCGTGTCAGAAATGTATTGTATGAGTGCCTAAAATATTTTCTTTAAATGAGCCAGAATCACAACCTACCAGTATCTATCACTGTTAACAAAACAGAAGTGCATGAATAACGAATGGCACTTTTAAATTCATGTAAAAATAAACCAATACAGAAACAGACAATATTGCAATATGATTTTCAGTTGCACATGCCTAACAGATTTGTGCGTAGGGTGATTTACAGATTGTTAGTGAGCAACTTTTCATTCTAACACCCTCACCACCTGTGAAAATGCATAGGGGCAGACAATACAAGCGAACTTGGAAGAAAAAAAAAGAAAGTAAACAATTACTTTCCTCCCTCCTACACTATCAAGGTTTATTATTCGGTCAGACTATTTTGCAATTTCTGTTTCATTTAATATGTTCAGTAAATTCCTAATTGTTTATTTTACTAAGTAAACTACTGTATATACAATGAAGACATATTGGTAAACAAATTTATTTAAAAATGTATTATTAACATCTATAAGCTTTTTGGTAAATCATTATATCACTCCAGTAGCCTATTCATATGCATTATAAATATTTATATAAAGTGTTATATCCCATAATACCTTATTATCACTGACATAAATCTGTAATGATTCTCGTTTGTAGTTATAGCTGGGGCCTCCATGGATCAGACTTGTTCATCTTGTGCATCCTGTGAATGATCATTTAGATTGAGATCTGGTGTATTTGCAGGTTGGATCAACAAACATTAACTTTTTGCCTGTTGTGGCCCATACTTGCAAGGTATTTCAAACTGATAAAGAATATTTTGTACATATTTTCTTTATGTCACAAGAGCAATAAGAAGCATTAATTAGTTTGTCAAAATTGTTTGGGTTATATAAACATGAATTTTTAACCTATATGAAATGAACCTACAGTATAACACACCCCTACCATAGTTTTCCCACTATAGGTCAGTCGTGTTTGGGTCATTTAAGTATAAAAATTTGTATCAATAATATGTTGGTTGAGTTTACATGACAAATTGCAAATTCTTTGCAAAATCAATGCTTGATTGTGATTTTGAAGTGATTCTGAAAGTAGTGACAGCAAATTAGATCAAGAAAAAAAATGTGTTGAGTTTTGTTGCACACAAGACCTTTTTTAAGTACAAAGCTTGTTGAACATGATGAGAAACAATATAAACAATACAAAAACTTAAGTTTAAAGCCTCATTTGTGACAGCTCCCTATCACAGTACAGATATCCCCCATTTAGTGCCCCAACAGTTCTCCACACACAGTGCAGTATCCTGCACACAAATATTACTTTACACAAAAATGCACAAAACTTTCTCTGTTTCACCACAATCCTTACACTACAGTATCCCATACAGTATTTTTGTTCGAACAACATTCAAGTTGCATGATGTCCTATTTCATAGAATGTACAGTATTTCAAATGTTGAGTGATGCATACCTGTACAGTAATTCATTGCTGTAAGAGTGACTGCAATGACAATAACAAAGCTTAAACCATCACCAAGAACCCTTTGAACAAACCTCTCATGGCAGCTGCTGAACAGGCAGTGCAGAAACTAACGTCATAGTGCAATATGACATTATCACTTTGCATTCAGGTAATATACAAGAGTTCAGCGACTAAAATTACATACATATATTGTAAGGCATTCAATAAACTGATATTATTAGGTAGTAAGCTTTATAAAGTAAACCACATAAGGGGCAGTGAAAGTGCGAACAGGTATAAATCTTGCACATACTAATGTGCTCGACTACACACATTGTTAAGAAGAAGTGATGGCTAAAAAACAGCCAAAGAGGGAGAAAATTAGATTTTACACTAAAAATATTCCCGTTAATCCTAACTGGCTGCCTAGCATGTAGGTACGTTGGTAAGTACAGTACATAAAAAAATAACTTTCTAGTTTGCTAAGGTATGTAAAACTACACTGTTGTAGCAGGAGTCTTTAAGAATTGCAGTTTGAATCTGGTATGCTGTCTCTGGGAAACTGTCTGGGGAAACAGCAATGTGGGTGAATAATTATGGAATCATAGCATTTTGAACTAAAATAAGTATGTGTAAGCTTACTGTATATTTTTATATTTACACTTTGATCAAGAAGTGCTTGTAGCTTGCCAATGTTACAGCGATTCCCAACTGGCATTTAGCTGAAGTCGTAATGAGCAGGTATTAATGCAGGAGTTGCAGAATTAGAAGGTTAGATTTGCAATCTTTAGAAGTTTGCTAGCAATTTTTTACTTCATTGATTACAGTCTTATAAGAAACTAACCAGATTACTAAGTAATGGGTTGATATCCAAACTAATTTATAGAGAGTCTTGCATGATACCTTTTTTTTTTTTTTTTTAGTTTATCGATAAACCTTGCTGGTTACTATACAGTAGATTTGTTTTTTTAAAAATCTAAAAAACTAAATATAATAAATTCTCACGAGTTTTTACTCCATTGTGTTTTGGATGCTGTATTTGTGGGATTGCATGTCAATTGATTGGTGATATTTTATATTATAATGTCTGTTTTCCTCAAGCTATGAACTGTGACACTGTATATATCTGGATGAAACCGTCCGATTCTTTGGTAATGCACACCCATGATTCTTTTTGTGTATGGAATGACCCATGAAGGTGAGAAAATCTTTGCAAAGAAAGGTCTGCATTTGTTTGGCTTTTTTGGCAAATGTCAACAGTCTTTCTCTAGAATACATTACTACTGTATATCTTTAACTGCTCCATGCTGAGAAATACCTTTGTTTATTCAAAACACCCTATGCACATTTTAATAACCATGCTTGCTGATTCTGCTCTGCACGCATAAGCCACCTGCCCTTGAAGGCTCTATTTGAACTCTGTAAGATGTTTTATCAGGTTACTTGTAGGAGAATGGTTTAAAAACGATCCTTTTTGTGGTCATTTGTGGTCACTCTAATTTCATATCCCTTTCCCTATTCATTAGCTTGACAGTATACACTAGGCTTACCCGCATAGTATAACAAGGTTTGAGATATTGATACTGAAGCGTACTTACAGTATACAAAACACCAACTTTCATATCTTAAACTTATGCAATTCTTACTTCACTGTTTCATTTTCGTATCACTTCTGTTGTAAATGCTTATGCTAAATTCTGAGACAAGACTGAGACAAAAAAGAGACATATTATCCGAATAATTCTTATAGTATGTTAAAAGCAAAGTTCACAAATGGGAGGGTTGCGTCAGGAAGGGCATCTGGTGTAAAACCTGTGCCAAGTTGTGGGGTCGCTGTGGCAACCCCTCATGAGGTGCCCAGTTCATGTGTGAAAATATTTCCTCTTGCTCCAAGAACAACTCTTTCACAGTTTCAGAGTCCTGGAGTCTGCCCATTCCACTCCATTGGTTAATCAGTACATTAAGGTGGATAGCTGACTTAATATTATTTTTACATAACGTTGCTGATTCTAGACCTGACCAACCAAGCAAACCCAGATAATAACACTGCCTCCAGGGGATTGTAGAGTGGCCACTCTGGATGATGGGTGCATCTCTTCATGTGCTTCCCTTTTTACACTGATGTACCATAGCTCAGGAACAGGGTCAATTTTAACTCATCAGACCACAAGACATTTTCCAATGGACCAAAGTGCAACTTTATGTTCCCTGGCAAGATCCAAGCCTTTTTTTTTGTTAGTCTCACTAACAAGTGATTTTCTTATGGCCCAATCCCAATCATCTCAATCCTGGAAGTTCTCATCACACTGGGTACATATGGAAATACTCTTACTTTCACTATTAACACTATGTTTTTATAGTTGATTTCTTTTTTTTTTATCATGCAACTTCATCAAGACAAGGTATCAAGGTATCTCCATTCAAGATTTTTTCTGATTACATTTCTCCCACAAAGTAGACATTTTAGGACTATCCTTCCAGGTTTTTATAATATGTTTAAGTTTTTTTTTTTTTTGTTGATGCAGCTCAATAAATTGACCCTTCTGAAATGGCAACCTTTTTTTGACCAGGCAGTGTATATTTGAATTAATACTTGGCAGATCTGTGTTAAGTGCTCTACTCAAGAGGAGCATGAGATTACCAGGGTCTCTTGGATCAGGGAAGAAAACCAGAGGGACTAGCGACTGAACCAGAAATCTTCTTTTTCATTCGATTTGATCCAATTGCTGTCTAGGAGAAACTAAGGATAATAAAGAAATCTCTTTCCAGTAATTCTTTTCCTATGGGTGGGAGACACTTACAGACATATACAGTCTGTTAGGCATTTGAAGATATTTTGTATATTACTGTATGTAACATTATAAATGTCCTTAAAATTAATTATGAATACTGGATTCATTAAAACAGCACTTTTTCTAATCTGTCCTCTTGTGAATCACTGTGTGAATATCTCTAATGGCTCCTGTGTGCAAATTCACTGAAATACTCCTCTTACCCAGACAGGCCATATACCGTATGTGGTACTTAACTGTACTCAACCTCTCCTGACACTGAGAAAACATGAGATTGCCCATGTCAGAACAAACTACACCTTTTCAAAAGCTGTTATTATAGATCAAAGGTCTTAAAGACCGATGATGAGGAGGTAAAGGAGAAAATTTGAGTGAAAATGAAGCCAATGATAATAAGTTATGCAACTGGGGAAACCGAAGATAATCGAGAACCATCTGTGGTTGTGTTGAGCAGTGATACATTTAACTTAAATATGAGATATTGCTAGACATTGTAGCCCACATATGAAGGGTTTGACTGCACATTGATGAAAGTACTGTAGGCAGTTTTAAGAACAAATATTCAAAAGAAGTAAAAAGTTCTAACATTAAAAACATTGTTAAATTAGTTGTCTTCATTGAATTGTGTATGATTTTTGAAAAATCCTATGAATTTTGTCACAATTTATAAACCAGCAATGAAAAAAAAATCATATAATTAACATGTTGATTAGGTTTTAATTAAAAATACAGCAAATTCATACTTTGATTGTAGTGAGTCATACTGGCAGCAAATTGAAAGACGTAGCAAAGAAATAAGAGTTAAGGTGTGGTGCTAAAATAAATGTTGATCATGAGGAAGAATAAAAACAATACAAAAAGTTAATTTTACAATCCATCATCTGACTCCTCTACTGGTTTCAGTTTTACTTTGGTACCACTTTGTACGTTAGCATAGTTTTTCATGACTCCTGGTGTAATAGATTGTAAACTTGCTTTTTCTTGACTTAAACATTCTCCAACAATCACTTACATTTTGACAAAAATGGTTTCAAATCTTCTAAAAAAGATACATAATGATTTTGTTATAAGATTCATTTGTGTCTAGAGAAAAAAAGCCAGAATGAGAAATGTCAGAAATGACTTTTTATTATACTTTGCAGTCAAACCTTTAATTTTTTTAAACTATGCAATCATAACAGAAAGCGAGCCATAGTCACATCTTACATCCTCAACCTTTCAGTAGAAAATCTATTACACAGGAGTGGGTGGAAGCAATGGATTGCATGTGTAGGCACATTAATCATATGCATGTGCTGATTAAAAACACTCCGTTTATACCAACACGGTTATGTCAATCAGCTTTGTTAAACTGCAGCTGATTAAAAATGCTACTGTAGAACAGCATGATCCACCTCTCATAAAGATAAAAAAGCAACCATTTATGCTAATGCGTAAAAGCATAACAAGGTGCTGTTATATATAAGCACCTTATAAAGTGGACATGACTACATTGGACAACTGCTCAACAAGACTGAGATGGTAAAACTGCTTGAAAAAAGGTGGTAAAAATAACCAAACAATGTTGGTACATTGATGTTTTAAGAGATAAAGTGAAAGAATATCTTCTCTCATTTAACATTTCTTAGTAAGTCGGGGCTTTAACCTCACCTGAGATTGAGAAATTATTGTAAGAATTTGGATCCAATTTCATTCAGTCTTGGCCAGCTTTTCATCATTTCTGCTTCTTTTTCCCTTGTCTCTCTTCTGTTCTGACATATTCATTATTCAACCCTTCATCTCCACAGTGGTCCCACAGGATGGGCAGTCTGGGTAAAGATCACTCCTCGTAATGATCTCTTATTTCTCCCTCGTGACCCTTTCCTTATCCAAGACGAAAGAGAAATTCCCAGAAATCCTCAGGTATGAAGAGATAAAGAGAGCAGTAGAGTGAGGCAGATAGGAGGAAAGAGAAAAGTAAGAAAAAGAAGCACATTCTTCCAACAAGCTGTGACACTTGTGTCACTCATGCATATGCTCTGTTTTTGCCAAAGCCTTTGGGTGATGAGTTGATTGGGCTCTCCCATCCCTCACACTGCATAAAAGAGTCTTTGGACTTTAACTGATCAGAGTTCCTCATTAAATGTGGGTCAGGGGAAGACCCTTTAATGTTGCTCCTGTCGTCTGCTGTTTGCACCCAGCTTAGACAACCCTCTGAGCCAAGACATCAGGAATTTATGAGTTCAGACAATGCTTCCAATAAAATGCTCAGGTCTGTCATATAAATGCTGAATATAACAACAAAAATTGATTCTTTCAGCGACACAGGATTTTTTATTATTGTGTATTCTTATGAATGTTTAAATAGAAGATTGCTGAGAATGACAAAATGCTAGCTTTTATATTCTGTACTATTAGGTAAAATTTTGTTCCATTAAATACTGATATACCCATTGCTCCCAATGGCCATATTGAGAACTGACTGTTCTTACATAAACTCCGGTTTTTGACCAATCACTCATTACTAGAACAATAAATGCACCATGTTTCAGGAGTCTAGAACATGAAGGCCATGTACTGAACATTTTTTTCCCTTCTTATAGTTTACCCAAATGTCTCACAATTTATTCATGTTCTGATAGCTTAGGAATGCTTTCTTAAATTCCAACAAAAATAATAATTTAAAGTCAAATATTTCTAGCTTTGAATAACATCTAGTATTATGACACCATTGTGAAAAAAATCCTGTACATGATCGTGGGAGCCTGAAGCCTATCCCAGGAGACTTTGGGCATGAGGCAGGGTACACCGGACAGCGGCCAATTTGTGAACACCATTTAGATTAATCTGCATGTCTTTGGACTCAGAGGAAACCCACCAAGCATGGGGAAAACACACAGACCCTAGGTGGAAATCGAACCCTTGACGCTGAAGGTTCAAAGCCACAGTACTAACCACTACACCACCGTGCAAGGATCATAACAGTACTAAATATATAAAAATGACTAAAGAAAGGAAATACACATCTACACATTTTATAAGCAGACAAATTTCCTTCCTTTGGTCATTTTTTTAAAACTAGCATAATATATGACAAAAAATAGACCATAAAAAAAAAACAAGCACTGATATCACAATCTGATACCAAATGTCTGTTAGCAAACCCAAACATTGAACATCAGCTTTCTTTGTCTTGTACTTTAATAAGTTAAGTTAAGTCTTTATTTGTCACATACTGTATACATTACAGTACAGTATGATGGATGGATATAACTTGAGTGTAAAAAAATCTATTGTATTTCTCTTATGTTTAAAGTCTCTTTGCCCTGTGTAATATTTAATTGCTCACATTATGTACACTGTAGAATGTCTCTACGCATATAGTCTATAGTGTAGTTTATTATTTATTAGCTTCCCCTGGGAAGATATTCTTACTACTTGATTTTTTATTTTTACTTTATTTTTTTGACCCAAAATGGATTAGAACACTGTAGAACTATTACTGATGACTGTTACAGTTTGATACTATATAGCAGTGACCCCAGGGCTGCAGCAAGTTAAACACTGGTTCATTAAAGCAGGCGGCCTGGCACACCACAGGACGGGACAGCGCCAAGAATGTGGACTATACTGAAGAGAGATCGATGAGCCAGAGTAATTAAAGAGCAGAATGGGGGTGGAGAAGACCAGTGCCAGTAAATGCCTTGTCAGGAGATGTACAGCTTATGAAATAGTCCACAGCCATGACCACATACACAAACACACTCATACATACAGATACATGTATTGTACATTCTTTTGTTCACTGTCTTACTCAATACAACCCGACATAACATGCAATTTAAAACTAAAAATTCATAAACAAAATGAAAAGCATCAAAGTATGCACTCATCCAATTTACTGTACACTGTACTTTGGCTCTAAGAGACAAAAAGCAAATGATCAGATTGTGAATCAGACCTAAACAACACATTTTAAATAGGATATCTTGTAAAGATTGCAATTATGTTTGTGTTCAATAATTTGTCAACAGTAATGAAAAATAAATATTCTTCACCAAAAAAATAAGTAGTAAATAATATGCTTGATACATTTATTTGCTATCATTGTAATTAAAAACTGAATATGCCAGCAAATAAGACCTAATCAATGCATATAAATCTATGATCTATCTAATAATATATTGTTCAGAGCTAAGTTTTACCATGTAAAGCAACCCTTAGTAATTCTAAATATAAGGAACATTATATTAAAATAAGATTGAATTGTCACTTACATTCACAATTGTCAAAAGAATTGTCACTTACATTCACACTAATGTGCTGCTTGAGAAGATTCAAGAAAACTATGAATATCATGCCATATCTCTGGTTGGAAATAAGATTCATTAAAAGAGTACATAAAAAATACAAGAAAGTAGAAATCTAAGTACTCCAGAGAGGCTATACACAACTCTACTATAATTGCAAATTTATTTAGTCAACCTAAATTTTAGCCCTTGAAGACTTGGAATATATTTACAGATGTCTTTTCTTTCCCACAGGCCCGGTCAAGGAGTTGATTGATTTACTGATTCTCCTCAAAAAAAGCTATGTGAAGAGAAGTGATGATCAGCAGGTCAAAGAGGAAAGAAGGAGGATCAGGCTCTCAATCTTGCATCTAATGTACTCAGACACTCTCAAAAGTAAAGTTTGTTCTAAATAATGATGGGTCTTTGAAATTATTATTATTATTATTATTATTATTATTATTATTTACTGTAGAACATACACTCAGCTTACTAGCTAGCAGGCATGATGAAAAGTAAATAGCATTACAAATACTGTAATGTGACATTTTATGTCATATATTTTATGCGTGTGTTAAACATCCTGTACTATTAGACAGGTTTTTTTCCCCTTTAACTAGTCATGTTCAGGTTTAAAAGTTACCACCCCCTTCTTTTTAAATAATTTTATGTATTTAGTTATTGACTTGATTATGAAAAAAATCAAGGACTCATTTCCTGTATGACTTCATCAGTTTCTCATATCATTGTGGAGGATTTTTTTCTGTTCATTTTTCTTTATCACTTTGCTTCAGATCATTGACGTTTTTGGGCTTTTGCTTATGCACAGCTCAATTAAGGTCCCACCACATAATTTCAATTAAGTTGAGGTCTGATTCTGACTAGGCCATTCCAAAACCTTGGTTATTTTCTGTTTCAGCCATTCTGAGGTAGATTTACTGGTGTGCTTTGGATTATTGCCTTGTTACATGACCAAATTTTGACTAAGCTGTTGGACAGTTGGCCTCACGTTTGACTCTAGAATACTCTGGTATACAGAAAAGTTCATGACGACTTATTGACTACAATGTGCCCAGGTTCTGGGGCTGCAAAAACAAGTCAACACTTCTCCATATCATCACTCCTCCACTCTGCTTGACAGTGAGCTGTTTGGTTTTCCCAAACATGGCACTGGGCAACTCAGCTTTGGGCCCATCTGTCCATATGACATTGCTCCAGAAACATTGTGCTTTGTTCAGATGCAATTGCACATTCTTTTTAGACAGAGGAGGTTTTCTCCTGGCAACCCTTACAAACAAACCATACTTGTTCAGTCTTCTTATAAATATACTTTCATGGACTTTAACATTTAACATGCTTTGTGAGGGCTGTAGTTTCTGAGATTTAAAAAAATATGTATTTCTCTGAGCATTGTATGATCTGAACTTAGGGTGAATGTGCTGGGACGTCCACTCCTGGGAAGGTCGGCAACTGTCTTGAATGCTTTCAACTTGTGACTAATCTTTCTTACTGTAGAACTATGAGCTCCGAATTGTTTGGAAACAATTTTATAACCTTGTCCAGATTGATATACAGTCACAATTGCTTCTCTAAGACCATTGTTTTTGTCTTTCCCTCTTGGCATTGTGTTAACACACACTTAAATGCTCCAGACCAGCAAACTGACAAAACCTCTGCTTTTATAGAGCTCTGCACACCTCCTGATGATCAGTTAATCAAGGGCTGATGATTAGCAGCACCTGGCTGCAACTTATCCTCTTAAATCCTGTGGAAGCAGCAAGGAGGGACATAGCATTGCCCATGTGTTTGGGTATTGCCCAAACACAGAGAATTGAAAGAGGGGTTACGAACATTTGAACATGACTGTAACTTTCTATTTCTCCTCTGATGAGCCAATTTTCTTCTGCACTTATCATGGACTTCTCACAAACAGAAGCTGCAATATTGTTCATGGCCATTTTTACGAACAGAAGATGCTGAGATTTTTACCGACTGCTCAGAATCTGTATGGTACAATATTCATTGTCTGTTTGCAACCAAAACCTGCTGTGCTGCTCCTAGACTGTTCAGAAACATAAAACTGTTGGGTCGGAACATAATATTGGTTTTGGGTTTAAAGTTTGATTAATAAACTGCTAGATCAGTCCACTATGCTTTGACATATTTGGAGATACACACACACACACACACACACACATGCAAAATGGAGTATCAGAATGTTCTCTGGTTTATTCACAGAACTAAGAAGTGTACATAAATCCTAAACGAAACACCCTGAATAAATAAAATTGCATGTTCTATAGAGATCCAGAGAAACAAACACCTATCTGGCTATAGATATCTGGCAAACCATAGGAAGTACAGTATTGACATGTAAGGCACAATGGAAAAAAATTAAGAAGGAAGCAAGCAAATATAATATAATTAAATGAAAATATCAGAAAACACTAACAACTGATGTAATTGCCTTCTTTAAAAGGCAGAACTTAAGAAGCATGTCCATGTGGTTTTCCCCAAAACTTCAGCAGCTAATAGATACTGTAGGTTACCTAGGAAAAACTGCCACAAGCCTGAATCATGTGCCCATTAATTGGACTCGAGTTCCATTCAGAATGCTCATGACCCTCACCAAGATAAAGTTTTTAGTAAAATTAAATAAATGAGTGGGAAATAAAGTCCATCTTCGCTGAGGATTTTTAGAACAAAACTTATCAGCAAAAGCATTTTGAGCAAGAATGAAGTGACCAGGAGCTCTCATGGAATGCTGTATTTAAAAACCAAGGAATGAGACTGCAGAAACAGTGAAGTAAAGATCCCAGTGTCTTTCTGGAGACATTGGTAAGCATCTAATCTCTGCTGAGACACGTTGTCATGCAGACAGAGCAAAAAAGCAGAGACCATTGATCTGATCTTCTCTCATTAAAAGCAGAGTGACTGATTTCCTCCAGGCCTTGGTCCCTTAAGCACAGGTCAGTCATTACAGCCTAAGCTCCAAAAAAAGGAAATATTTTGAAAGCTTAGAGCACAGTGGGTTCTGGAAGTGCTGGACTACTGGGAAGTCAGGCTGTGTGAGGAAAGGTGCGTTAAGCTACATTGTTGATTTTTGTTTTTCTTTCTTTCTTTTTCCCTTTTGTTGAATAGCAGCATAAACATAAAGTGGAGTGAGATATACAAGCCAGTGCATCCACTTATCATGACATGAATAAATAAAGAGAGCGACAATGTCCTCATACTGTGACAATGGGCAGCCTGCAGACTCCTCATTATGGAAGCACATCCCTAACAGACAGATGAATTAGAAGGCACTGTGCCATTGCTGAAAAGATCAAAATTTATCATCTCAGAGGAACCACTTACCACTGTTCTGAGTCGGTATATGCCCAAAACTTATAGCTCTGCATCTCTCTTTTCTCTCTGGCTCTCTCTAGCTCTCTCTCTCTCTCTTTCTTTATCTCCCATTCATACTTAAACAGACACAAAATCCAACATAGTTACATTGTAATCGACTTGTAAAGTTCTTGTTAAACTGAAATAAAAATTCATGATGTTCAACTGAGTCTAATAAAGATAATAAAAAAGTGAATTAACACAGTGCAGTAACTACCCTCATTTGCTTTACAGTGGAGAAAAAGATAAAAGTATTTCCATATGGGAAGTAAAAAGGCCACTGACTGAGCTGAGGATGAGTGCCAGGGTTACAATGTTTTTCACCAACAACACTGTTTGAAGAAAACTCCAAACCAGTAATATTAAGTTCACTCACATTAACTCCATTCTGATTAAATATCTAATTGTACTTAATGCAATAAGTTGAGTTAATCAAAACTAATAATGCTTGGAGGATGAGCACTGGAGTGAATCCCAACTTAAATTCTACACACAATAATAACCCCAGTGTTGATTTAACACGTTCATAGTTTATTTAAGTCCAACTGGACACATATAAACATATCTGGGTGTTAACACTCTAGACTCAAACACTGGGGAATGTGTTCTGTACATAGTTATGTTGCATAGTGATATCAGTATATGTATAAAATTATAAGAATTAGTTATCTGCAATACTATATTAATTAATGTATTAATTTATATAGGTTACAATCTAATATAAATCTAAATCTATCTAATTAATCGAATTGAATCTTAGGTGTCACTAATCCTTTGTACTACATGGTACCATATAAATAACAAAATGAGAATAAATAGACATAGTATGTACTGTAACATAGTTCATGTTTATGACTTCTTAAATATTTTTTGTACATTCACTTTGTTGAATGATAATGACCAATGATACAATAAAATACATGACCTTCCACTTTGTCAAGCACTATATACCCTTACGCAAAGAAAATATATTTCTCTATATATTAAATGTCAATATATTGAATGATTTTCTGTTCTGATCTAAATATAGTCACAATATACTGAATAATATTTTGTATTAATATATTACAATATATTGCAAAATACATAAGGAATTGCCGCTTTTCATATATTGAGAAATATATATATATATATTATATATTAATGTATGTAATTTTATATTTAACACTTTGATTAAATGTATCTATTTCTTTATTTTTTTACAATATGCTTATGCAAATGAGCCATATACAAGCCCATAATGAGATTAAAGCCAGATATAAATGAGATGCATGAAACACAAATGAGAAATATTATAGTTTTATTGAACATA
>JAQMYJ010000039.1:15685137-15699885 GCA_030014305.1 Clarias laeviceps | reverse complement strand
GTCCATTCATATATTGATATTAATAATATATTAATAAATATAAGCACTAGTTTCCTATATATGGAAATGTATTATTTAATATATTGCATTACATTTTTTACAATATATTGTCATATTTTTTTTTTTCGGTAAGGATACTACAAGCACAGTCAGGGAAAATCAAATGCTTCCAGTAAATACCTATACTATGCATCAAAATCTATGTAATTGTATTATTTCTGAATTATTATTATTATTATTATTATTATTATTACCTTGTAACTTCATATAGCAAATTCTGAATCTTTCTACATTTGTTTTACATTGTTATTTATTTCATGACTGATGAATTAAAGACCCAGGAATGATGTCTATTCACTCATCATTCACATTTTGTGAAATGTCTGGATGGCCATAGTGGATCAAGCATTCCAGACCCCAGATTAAACAAAGGCTGAAGCCATTTCTATTTGGGCTGCAGCAACTGAGATGGGAGTATCTCCTTCAATCATAGCTGTTAAGAAAAAGAGAGGTTTAACAATAAGAAACAGTATAGATACCATCAGAGATTTGAATTCTGAATTTATTTGACAAAACCTTTTGAAAAATGATAACAGCTATAGCGATGTTAACCTTAAATCATTTACCTTTACCATTACCAGGCAAATGTCTATTCTGCTTTATAAGAAAATGTTTGGGTCAGTGAACTACACAAAAAACTTTTCTTGAGATACAGATATTGTTAATGGAAGTAAAAGAAACAGATGACAGTATAATTACAGGCTACAATTACTTCACTTTTGGATCAAATATGTTAAGTAGCATACATGCTGCACTATATGGACAAATTTTAAACCTGTTAATTTTTGAATTCAGGTGTTTTAGTTAGGCCTCTTATCTCTTTTCTATTCCTACATGACTGTGCCCCAGTGCACAAAGCAAGGACTATAAAGACATGGTTTGATGAGTTCGCTGTGGAAGAGCCCTGACCTCAACCCCATTAAGCACACTTGAGATGAACTGGAACACAGATTGCGAGTTATAGCTGCAAAAGGGGGTCCAACTCAATATTGAAGTATATGTATTTGGATACAATGTCATTTTGATACAATGTCATTGTCCACATAGTGTACATTGTTTCCTGGTGGAAGAAACAAACATAACAGCCATAAAAGCATGGTTAGCAACAGAAAATTAAAACCTAATCATTCCTAATTATTTATTCCAGACATCACTTGAATTCTTTGTTAATAAATTACCAATTTTGTTGCATTATATATAAATTGAACATAATTTCATATAGTGTATGCATTATTTATTTATTTATTTATTGCTCCACAGGAACCAGCTGTCCACTGTAGGTTGGTTAGTTTTCAATGTGAACAATGGTGGAGTCAGCTAAGTACCAGAATGCGAGAGCAAATGGTGGCCATATTCTTCCCAAGAGAGGAATTACACCCAATCCTATTGTTTATAGGCACACAATGACCTCAGAAAATTCCCTTTTGGTTAGCTCTTTCCATCTGACCATTTTTCTTGCAAATGATAGACCTAAGTTAGACTCATTGTGTCTGCTAGATTTTCTATGTTGTTCTTACAGAGACTGGACAGAAACTGCACTCTATGGATACTCACAAAGTACTCGGGCATGCCAAAATACTCGAAGATGTATTGAAAGAGAAGCTCTGATGTTTGTAATGCTGTGGGTAAGCTGGGCAATGGTATGAGGTGCAGTGTCTTAGAGAAGTGATCTACTACAGTAAGACAAGATTGGTTGTGCTTTTCTGATAAGAAGGCAGATCAGTTATGTCAATAGCATTGTGGAACCTGGTATATTGAGGAGTGGGAAAAGGCATGAGCTACTTTTCTGGCAGGGTATGACATAATTTTGCTTGAGCAAATGTGAGACAGGAAGAAATAAATTGGCAGTGGCTGTCTTGGCACATGTTGGAACACCTATGTGTGTCGGTGTGTCCTGTGCCAGTGGATATGTGGGCCCAGGTAACCAGTTGATGTCTGAGGTGGGGAAGTAAAAACTTTTTCCCCTGGTGTACCTCTGGCTGAGAGCATGTTAAAGAGCTCCTTGTCTAGATGAAATTAAAACATACATATGACCAACAAAGCCGTTTGACAGCTCAGTCTCTTGGCCATTTTTATGTATTCAAGGTTTTCATGGTCTATGAATATCACAAAATAATGGACTGCACCTGAAAACCAGTGTCACTAATCCTCCAGAGCCTGTTTGACTGCAAGTAACTCTCTATTCCCTACATCGTGGTTGCATTCTGCTGGGATCATGTTTCATGAAGAGCACACTAGGATGAAATTTAGGTTTATTATCAAACCTTTGAAATAGCATGATCACCACACTATTCTCTGCTGAATTTATGCCCACAACTTAAGGGTTTAGATGGGTGGTGATATTTAAGTATGAGAGCTTATGTGAATACTAGCTTAGGTTTCTGGAAGGTTTGGGGGATGGCAGAATTCAAATGGATGTGCATCATCCACCTGCAATCATGCTGAAACTTTAGATGAATCAGTAGTAATTAAAATACACCATGATGTTTTGCATTTCCTTAATTGTGGTAGAAGCAGGACAGCTAGATACTGCTGACACCTTTCCTTGATCCATAAGCACCCCCTCAGGTTAGAAACTAAATCTAAGAAAGCAATAAATAAATGAGCCACTGTCTAACCATGAAATTCATGTTTTTCTCCCTTGACATAGAGCTGGTTTCTAAGATGCTACATTTCTTTACATGGCAGACATGTGGAGTAAGATCGGGGGAGTAGATTAAGATGTCATCTATTTATGAAATTACAAACTTTCCCAGTATGTCCCTGAGTGCATCATTAAATAAACATTGAACTACTGCAGGCATTGACAATAGCCCATGTGGTATAACACAGTACTGGTAATGACCAGAGGTGATGGTGAATGCACTGTTCCACCTTTCACCCTCACATACACGCACATGATTATAAGCACTTCTCAGATCCAGCTTTGTGAACATTTTAGCTTCTTGTCGCTTTCCTAAGGCAGCAGGATCAAGGGAGAATGGGTAATGCTACAGTACTTTAGACTGATTTGATTCCAGAGCTTATAGCCATTGTAGTGGCTGAGACCACACCTTTTATATTCCTAAAAAAAAGCATTTGGCAGATGCTAGAGATATCAAAGGGTGTAATTACCCCTGTGGAAAAGCCTAGATGGCATATTCATCCATGGCTTGTATTTCTTTCTATGATGGGGATAAGGAGGGATGCACCTGCTAGCAGCTCAGTCACACACTCACTTGCATGTGGTGCGGTGATAGACCATTGGCGTTGACTTTGCTTAACACCTTTTAAAACAGTTGACATTTTGTAGGCATATGGAGATGTGAGGACATGTGCTAAAAAATGAGGTCAGAAATCACTGATTCAGAGCAAGAGCTTTGGTGCTCTTGATGGTGGTTTTTACAGTGCACTGGGTGACCTGATGTTGTGGGCTGCCTTACTAAACGCATAGATGGTTACTACACCAATGCTGATGCTCACTGTCACCCATCTTGATTTGCCCAGCTGCTTGGGCTCAAAAGATGATGCTTTTGGACTGAATTATTGGCTGATGTGTGTGATTCTACAGTTTTTTTTAAAAGATTGTCGAGACAAATGGGCATATCAATAAATTCATCCATAGAGATTTGATCATCCCTGCATTCTAGTTCATTGAGCAATTCATCATTGATCAACATTTATGCAGTTAATTGTTCTGTTTGTGACTGTTGCATTCCATTTGAGTGACCCTGGGTGGTTAGTTCTCAATGCCAGTCAGAGTAAGCCTCTGCATCCAGGAGGAGGTGAAACTACACAGAGCAGTAAACTGAATGAACTGAAAGACCTTGTATGCTGTGCAATTGTGTATGTGAGAGAAAGATTGAGTCCAGGTGTTGATGATCAGTAATCAGATATGTCATGTTTGTATGCCAAATCGTGTTCCGGAAATGTTAGTTACAGTAAGTGCCAGTTTCAGAATATCCATGACACTCTAGCCTTTATCTTGTAAAAAAAAAATCCCTAGGATAAATAGTGTATCTGATTAAGATCTTGTCTTATACATCCTCCAGTTCATAACCCTGAAAGGCCCAATACTTAATTAATTGTGATATATTTATGCAATGAATGCTGGCCTAAAATGGCATTCCATAGCAATTTGAACACAAAACATGAATTTGAGTGTGACATATTGTGTTTATTTTAACTTATCAGCCAGTGATGCAGGACTTTATAGTAATTCTTGTTTGTTCACATGTGAAAATGTTCTTGTTCTTAAAACTTAGCTGCAATGTCTAATAGATTTGCAAACGTATTATTTTGTTTCAATAATTCCACATACAGTTTCTGGAAAAAAAGAAACAGAAAAGTCATTTATATTACTTTTACACAGTGCATCTCCAAAAACTTACAATAGTGTGAAAAGTAATTTAATTGGTCATTTAATTTAAAATGACATATATTCTACATTAGCTAAAATATAAAGTGAAATATTCCAAGCCATTTTTTTACATTTTGATTACGCTTACGTTTCATGAAAATCAAAAGTCCAGGATCTCAAAATATTAGAATATAAAATTTCTGGTTTGAGTAAAATATTATTTATGCATTATTGGTCTACTTAAGTACACGCATGGGGAAGACATCTGACTTGTTAGTTGTTCAGAAGGTGATCATTAACACCCTCCACAATGAGGGTAAGCCACAGAAGGTGATTGCTGAAAGGGCTGGCTGTTTACAGAGTGCTGTGGCAAAGCATATAATGTACATTGAAAGTTGTCTGGAATCGAAAAGTGTGGTAGGAAAAGCTGCACAAGCAACTGGAATGACTACAGCCTTAAAAAAAATTGTCAAGAAAAGCCAATTCAAGAAATGTTAGAGCTTCACAAGGTGTGGAGTGAGGCTGGAGTCAGTGCATGAAGAGCCACCACACAGAGACATCTTAGGAAATGGGCTCTAACTGTTGCATTCCTAGTATCAAACCACTCCTGAGCCACAAAAAAATGTCTTAGAAGAAGTTTCTTATTGGATCTAAAGACAGACAGAAGGGGATCATTGTCCAAACTTTCAGATTAAAATAAATTTTGTATTTCATTTGAAATTTAAGTTCCAGAGGCTAGTGGAATAGTGGAAAGGCACAGAATCCAAGTTGAAGTTTCCACAGTCTGTGATGATTTGGGGTGCCATGAGATCTGCTGGTGTTGGTATATTGTGCTTTATCAAGTCCAGATTCGATGTAGTTATCTATCAGGAGATTTTAGAGCATTTCATGCTTTTATCTGCTGTCTAATTCTTTTGCTGCCCTAATCTACATGGAAAACTTATGGCTATTGTCAAGAGGAAGTTAAGAAATAACTGACCTAACAATACAGACAAGCTGAAGACTGTGCAACCTCAGCAGTGCCACAGGCTGATCACTTCCATTCCACGCTGCTTTGAAGTCGTAATTTGTGCTAAAGCAGCCCTGACCATAATTTAATATTTTATTTCCACAATTTCTGTATTGTAAATCTCTTTTCTGATCTTAGGATTTGATTTGAATTCTCTTTTCACGAGCAGTAAGACATAATTATTTAAATTAAAACAAAAAGTACTCGCATTTCACTTTACATGTAATGAATCTAAAATGAATAAGAATTCATGAATTCACCTTTTAAATAAATTTGCAAAAAAAAAAAATTATTCACAATGTTCTATTTTTTTTCTAAGATATTTTATATTGAGACATTGACATTACAACTGATTATTTACTAATTATTTACTTTTTACACTATTTACACATTTCCAAATACAGCATAATACAATTTCAAGCTGAGATGTGAAATTCTTCTTCATCACAGTAGAAGAAGAATACAGTAAAGTAACTTCAGACTAAATGTTTAAATACCATATTTAAAGTAATACTTAAAAGATCAGGTCCAGCCTTCAAATGGATGTTCTCAGTTGCATCAAACACAACAAAATTCACATACTTTAAACATTTCAGGCAGAATTTTCCACAGCCAAAGAGACAGAGCAGGGTGCCAGTCCCTCTGGACCCTGACATGATTAGGTGGTAATTAAAGCAGATGAGGAGATTTTCACATTGAGGTAATACAAATTGTTGATGGGTCGCTGGGCTGCCACAGCTTTACAGAACAATCCTTTATTCTTTATCTCAATGCTGCATGCAGAGAATTAGCAAGCCCATAAATTCAACCAGTAAGTTATTATGTCCATCTGTGAAAGGTGGGGAAATTAAAGGTAGCCGAGTGGTGACGAGTGGAGTGGGGAGGTGTTTCATATGAGAGATCCTTTCAGGCACAGGGGTACTGGTCACAATCTGTGGTCATAAAGAATCCCTGGGGCAATGCTTATGCATACCTTAAAGGATTAGGATAAAGGGATGGTATAGGGTGTAATAATGTGCACCTGCTTGCTAGAGCCTCCTTTGGGAAAGTGGGCTCTCATGTCATTATGTCCTATAGTAATAAGAAAAAATTCAAGATAAACATGGAATTAATTGGATGCTTACATCCTTCAGCATCTTTAATAAAGGAACATTATAGACAAAAACTCTCCTCAGTGGATTAGTACATACTGAGCCCATGTATTGTATAACGAAGTAAATGTGATGTGTCTTAGAAGTGCTCATATTTTGATTTTATTTTCAGGTAAAAGCCAACCGAAATGGAATTATCCCTTCACATCCCATTAGGATTGTAAAGAGCTTATCCTTTGCTCATATGAAATATAACTAATCAGGTTCATTCTCCCTAACTATATATGAAACATCATTGTATTTATTTACTTACTACAAATGTTGATTAAAGTTTTGGGACCAAGTATCTCCCCTAATGAACAATTATTAATGATGCTACCAAACTGATTACCAATTATTTACATCATACTTTCCGAGTTACAGTATAGAGAACTACTGTATGCAATACTCATTCATTCATTTAATCATAAGGAACAGCTTTCATGTGGGATCCTGGAGTACACCCTGGATGAGACAACTGCTTAGGCATAAATACGACATTAAATCCGCCTGCCAACATATTTTCAGTAGGTGGGAGGAAATCCAGACAAACAAGTGACACATTAAATGAAGCTCAGGTTTGAACCATGGACCCTGGAGATGTGAAACAGCAAACACTGTTTATACTTTATTGCATTTATCAAACTATCTTTACTGATCTTTCTTTCTGTCACTCTTATCATGTTTTCTTCAAAGAGGTTTTACTTTTGCTATTCAATATAGTTATTTAATCAGTTCCCTGTTGAGACAACAGAGTACTACACTATGAATGTAAAGTTAATAATTGGAAACTACAGTATACTTCAATATATGAGTATATGAGTCAAGACCTCAAACATGGCAGCTTGGCATCGCACACAGAGATTTGAACTATGAAAATATAAGTCGTATCTTAATGGGTTAACCAATTTGCCAGAATGTTGTGAAACTGTTAAACTTATTCACTGAAAAAGACAAATTTCAGTGTGTGAACCAATTTTCTTTTACTATTTTCTGGTATAGGGATGGGATAGAGTGCTATAGTGTACAACTGCTTGGTGGGACCTCCTTTGACAATAATTCAGATTATAGACAATAATTCAGACATTTACCTGTCACCTGAAATGTAAGATATTTCAATTTGTGTTGTGTTTTTGATATCTTCCTGTAAACCAGTATACTGCATTAATTGGCCAATCATTAGCATTACAATCCTGTAATTTTGCTATGAAGAATAACTGCTGTAAATTCAGCTTTTTTACAGTATCAGACCAATTAAAATGTTTAGTTATATCCTTATAAAAATCTATTTATTTTGACTGGCAGTTATATAGTATAATAGGTGGATATCTAATTCACAGCTTATAAGAAATGGAACCACAGAAATGGAACCATTGCTTTTTCTGAGTGACGGCCTACTGTAGACTGCTGTGCTCATAGTACTCTGTCAATTAGAGACTAAATCAGTACCTAGCACTTATGAGGAACAGCAAACAATGAAGTCACTTTTACTGGCATGTATTTGACAGCACTGTTCTGATTGCACTACATCTGTTATGTTGCATTTTTTTTATTGCTGAAATGTAATACAGACCATTATAAGGAATAGAAAAAACAGCTCAGTGACAAAAATTATGAAAAATTACTCTACAACCCTAAAATATGGTTATTAACACAAAATATCCTAACCTTGTTAATGAAGTGACAGACTGTACAATCCAGTTACTGTAGCAATATGAAATATTTCATGCGTTTGTCTTTGTACTTATTATGTGAACTCCCTTGATCTCACCACAAATAAAATGTGACTAAACATAGAAACAGAAATGGTGTTTTAACTCTACAGTAATACCAACCTCTCATGTCTGAGTGAGCATTACACAATCCAGACCACTCACAAAAGCAAAAACCATGAAACACACACACACACACAAACACATACACACACACACACACACACACACACACACACACACACACACACACACACACACACACACATGTTTTAATATTGCACTTCTGTTTCAAACTATCTGGTATACTATATGGATATGAATACTGTAAGGTCATTAATATGTCTCTGTTTTATTAATTTAATGCCATTCTTTTGCATACTGTTAATTATTCTTCCTCACACACTCATTTTTAGATACTGCTTTATCTTGATCAGGGTTACAGTGGATCTGGAGACTACGCCAGTATCTCTGGATGCAAGGCAGGAGAACTGTATCAGACATTCGTCAATCACACACACACACACACACACACACGCACATGCACACTCACGCGCACACATGCACACACACGCACACACACATACACTACATGAGTAGAGGTTAGTACTATTTAATATATTCAATCTACCAACCTGCTTGCTTTAACTGACCTAACCGGGAAACCGGGAAACCCATGTAGACAAAGAACATGTGGAACTTGTACTATGATCACCTAATATATAGTAGTCCAACTGGCATTTCAGTGCTTTCACAATTCTAAACAGTATCCACATTTAACAAATTTCTGGGAGCAGCAACCAAAGGATATATGTGATAAAGGTAGAGGATCGCACTTTAAATTATTTAAAACTCAAGAAAAAAAGGTCAGGCTGAACGAAACAGCAAGATAGAGTGCTTAATGTATATTATATTATTCTTTAATCATTGTTATTTATGTCGTCTGAAAGTCCTGATGAAGAATACCCACTTCCATAGATTTATTAAGGCTATAAAAAGGATGGGGTAAAAATAACTGACACTGATATCCATATTGCTCACCCAGCCTGGCTGCACATTTAACGCCTGTATTAAGTGGCACTGATACTGTAGATATGTGTTCATAAAAAGAAAATACAGAGCAACACACTGTATGTGCACACAAACATACACAGAACGTAAGATCTAAATTAAAGGAGACTGCAAGATTATTTTCTGAGGCAAATTCCTGTCATTTTCCAAGGATAATATTCTTTCGCAAAGCTGTTCTGATTATCCTAATTCACCTAGCAGGATTTGGGGGCCCTTGGCATTTAAAAAAAATCTGCTGTAGAAGCTGGAATTGCAATTTAATCTTGCCCATTAATTGAGAAAAATAAATAAATAAATAAATAAAGCATATTAATTAGCATCACAGGAGAAGGACCATATTGCTTTGGATTAACTATCAAATAAAGCGGTATTATCGTGTATATTAAAATCAACACCAAGGAGAGGCAAATTCCCTTATAAGATCACTATCAGTATTACCATAGCAACAACATAAAGACCAGTCTCAAGCATCGTTTTTTTTTCATACCTTGTAGTTGAACTCTACCTTATGTAATATTATATCATTCTTATTTAATAAATTAATCATTTTTAGACTTATTCTATCCACTGCTACTTGTAATTTTCTCAGTTTGTAATAATTTGTACCAAGTTCACAGAACAGTGTGTCTCTGATTAAGTGACAGTACCATCTGGAGAGATGAAGGCTTGCATATGTCTTCCTCTGAAGCACATGAAGCTTGTCACTGTGTCACTTAGCTGAACACACCTCCTGTACAAGAGAAAACTCCCTGAACTCTTCTACAGTTGGGACTTAAGAATGACAAGAATACAATGAAACACAAAGGAAATATTACTGTGCAGGTTAATACTGGCAGGTTACCTTTTCAATATAAGTATGAAATAACAGACAAGAGAACACAGATGAACAAACAAAGCTGTCTACGGCATACTGCTACCAAACAGACACGTGTGTGGACTGTACACCAGTGTTTTCTGTCACAACAACAGGATGCCTACAGACACAAGTCTCCATCAATGTGGCAATCACCACTTTAAAGCAAAATGTAACTTTATTTACAAAACATCCTCTATAAAACTGCTATTTTATTGTAAACGCATACAAAGTTGTCTCTCACACTCATGATGAACGCGTTTAACAGCACATCTGGTGTTATGCAAGCAGCTGCACTTTGTATGCTTTTCCCAATCCACCCATGAGAATGACTGCAATATGTTTTTTTTTTCCCATAAGTATGAGTTTTGGTGCCCAAATCTATGTTTAAAAAAATTATTGTACAGTATGTGCAATCGTATCAGAGTAGATCCATTGTACATGTGCATTTATGAATCTCCACCCAGATGGGAGATTTGTACCCTCTCTATATAGACTCAAAACACTAAATGTCTTCTTTACTGGGAATACCTGTACACCTGCACATTTATGCAGTTATCTAATAAGCCAATCATGTTGTAGCAGGAGTGGAACCTGATGTGGCACCACCAAACAGGCTCACCGAAAAGGACATCTGAAGACTGGAAAAACAGCAGGTGATTTTTTTTCCTTTTAAACTTCAACTGTATAGCCAATTCAAAGGGGGAGTATTGCACAGATAGTGTGACTCAGTATTCTGTTAGAAGAAACGTACTTGGAATCGGGGGTCATTGTTGTTGCATCTTTAAGGTGAGAGGAAGAGTTGAGAAAGAGGCGAAACTGAGATCTACATGAAATAAAGGACTCCCATTGCATAGCGAGGTCTGACATTTTGAGCCATGTGGTAAGTGACACGTCATTAGGAATAAATTTTTTTTTAAAAAAACACAGCAAACAGTTAGCAGTTGCTGCTAATATCTATATAAAAGAAAGACTTTGTCTGTGAGAACTTGCTCTTTCAATGATATATTTACGTTTCATGCTTTGGAGGACCTGAAACCAGTCTCAGATAATCTAAAAAAGTCTGTTTGTCTGTATGTCTGTCCCACAGAGTTTGTCACAGCATTATGTAAAACTGGCTGGACAGAGTTAAATTTAACTTTGCCTTCAATATTTGCCTGAAGTTAAGTCTGCACCATAAATTAAATTAAAATGTATAGTAGAAGAGAAATTATGAGCGGTTATGTGTGTCAAACTGTTTGCATGTCTTAAATTGACTACTGGACAGAGTTTATTGAAACTTTTGCAGTATTTAGATAACTGCTTGAAATTTAACCTGCACCATGAGTGAAATCAAAATGTTAAATATAAAAGTGACGTTATGAACAGTTATGTGTCTGATTTAATAATTTACGTTACAAAGCGCTTCTAATAAGCAACTTGCTCAATGTAAAAAAAAAAAAACACCTGTACCAATAGATATTAATTAGAAAAGCTAAACCGAATATTTTCGGATTAGTTAATATTAGCTAATAGTAAAAAGTGGTATAAGTGAATTTTAACACGCTAAAGTTGTTTAAGATCTCCATCTCCAAGCAGACATGTACGTGGGCTTAACCCTAAAATAGTTATAATATCACTGATTATGAAGCTGATCAGCTTATTTTTAGCTTTAACCTTTAACCATTTTTCCTGTCAAGGATGAGTAGGTCTCCTAGTACAGTATTATATAGGGTAGATCAGGCAACCCTGCTACACTTAAATAATGGCATCAAGAACAATGAGCTGAAGGATCAGCTGAGACAGAGACTGAGACTGTCCAGCAGTACCAGGCCTTTTTTATTGCAAAAAAAATATTTATGCATTTCAAAGTACACTTGACCGCACTGGGGTCATTCTAGCATTAGTAAATGTGGGCAGTACACCTGCAGAACAGTGTAAAAATAACCCTTTTCTCTGACAAATCCTGCTTTCTGCCTTATGATTGGTTGTTTATGTCTATAATTGCTTAGGTAATCACAGCTCTGACATAAGAGCCAGTTCAAAAGTGCGAAGGCAGTACTTAATGGGAGCAGGGTTTTTAGTGCAGTTAAGCATCTTATGGCTGGGAAATGGCAGTGATTTGGGGATACAGCAAACTCAGAGGAGAGTGCTGCATTTAGTGAGTGATATAAATGTGTACGGCTAAGCAGAACCATCTCAACACTCGGTTCACCTGCCCTTGTTATTTAAAAAGCAATGTTTGCATTTTGTTTTCACTGAGGCCAAATTTGCATGCTCTGGGTGAATTACCAAATGTGATTGAAAGTTCTTCTAAGCATCTTTATAGCTACAATCACATTACAAGCCTGAACTGACTTCATTGCTATTTTTCTACCCTAGTGTGACACAGTTCCGATTTGTATGGTAGTTTGAATGCACAAATCTGATGTTTTTCAGATTGGATCTAATTCACTTTGGTATCTTTTAATACATTAGATTGGATACATATCTGATACGTTGTCGTATGACTTGAATGAGAATGGGCAGATTGGAATTCATTTCAGAGGACAGACGTGTCAACATTAGAGTCAGATAAAAGTCACTTGGAATTATGAATGTGACCCTTTATGACTTGCAATTCTGATCTGACCAAAAAATCAGAATTGAACAATGTGGCTTGTACTGTGAATGTAGGCTAGCACGATTTATGAATGATCATTAAATTCCTATATTTGGCTGGGGTGGAGCCAAATGTAATATTTTGCTTTTGTAGTCCATACACCTCAAGGTCCAATGTTTTGTGCATGCTGAAATGCTTTTTCGGTTCACCATAGCTCTAAAGAATGATTATGAGTTATTGCATACTTTCTGGCAGCTCTCTGGAGATTTTTCCCTGACCTCTCTTCCACCCACATAACTGCTTCTCACTCAATGTTGTTGTTTTTTTCACTATTATTCTAAACTCTTATTTCTGAAATCCATGAAAATTAGCAGTTTAAGAAACTCATGTAGATGTATCAACATCTATGCCACAAACAAATTCTAAGAGATCACAGTTTTGTCTTCCTCCTGTTTTAATGGGGGGAAAAAAATTACTAAATCTCTTGGATCTGTAGCTGCATGATTTCATTATTTTATGCATTGTGCTGCTGCCACATGGTTGGCTGATTAGATAACTCCATAGCTGTGCAGGTATACAGATGTTGTTCTTAATAAAACAGACAACGTTATTAATTGCATCGCCCTCTTAACATCGTGACACAGCATCTGAGTGGACTTTGACTTGGTTGTTCCACCAGGGTTCTTTAGCCATTCAAATGTCAAATTTACTCACGTGGTCATGGGATGATTGTCTGAGGGCAAGATTTAATTTTAATCCTGATAAATAATTCAAAGGAATTGAAGGAAGTACTTTCTTTTTCCCATGACTCTATATGCTGTATGTATGTTGTTGACACTGTATATTGTAAAATGAAAATAGTTTCATCTCCCATTCTGTCAACATTAGAAAGCAGAGGGATATATTTTTCTTTATAATATTGGGACACCAGTTTTCATTCTTTCTTACATATTATATATTAAAGATCATATTGTGTTATTATGGTATGAAAAACACAACATAATCTTTAGCATATAATATGTACGAAATAATGAAAAACAAACTGTCAAAAAATGATAAAGAAAAAAAATCCCCCTAATGTCTGATGCTGAATCTTATTATGGTATTCTCTCACCAGAACAACCAATAGATCCTCTGTAAAACAGATTTTATTTCCTAATAACTGAAATTTTTATAATTGTTTTCAATAACTTCAAATTTCTAATCCCATAAATACATAAAATACACAATTATTACATGATTATTGTTATGGTTACATTTTGGAAGGAATTATGTGTTTCTTTTAATTACAACATTTATAAATGGTGTATACTATAAATCATTCCATTCTGTTCCACGTCATTCAATTTTAGTGTCCTTGCTCCCACATTGGCAAAGGATAATTTTTTTTAAACTCTACCTAATCTGGACAAGCATTGGCAAGGTTATGGATAAAGTGAAAGTTCATTGTTAATCAGAACTAAAAAGTTATTTATGCTCATTGTCATGGTTACAAAATATCAGAAATTTTCTTTAGGAAAATAAATACAATTTGGAAAACATATTTTGAGCAGAGCTGCAGTAGAATTGTCACAAAAAAAAAACACCACACTGTATTTAAATGAATGACAAAAATCGTAACTTAAGTTAAAAAAAAATTGCTTTAAGGTAACATTACTGTATTTGCCTATTTACTTTTGGCTAAGTTTGCATGTTTGGTATAAGTGGAAATTCTCAGTTCAAATCAGTTAGTCAGAGAATGATACTTTTAGTGAATTATTCTTTGTAAAGAAAATTTGCATGACATTGCATTGGACTCATCCAGGGTTTATTTCTGTCTCAGAAAGTTCAAATGATAGAATTCTACTTTGTCTTCTTTGTCTTTCGACTGTTCCCTTTCTGGGGTCACCACAGCGAATTATCTGCATCCATCTAACCCAGTGGCGATTTCTTTAAGACTGCAAGGGAAGCTCAGCTTCCCCTATAATGTCACAAAATTAATGGTCAAATTATG
>JAQMYJ010000039.1:15673896-15685037 GCA_030014305.1 Clarias laeviceps | reverse complement strand
AGGGTCACAGACCATTTTCTTGAAAAGGAACGTAGGGCAGAATTTACTTTTAAATAAATAGACAATTTTATGATGTAAAAATGAGCTTCCCCTATTTGACAGACCGAAACTGAGCTTCCCCTATTTGACAGACCAGTAGCCGCCACTGATCTAACCCTATCTGCATCCTCTTCTCTCACACCAACTAATTTCATGTCCTCTTTCACTTCATCCATAAATCTCCTCTTTGGTCTTCCTCTACACCTCCTGCCTGGCAGTTCCAACCTCAGCATCCTTCTACCAATATGCTCACACTCTCTCCAAACCACCTCAATCTGGCCTCTCTGACTTCATCTCCTAAACATTTAACATGTCAAAGTTCAAATGTTAAGAAGAATAAATCTGAATTATTGATTGAAAAATGAATTCATGAATGAATGAATTTATTTATTTATTGATTGATAGGTTGATTGCTCAATAATCAAAGTCAGAGCAAAATAACGAAAAGCAAAGACATAAACTAAATAAGGTGAATGTTAACATGAAAGAGTTTGTGAGGCATGTTGGGTGATTTAGTTTTGGTGGCCATGGTTTTAGACAATGAATTCTGGAGGTTGTAGTTGGCAGCCATACTTCAAGTAGCTGTCAGTGGCATCACAGAATGAATGAATTTTCATGAAGAGCAAATACTATTTCTTATAAAACAACTTGTACTGACAGCTATCATAAAAAAAATCTGGTTACTGTCATTTTATCTTTTTTAAATCAGATGTCATTTTCCATTGCATGGTTTTGATAATGTCTGTCCTTTTAAGCAGTATTCAAGAGATTGAATTAAAGAATTTTACTGTTAGTTGTATTAACGAAACATGAGTTTCAGTTCTTTTATACATACATTTAAATCACTTGGTTTCTGTGTGAAATACACCAAGGCTCATCTCTGTTGAAGATAAATGAAGTAATAACAGCATACATTCACGCCTATATTCTTCATCTCTTGAGACACTGATGGCCCAGCAGCAGTAGATATGTTCTGGGGAACACAAATACAAGTAATTTGTTCAGGACCATAGGGACTTCAGGCCTGCTTTGCCAGCTAATGATTTAAATAGGACTCAATTAGTGCACTTCTGACAGACCGACAGGTATCATTTGTCAAAATGTAGAAGAGAGGAAGAAAAAAGATCACAGGGGCTTTCTGAGGTCAAATTTCAAAAAGTTCTTTTTTAAAGCATCTGATGATTGCCTAGTCAAAGGTACACTAGTTTCATCGCTCATTCTATCTACTCTCTCAGTTTGAGTGATCTTTTCAAGCCAAGGAATTAATAATAAATAAACAGCAATTATCATAATCAAAATGATTATTTAAATAGTGATGTAAATTAATTTGCAGTCTTCAGATAAAATGCTGGAAACTAAAAGAAAACTTGTACAACTAAAGTAACACTGTCAATATCTAACATTGATATAGATTTAATATTCAGTTTCTTTAATAATTGAAAATAAGATGCTTTCAGGTGTTTAGTAGAATTTTCTAGATGCTTTACAACATGGCCGTATAACCTAAGGAAACAAAAAGCCAGCCTGGGAATTGGGCTTTGTGGAGTCTGACAATGTCAACTCAGAGTAACATCTCAAATTAAGTCGCAGCCTGCTGTGGCCACTGCCTCCTGCTACCAAGCAAAGTGCAGGGGAAACTTGCTGCAGGGGAAAAACCTACACAACAAACTAGAGACAACATTGAACCTATGGGCTGCCTCTGAAAAAAACTAAGAGCAACAAGAGATAGATAGATCAGGGTATGTATTGACTTCATCGTGTTGAGACCTGAATCACTACCAATAGGCAAGAGAAACTGGTCTTCCACTAGAATAAAATTACAAAATAAGAACATTCCGATGGCAAGTAGCAAAAATTACACAATATGTACTGCATGGAGCTGAGAGAATGCTTGGTTCTCCCCAAAGTCATCCTCCCTACATACATCACATGGCCATACCCTGCAGCTGCTGCAGGCTGAAAAAACTACAGCCATGCTCTAGCATCAGGCACACACTCACCAGCCAACCAAATCACCCAAAAGGCCCCTGACCATATGATTTCTCTCAGCACTCTATGTCCAAAAGGAGCTATATTGCTAGCTGAAAAAAAATGTGTAGTTGCAACTATCAAATACTATGATGAAACCCGTGTTCATAAGCACCATCCCAGGAAAGGACTTACCTCTATTGCAGATTATTACATTAGAGTTGCCGGCCTCAGAAATCATAAATTAACAGCACCTCAGATTAGAGTTCATACAGTACATAAATGCTACATAGAGCTAAAAGTAGTAGACACATCTCAACAACAGCTGGTCGGAGGAGATCATTTAACATTTTGGGTGCCTTCAGCATTGATCTGCAATGTTAAAAATATATTATAAAATTATGTAGAAATAAATAATGAAAATAAAAAAAGAATGCTAAATTTAATTGGTGTTGTATACGTGCAAAGAGGTCACAAGAATCACAAGAGATGTTATAGTAGACAGGAAGACTAGAATTGTATGTTAAAAAAATCACTAGCTTTTCTAAATATAGTAGACTCTAAACACAATGTGCTTTCTGGCAAAGATAGACAGAGATTTGCCTCATTATGAACTATATACAGACAGAGCTATTCCATAGTTACAGCTGACACATGCCTCAACCTCAGTAGGTTGTATTTTTTATGAAAAAAAAAAAATATATATAGCAGCATCTTAAATTAAACTTTGCTCCTCCAAATCATTTCTTCCAAGTCTGTTACCATTAATAGTCATTAACTTTAGCATTAATATATCAAATAAGTGTTGTTAACAACTATAAAACTGCTTTATGCTAGAATATTAACTAAATAATGGAAATACCGTCTTTTCAGTTTAAAAGGAGAAATGTTTTAAATAAATAAAACTACAGAACGCTGTGTAAATAATCATCTGCATTTTCCTTTCTGAGTGTAAATGTTGGAACCCACCATTTATCCTAGTCGTTTTTGTAATTTATTTTGTTCATACACTAAGATATTATAAAAAAATTAAAAAATAAAAACACACATTTGCCCACTTTCCTTTGCAGAACTGCTGAAGTTGGGAACTTGAGTGACCGTTTATGGACTGCAATCTTCAAGTATTTAAAGGTTTCTGACTAGGCCATGTTAGGATATCTACCTTTTTCAACACTGTGTGGTCAATTTTGCAGTGTGGTTTGGGTAATTACTATCTGTAGAGAGAAGTAGATTTTCCTTAAGAATTGACAGTATTTTGCTCCATCCATTTTGCTTCTATCATGACAAGTGCTGGAGAGAAACACCCCCATAAGACATTACCGCCTGCATGCTGATATTTTTGCGGTGATCTGTATTCGATTTCCGCCAGACATATTGTTTGGTGTTGTGGCCAAACAATTCAATTTTAGTCTCATCTGACCACCCGCGTTTTTGCAAAGTTCAGTCATGACTGCTTGTTGCTTTTTTTCTTACAACACTCCCATGCTGTACATCCATATTTGTGGACAATTTGTAATATTGTCAGATACACACCATGACCCCTCTTTGTCATAAATTCCTGCAACTGCTTCAGAGTTACAGTAGGCCTCTCGGTAGCCTCTCTGATCAGTATTTTTGTGGAAGGAGCATACTGATCCAGGGAGGGTCTGTTTTGTACCAAATACCTTTCACTTCATAATAGACTTCACTGTGCTTCTCCTGACTTGCGCCTATGCACAGTTTTATCCTGAAGATCTTTTGACATTGCCTTGCCATCCATAGTTGATTGTTTGCTTCTGTTGCACTACCAGGGACTGAAATGATCCAGCTTTTCCTGCTGAGCGATTTAAAATGACCACAGCTGATGGCCAAATGTCAAATGGCTTTGCGTGCTAATTAGAAAAAAATATTTTTAGGGGTGATACTTTTTCCAAATCAGTAATTCAGATATATTTCTGACATGTAGGTGTTATATCTTTAAGTTAGATATTAAATGTGGCACTGAGTACTGTAAATACAGCTGGATAAAACAAAAACTGTGTCTAAATAATAGTAACAACAATAACAGTAATAATAATAACAATACTATTTATTATCATTATTATTATTATTATTATTATTATTATTATCATTATTACACACATGTAAATACTGTATATAATTAATCAGTTTTTCCACTTTCATTTTCAAGTTATGCCAGACTAGGGCATTATTGATTATAATTAGAATGAAGCTTGTATCATTATAACAGTGTATCGCTAGCCATGCTGGGGCGTCTTCCAAGTGACTTTATGGTTTTCTGTAGGTCATGCAGTATAGCAGTGTTAGCTATAACACCTATTTACTGGAAAATTTTGTGTCAGCTTGTCCAGCTTCCCGGCATTCACCTGAGCTGCTCATAAGTCGCAGCTCTTCAGGTTTCCTGCTGTAATCCACTGTGGAGGCTACAGTTTCCTCGGGGTCTGCTTATGGCATTTTTCACTACAGCAGAGTAACAACCACCTTCACCACAAATGGACACTGACACCATCAGATATAGATACAGTCCCTTATACATGCAGATGTTTACTTCCCAACACACACACACACACTGACACACACACACACACACACACAGCCAGTGCATGACATTTATTATTAATACAAGGAATCATAGGAGGCCTCTTAATTGGAGATGCTCGCTCAATGTCTCAGGGGTAAGCGTGGTACTGTCAGTGCCCATCTCCCATCTCCAGGTTCCGTGATAAAATGGAGAGATGTCACACTTTTATGTGTGCCTTCAGTAGACTGAGAGGGATGTAATTTAAACCTCCCTTTCCTTCCCCTCCCTGTCCCAGGCTGATTAGCCCAGCGCGCTCCCAGACTGGCAGATGCTAATTCAGGAGATGTAGTCTGGGGATCGGCACCATTAGCAGCAGGTAGCGTGCCGATGTGAGATATGCAAACCTCCAGACAACTCAGCCCAACTGTCAATCACATAAATGAAGTCAGTAGTTCAGCATGGCTAATGATATCTCACTAAACAGAGAACTCAAAGAAAATGAGAGTCAAGTGGAACAGAAGAAAAAAGTCAGAGAAGAAAAGAGAAATAAGAAAGAGGCATAATTAGAGTACAGTGTATGAATGCGTGTATGAAGATACAGTCACGTGAGCAGATACTGATGTGAGCTAATAAAAGGATGACCAGTAGCTGTCATCTTCCTGTGTCTTCCTTAGTCTTTCGCATGTCACTGGAACTCTCTGACTCTCTGACAGACGCAGTGTGCCTGGGGCAGGAGAACAGGACACTACACCAGCACACACTTTAGTTTACATTATCATCATTACAGTCACACCCTAGCAATGTTCTTATGCATGTCATATTCATTGTATTGACAAAAATCCAATCAATTAATATATTACAAATATAAAGTAAAGAAAACATTGTAATGCATGTGTTTCGAGTGTGCAGTATGATATTTTATATACTGTATATAGGCACAGTGGCTTAGTGGTTAGAATTGCCAAAAGTCACCTTGCATCTACAGAGTTCAGGTTCGATTTATTACATATGAATAAAGACAGCCTTCAGCATCCTCAATCTGAGGTCGCCACAACCACTGGCACTAGGGCACTGATTATTCTGGGAATTAATAGATAGCAGCGCCTGTCAAGCCAGTGGTCTGCTCTTCATTGAAGTAAATAAGTGCCTCTGGTAATTTACACCACTATTAAAATTACATTACACTCAGCTGTGCTGTTAGTCAAACCCAACTGCAGCTTGACCTCCTTACAAATGCACAAATCCAAGCTGAGTTCATGTTCTACTGTTGCTCATCCACTTCACTAAGCACCAATACCTCCCACTGGTAAAACCAATTTAAATACCTCCCATTGGTCACATGTTGAAAAATGAGATTTCAGAAGCCCACTTGTATAAGACTGTCAGTAAGACGCCTAAAGCATGCCTAGAGTAGTTCAGTGTCAGAACCGCAGTTTAATATCAAACTCAGTGGCAAGTTTGTGTGTGCATGTGCATGTGCCCCTGTGTCTGTCTGTCTGAATTCGAGTCTGATTATGGTACAGTATGTATGTTCTATTAGCATGGGTTTGTGCAGGATGGGTGTGTGACACCGAAGCTGTGAGGTAATTCGCCACTTGGCATCACACATGTCTCAGGGTGCGAATTACGCCGCAAGACTGCCACCGTTTGCTTTGATGTGATATGATTGCGCTGTCGGTGACAGGGGAGTCTGCACACCACCAACATGTTCCTCCTGTGCTCCCTGTCAGGACTGCTATTGTTAACCTCCCCATTGTATCCCCCACTGCCCTCAAACACATACACACACTCACACACACACACACACACACACACACACACACGCATGCACACACATGCACGCACACAAAACGCACACACTTTAGTGACAGTCCACCTGCTGGCCTGATTACCAAGAAGGGTCCCAGCTGAAAAGTCCAGGCATACATCTTGAGAGGTGCAAATGAAACAAGGGGAGTGAGAGGGCACAGGTCACAGCCACTGAGGATGGTGGCTATTTCTTGCTCAGATGCAGCATGGCAGCAGTCAACAATCTAAGTGTGTTTGTGTGAGACGCAAGGTTACTGTTCAGAAGCAACCTTGCATCTTACACAAACACACTTATCACTCTGAAATATATCCAAAGAAACCTATACATGATGGCATGACAAATTACTCACTAGAACACATACCTCAAGTCAAGTGTCAGATGAAGAATGATTTGTGTTCAAGAGCATATGTATTGTTGTGCTTTTATTCAAAGACCATGGCGACGCTTTATGATATTTAAATCCGTCATTTAACAGTGTTTGCCAGTGGTAGATAAAAAAAGAATTAAAAAGTCATTGACTGAATTATTAATTAACTATTTATGGTTGTGATATTTATCAATGAATAGCAGCAAGATTAGATTAATTTTGTTGTACTTCACTGTTCACGTCATCAAATGTTATCAAAAACTTAAAAATGTGTTTATTTTTAGGTAAGGAGCTACACTTTGGCAACTTGTTAAATTAGTATGTGTTATGGTACTTTTAAACAAGTGGGTGTAAATTATGACTTTCTCAACTGTAATGCAGCAACTCATTCCCACTGCTTTCGCAGTTTAAAAACTAAAATATAGAACTATTCACAATTACGACACATAAACTACTACATTAAAATGGTGCATAGAAAATTATTTTTAAAAAATTTAATTCAAAAAGTTGATACTTTGTTGATTCTCAACCTCTCTTCATAAGTAAGAGAATCAAATGTCTTTTCTAAAATTAGCTTTGGGACAACCTTGAAATTACATATTAAGAGCCTGTCATTCTATAACCAATCAACTACACTCCCATTCAATTCAATTAAATTCTAAAAACGCCTTATTTATTCTCGGGGGGGATAAAATCACAATGTACTGGAATCTGCCAAAGAAACCTATAGTAATTGTTCTTCACTGGAGTTCTACACACACTGGTGTCAGACCTCCAGTGAAGTGTCAAGGGGTTTAAACGCAATTTTCACACCTGCTGCACTATAAACTAAAAAATATTAATCTATTCAAGGAACATGCAAGCTCCATACACACAGTCCAGAAGCAAGATATCAACTCTCAACCCTGGAGGTGGGAGGTGACAGTGCTAACCACTGAGCCACAATGTCCTGCACACAGGAAACAGTTTGCTTGTTATAAACAAACAACACAATATTGCAGTGATATTTTGATTGAATAAAATTAATAAGGTGATAAATAATATAGATACATTTCTGCATTCAATATAAAAACAGGGATCAAAAAATATATATATATATGGTTTCAAAATTGCAAGCTTTTGACAACTGAGTCAAAAAATAATACATATGAAAAGTTTGAAAGTTTAGAGCTACTGTAGGACTGGTTGCATTTGAAGCATTTTCCTTCACTTGAGCCCCCTGGATGCCACAGCATATAAATATAACTTACTGATTAGATAAACAGCCTGGCTGAAAGTTAGGTACACACTCCATCTTGATTTCATTGTTTGGATGTTGATGGTTAATTTCTTTTCTTTTTTTTTTATCTCTGTTTACAGACCCTGGAGAACCTCAGAGTTTAAAGTATTATTGATAGGAAGATATTTTATTGACAGCTGACAGAATGTGTTCAGCAAAGTTCAGCAAAAAAAAATAAATGAAGTGTTTTGAGAAAAACTGCGTCTTTAAATATTAGAAGTATTGTATACTGTTGAAAAAAATCCACCTTTTTATTGTGTGTGTGTGTGTGTGTGAGTGAGTGTGTATATGTGCACGTGTGCATGTTCTATGCTTCTAGAACACCTTGCCTGCAGCGTTGCCACGCATAGGACTGCCAGCATCTGCTGCGGTTCAGCTCCACTCTGCCTGACCAGGATGAGTGGAGGTGCAAGTGGAGCCATCAATTAGAATTTAACAAATGACTTTCTAAATGCATTACCCAGCAGCTGTTAACTCGGTCGAGCCTGGCCTACCTGCTCTTTGGAAGTGTATCACAAAAAAGGAGGGGGGAATCTCTTTTTTCTCCACATCCTTAGTGCTTTGTTCTCTATCACGGGCAGGTGCATGTAAAGTCAGCTATGGCTGGAGGCAGTTGAGTGTTCGATGGCAGAAGTGGGACCTCAGCACATCTCTGGAGTCTAAAATGGAGGCAGGGACATTCAGACAAGAACAGCAGACCATGTCCACCTCAGGCAAAGGTCAGAAAGGCCATTCGCTTTCACCGCTCCTCTCTCCATTTCTCTGCTTTACTCTTCCGGCACCTGGTGCTCGCTAATACTCTTTCTTCCTCCTTCTGTCTTTTCTCTACATTTCTCTCTGTATCCTCCACAGATAGGGTCAGGTCTGTTTCCTTCCCCTATCCTCTTATCCATTTATCTGAAGAACACAAAGGCAGAAATGGTCTTTAACGTGGTCTTTTTTTTACACACATCCTTCTCTTCACTCATTCAAACCCATATGAGTCCTGTCTGCCTCGCCATTTCTCAAACACTGGTTAATATGTAACAGTCTTCTGGCACATACTTTATAACCTGTCTCTGACTCCTACTCTTTTTCATTCAGCCCATATGACACATTAGCACGCAAGTACACGGTTGAAATGCACCCGCATCTCATGCAGGATTTGGTGGTCATTGCTGCAATAGTTAAGACCACATTTCTGTGTTTTTAGTGCCTTTCAATGGCTGCGCTAAAATGCTTTAGTGCTACTAATAGCCTGTTAGAAGCACTTAAGAGTCAGTGCTGACACAGACAGTGACGTTCAGAAACAAGCCCTCCATCAGGAAAGCAGGAAAGCATGTAGGTGTGGGTGTTGAGGGCATTTCTTTCTACATGAAGTTGGAGCAGAGAAAATGTGTGCAGGCCACTGAAAAATTAGGGGTTTAAAGAGTCACCAATTTAAATCGGTGTATTGATCTCAGTACCTACATTACAGCTGCCCACACAACTGCAAAAACTGGAAGGAAATAGTGACTAAATTCTAACATATGTATGATACGACGTGTGTATCTATTCACTGGTGCACTAATATTTAAGAACATTATTCAACTTATTTCCTTACATAAATGGTGTAAGCTCACGCCTCCACACAGAACACAAGGGCTGAGTGGTCAGGAAAAAAGTTATTTTAGTTTATGTTGTTCAGGTAATTGGTACAGTGGTGTAGTGGTTAGCATTATCACCTCACATTTCTAGGGTTGGGGGGGATTTGTTCTCCAGTCTGCTTGCATGTTCTCCCCATAGTTGGTGGGTTTTCTTCTGGAACTCCAGTTTCCTCTCACAGTGCGAGACATGTTTTGTTGGCTGATTGGCATTTTCAAATTGTCAATTTTGTGACTGAGTGCATGTGATCATGTGTGTTTGAGCTCAGTGATGGGTTGTGCCATGTCTTCAGTTGCCTAACATACTGTAGGTGTTTGTCAGGTAAACTTTAAACAAACCATCATTATTTTGAAGGCTTGGACACCATATTATTTTTAGTACAAATTTTATTGTATATATTTATCATGTCTGCATTATTTATGTAGTAAAATTATTTAAAAAATTCAAAGATAACATAAAAATGATCAATAAATAACATAGGAAAATTTATATGCATGTTTAGTAAAATCTCCATTCCACTGAGCTGAATTTGATAACAACCTCTCCCAAAGTCTCCCGATTTGAAATCTGCTCTGAAGTCATTGCAGTCGGTACCATTTTGGTTAATGTTTCAAGCCCATCAACCCCGTTGAAGCGTATTTGTATTCGACATGAAAATAACTCTACAGAGAATTCTGACACGAGGCAATAACGAAGTGTTAACGTCATGATAACGTTTCAATAGCGAGTTGTTAAGGAATTTAACAATGTTATACCGAGCCCTAAAGAATTGATAACAAAACCATGTCATCAATACAGGCATGAAACGAAATTAAAATGACACTACCGACTATTACAAACTATTACAGAGGTGTTAACGATATAATAACAACCTTATATGGACACTGACCTGTAGACATTGGAGAAATGGTACATACTGTACTATGTCCAGCCTGCACTCTCTCACATACACTTACAGTATATACCGTGACCGGAGCACCCCACCACGAGACCCTGCTCCCCTATTTTCTCTAAGGAATAATATTTGTCTAATCTAGTTGTAATTAACACACATTTACAGATGCGCAAAGACATCAGTCACACACAAATGCTGCACGCAAATGCACCAGCTGCAGCATTAAAGAGTGAGGGCAGTGACAGTATTATTCAAAGCGGGAAATACATGTTGATATTTACAGTGACATTAAAATTTTTGCATTGAGTTAAATCATGTAGCACTTTTAATATTCATAACACACTTAAAGGCTAACAAACACGATTAAGAGAAAATTGCACGTATGAGAGAGAAACAGAGAAAGAAAGGGAGAGAATCACAATCAGACATGCAGCACAATTAAACTTTATAATCAAGATTTTTATTTTCCCTTTTCTTTTCTTCTGCCCTTCTTTTGTATCAATAACAATTCTTCTTTGAATGTACTTTCTCCATTCATTATTGTTATTATATATAATAATGAATATACATACACACTACCGTTCAAAAGTTTTAGAACACTTGCAAATTTCTTTGTTTTTGTTTAGTGATTTATTTTCT
>JAQMYJ010000039.1:15639192-15665354 GCA_030014305.1 Clarias laeviceps | reverse complement strand
TGTGTGTGTGTGTGTGTGTGTGTGTGTGTGTGTGTGTGTGTGTGTGTGTGTGTGTGTGTGTGTGTGTGTGTGAAAAATCAAATCTGATCACAGACTTTTTTTTATAAATAAGGTACCCGCTATCTAACTTTAGAGCGTACTGTATATGTAAAAGGCATTCTTGATGCAATTTGAAATTATGGGGGAAAAAAAACAATATTACATAATTTAAACAGCAACATGCTTTGAAGTATCCTTTAAAGGCATTAGATAATGCATCGTCTCACTCTGTGAGCACATAGTTGCCCTTGCTTTCTTTCAGTGTAATTTTGTGGATACCACTGGCTTTGCTAGACAGCACTTAAACATCAAGTGCATAATAAAACCTTAAAACTGTAAAACTGTTATTCATTTTATAATAAATAATAAGACAGCCCAGGGTCTTATACAAAGAATCCTCATGGAAATAGTAGATTCTTTTTAATTGCGATGTCCGCCTACGTAGCAGAAGCATGCAGGCGAAGCAGTCTGACAGTGCAATGGCAGACGTTCCTGGATGGCAAATAATCAGTAAAAGGCAAAGTGCCTGCTAGACACATACAGACTAATGACACTCAGGCTCAGCTTGTGTCTATCCTTGTATGCAATTGCTGTCTGCCACTGTCTGAATCTCGGTATGTTCTTCCAGCCCACTGCCATCCTGGGTTCAGCTGAGTAGGAAGGAGATATAGTAGAGAAATACAGAAATAAAGCCTGTAATGTGACTATATTTGCTGTAAGACAAAAAAAACAACAACTATAGCTGCAGTGTTTATTAAGAGGTCAGCAACTGTTGATGAATTTTGATTGGCATGCATTGAAGGGATTCAGGGCTTGAAAGGCATAAATATGCAAGTATTACGCAGTCTATGTGGCAGTTTGATAAAGATGATTCTGCTCCTCTGATCTTAACTCCTGCTGTGGACCCATTCCAGGTGCTCAAGGAAATTTTTCACTTCAGATCATCAAAGCCGTCTGCTCCTTGGACCTTCTCCCACCTCACTATTCAGTGCTGAGCAGTGAAAAAAGGTGCAATTTCTCAAATGAGGAACTCTTGCTTAATGGCTTGACTTTAATTCATGTACTCCATATTAAGCAAGGCCCTAGCACATCCGATGGCAATAAGCTGTGTCAGGGCTCCATTACCCTCGGCCATTATTTAAGAATTAGTGCTCAGTAACAGAGGACCATGCTGCCACGTATTTCACACAAAACACGGTCTGTGATAACGCTTTTCCCTCAGTACAGACCAGTCAACCACACAGTGCAGTTCTCACCCCAGCAGGGTTGGCTCAGGCGCAGAGCAGGCCTCACTCTGTGTGGTAAATATCAACAGCCTAATGCTGCTTTAGCTCCTGTAGCTTTCCCTGCACTCCACTAATCCCCTGTTTCTCTTCAAACAGAGAAAAACCCATTTGCTTGCATCACTGACACAGCGAATCATGCAGTAAATAATCACTACTGTCTTATTAAAACGAGGGAGATGACAGCTGGGTGTAGCTCCTCATAAAGAGCAGAGCGATATGCTGCAGGTTTGATCGGCAAAAATGAACCACTGGACAAGACTCATTTTGCAATATTTCTGCAAATCCAAACCCTGTAAACCTCATTTAGATGTGAAATAGTCATCAAGCAGATTTTCTCTGCTGAGTAGTCACTGGTAGGACCATAATTATGCCCCGCAGCTGAGCCTCTTCCATTGCAGGGCTCTTTGCCATGACAATATGTACAGGTGAGGATGTGATAAGGGTACTCTAACCATGAGTTACATTTGCACCAGGGCTGTGCCCCGGGCCTCTGGGACTATAATCCCACTCTTACCCCTCCCTATTACTCCCCTCTATTATCTCATGGTATTCCTGCATTTGCTCCTTTTTCATTTTAAAAAGAAGTGCATTACTTCCACCTCCCCAAACTTGTCAAAACCAATTTGCTCCACTATTATCCCTCCAAACTAATTTCACAGTGACCTCCTCCTGCCTTCCCCCCTTTCTCAAAATCTTCAACCCATCGCATTTCTCAGTCGAAACCCAGAACACACCCTACACTCCCCCTTTACTACACAAGGCAGCAGCCTTAACCCAGGAATTCCCTTCTGTATTCATTCTTTATTTCTATCTCTCATTTTAATTCCCTTCTGGTTTTTGGTCTTTCCTTCTATCTCTCTTTATAATGTCCTCTGTTGTATTTCTATGGACTTCTCTTTCATCCAGAAACTGGCAGACCACAAAGTACAAACTAAATATAAATCACAAACCAAAAACACCAACACAGGAAAGAGCAACAAATGCAATAGAAAGCAGCACTAGGGAAAATGTACTCTTGACAGATTTCAGCAGAAGATTTGATCATCAAAACACTCTACACTTACATGTGAGACAAACCCTTCTCTCAGCCTCTGCTGTCAAATCGGTCTTCTGCCATCAGTTAGCGCCTTGTCATTGACAACATGGAGGATCTTCATTAGGGGAGAATGCTCAATTATATCGGCTGATATTCCTTTCCAAAACTAATTATCCCAGTTGCACAGCATGTCTGAGTGAGTCTACCTTGGCCTCAGAACACAGGAGTTACTGATGTGATTTGCTCTGATGCTTCACATGTCCACAAAAGTCCTTCTTTTTATAAATCTTACAGCCTACAATTACCCCAAACAAAAACTCTACAAACAAATTAACAGGCTTTTATTAACAATCATTTACATGCAGGTCACTTCTCTTACTGTGCTTTTGAATTCATGAATATCAAATGAAAATTCTAAGACTAAAATGCAGCAGAAACCAACAGAAAGGTTTAAGGTTAATCTGAACAATGCCGATGCTGACCGTGAGGTTGCATCTATGTATAAACATATTTTAATGGCAAAAGAGCAGTGAAGTTTAGTCTAAGGTTCTACCTGCTCTCGTACCAAAGAAAAAAATGTGTCCCACTATAAAAAAAAAAAAAAAAGATGTGGTCAAAAAAAAGATCCGGTGTGGCCACAGGGTTTAATTTTGAGCTGGAAATGCACCGGATACAATTTGCTTAAACACTTGATCTTGATTTTTCAAATCTTATTAGTTGTAGCTCCTATTTGGTTGAAATGAAAACCTGCAGCCACAACTGCCCTTTGCAGATAGGATTGATTACCCTTGCTGTAGGGTCTCCCAGTTCTCATTTTGGGATTCAAAAGCATGCTCACAAGCATCACCCTGAGTCCTTAATGCTCCCTTTGGTGAAACCTGTACTGATACAAACTACAGTGGTAGTATAATTGTCAGTCTGCCCAGCCTTGTTTTTTTATGCTGCGGATGCAGTATTATTGAAGAGGCTGGATCAATTTACTGTTTACTGTTCAATTTATTGCATGTTTTTCCAAATAGCGTGTGTGTATGTACTGTATGTATATATGGTTTTGCTAGTGTACGACCTCAGAATCAAAGCAGGGGTGGCAATATTTGTGATTAGCCTTAGCATTTACAATTTATACCGCTAAATTTGTCCAAAAGGAAGAAAACATTAAAATTTAAAATTACAGAAACAAAAAAAAAAAAAAAAAAAAAAGTAACAAACAACAAGAAGTGTGCATTTGCTACTGTTAGTGATTACATGTTTTGTGTGGTTACTTTCTCTGTAAACTTCAACCTGTGACTTCATTAATCTCAGATTCATTATAAATGGCCAAAACAGGAGGTTGTGGGTGAGGTCTATCAATGGTTAAAGCACAGGTTAGATTAGGTTAGAATGGGGTGATTACCATTTTGACGACAAATATACATTAGAGTTTTTAGGGCAAAAAATGGTATTTTTTGTGTCGTTCTGCTAGCCACAGCAGTCCATTCGTCCTTTCCTGATGCAACTCTCTCATTTTATCCAGTCTAAGGACCGGCACTGCATGCAGTGGCTGGGTAGTATGGGGGTGTGGTAACCACCATCAGCGGGGCTCAAACCCGGATCATCAGATTCCCCCAAACCAACAACCTAACCAACAACCTAGAGCCACCACTCCCCTAGAAACTCTATACTAGCACCTTTAATAAAGTTCATTAACCAGTCTACAACTGTTTGTGATTATTGACAGCAGACATCAAAACAGCAGAAGTTATAACATCAAAGTTCATTAAATGCGTGTTAATGTGTTTTGTCATTAATTTAGTTTGCCATTGAGCTTCATATGAGCTCCAGTAGCTTATAATGAACAACAACAATAAAGAAGAAAACGTGTGCTCGGTTATAGTCTTGTTGAATGAGGTGATAAAATAACTCACAAATCGACAAAGATTCAAGATCCAACGGACAACGGCAGCCTCAAGTGAGCCGTATACACAGAGAGCATAAGCAGACAAGTCCTACTGTAGAATGTACGCTCCAACTAACCTGGGTTCTGACTAGTCACGCCTGATAACACTGGGTATGAACAGAGCTCACAATGATTATATGAAGAAAACATTCTTGTGAGTTTTCTTTAGAAGCTCCTGTGCAATTTATATATTGTGTGCTTTTTGTGTATGACTCTTGCTACAAATTATTTGACTGTGACTTATGCTTGATCTTTTTTATGTTGTTTCTGAATTGACCAGCCTAAGCCTGTTAACTGCCACTGCATCAACATAATATATGTACATGGCCAAAATTTGAGTGAATAATAAAAATAATACACTGAATTGGTTACAAGTGTTATAACACCCAACAGTCAGACTAGATTACAGGATTTAAGCAAATGTTTAATAAAATTGTGATGCTTATCTTCTTACTCTTTATTGTCATCGCTAACGAGCTTTGTAATGGATTTTACTACAATGTAACTGTTATTGCATAACACTATAAAATACATCTCTCAAGATAATTGCCTTATCAATAACACAACTAGACTTTAATGTCGAGGGGTCTGAGTAGATGACTTAACAAGGGATCATTTTGTTAGCAAGCTAGCTAACTAGCTTGTGAATAGTTTGTGATGAAACTCTGCATAAACTGTAGAGTGAATAAACTGCATTTAATTTTAAGCAAGTCATGAGGACATACATCTGACATGACTCATGAATCAGAATCAGAAGAAAATTTGGGCACTCTGAATCGAACCCAGACCTGGACAAAATACAAGTGTATATAAATATTCTACGGTAGGGTAACGCTTACCTGTTTCAATCCCTACTTTCTCTAACCATGAAAATGTATAGTTATACCCCAGACATAGTTATTCTCCACTCAATTTTTTGACTTTGTGCAGAGGTGCAATATAAATAAAAAAAAGTGAAATGGAAATTTTAGCAGGACATAAAAAGGTTTGCAAATAGTACAGACATATAATTTTACATGAGAACAAAATCAATTCAAAAAGAAGCCAGAAGATATTCTGGTCATGGATTAAACTGCCATGCTTTCAACTTTTCCTAGAAAAACAGCACCACAGAACCATTTAGTCACATTTCAAAATAACTGAGGTGGGGGACTGCTTTTATTATGTACAACTCACCTTGTATCCTTGCCAAACCCCCACCACTCCTTATTCTTTTCACTAATCCTTTCTTTCTTTCCACCAGTTTCTAGTCACTCTCTGCTAAACCCTCTCCACACGTTGCAAAGCTCTGCATCCTCAATGGTAGTTCGCTTTAATTCTGCTTCATGAAGCTTTTTCAAAAAGACCTCAATAACGGAAACCTCAGAACCGGTGACCACAGCTTGAACCCTGGCCAGCCACCCAGGCCCTCACACTCATAAACAAAACTATAATCTTATTTGCTCTACTTCCCTCTTACACATTTGTTGTCTCATGGAGACAGAGGACATTTGATGTGGCTCACTACAGTACAGTACATGGCCCTAATCTAGATATTTGGCTTGTTCGATTGGATGCCATTATGATGCATTGTCCTAACTAGTGCTTCCTCCTCAGTGCACAGCTTCCAGTGCTATGCTTGTAGCAAATAAAGGCACTGATTAAATGCATATCAAGATTCTTGCATTTTTTTATATCTTTATTTTTTCCAGATTGACACCATAATATATATAGTGCATGTAGCTATATATATATCCAGAGCTTGTCCTGGGAACACTGAGGTGGAATACCAGTCCATTACAAGATGCCATGTGCAAACATTTATTCAAATAGACACATTTATACACTCAATAACAGCTAGTTTGCTAATCATCTAATGGACTTAAAGTAAAATTTGTAAGCGCCCTTGTACATTTTTCCATTTTTCCAATACAGTATACACCTTTAAAAGAAAAAGCACAAAAATTTCACTCATTTATGAATGGCCCAACATTATGATGCCGAAAGTAATGAGTAACCAAATTAAGTTTACTGAAACCCAAACCATAAACATTTACATATAAATTATAAAATAAATGCAGTAGACAGTAATGCTCATTTAATGTTTCTTTGCCATTAGGCCACCAGGACCATGGCAGCGGATCTTTTGGGTACTGTGAGTTGTGTCGATTGGATTTGTTTGTCTGACACACCTAATGGGTTATCAATCGAACTGGGATCTGGAGAGCATGAAGGCTTTGCGCTTGTCTGCTGGCCCTGCAGAAGAGGGGTGCCCATGATTATGTGACCAAGTAGTTGTTATATACTGTAGGTTGTGGCTAATGTTGCTCAGTTCACATGTGTTAGTGTTAATGTTATAGCTAATTGGTGTACACACACTACAGCACATCTTTCTTATGTATCTAATTTCTTACATGTATGTAAAATAAATCATTGATAAAAAAAAAAATAATCAAGTGATTTATACCTCTTGTATAAAACCTGCAAGATGCTTAAACCCTGAGGAACAAAACATAGGCAATGTGTACAGGATCAGTATACCCCCAGCCATGTCTCCACCCTATAATGTGTATATAGCTCAAGGGCCTGCTGAAGGAAGATATAATTTACTGTAATAATGCTCTTAAGAACAAAAGGGTTAAGTCTGAGGAGATACCTGCAGTTGATCAAATGAGACACTTCTTCTTTGGTGGTCACCATGGTGATGATGACCTTTAATACTTGACAGTCATCTTAAATGGTAATGCTATTTTTTTTAAAAGCATGATAAAAATATGAAAATAATACTTCCCCTGCAAAGTTTAAACCACTGCACTAGTTTCTGAAGCATTTTTGTGCAAAATGTTTCTTTGAACATCATAGCTCAGATATAATTGTCAGGAACATTTCCAATTCATTAGACAGGCCTCCACCTCCTCTGTGTTTTTTCCACTTACAACAAAAAGAATTCATTATGCACCTTGTAGTATTTAATAAAAAAGAAAATCATTCTACTCCTTAGACATTCAAATATGCTTAAACATTACATCATTGATCAGGTCGATAGCAAAGCTAAAGCCAATTTTATCTCAAACAGATCTGGAAAAAGTTATCCATGCTTTTATCACCTCTCAGATATGTATAACTTCCTATACATGGGGTACTCTGAGGAGACTGCAGGTGGTCCAGAATGCAGCAGCCAGATTTTAAAGTGGAACAAAGAAAAGGCGGCAGATTACCCTTGTCTTGGCTCATCTGTTCTGGCTACCCATTCAATATTGAGTCAATACATAAATTTTTCTTTTGTTTTTAAAGCACTCAATGGTCTAGCCCCTTAACACATCAGTGACTTGCCAACCATATTTTTTACCCCAAGGTCACTAAGATCGGCAGCTAAACAGCTTCTTTTAGCCCCCTTTGTTTGACCAGTGGTGATAAGGTGGTGATAAGGTGTTTGTCATTGCTGTGTCTACACTTTGTTATACGTAGGCACACACTAACTCTGGATCACACAAAATCTGCTACTTTTGATAGTTTTAAATCAAAGCTGAATTTCAGTCTAAGGTTGTACAAGATTTCATGTCAAGTCCACTTGGAAATTCAAACCCCTGCAAGACATAACCAAAAAATATAGAATAACAACCAGGACTGAAGCACACACTCAACACCATATTTCAAATCAGTACCCGATTATTACAGCAAAACATTATGTGCAGTTTAACAACTAACTGAAGGATGAGTGAAACACAATTTTCCTAATAACAATGCATTTGTATTGGCAACCATCACCAGATTTAAAAAAAAAAATGAAACAGCTATTACAGTATATATCAGTCAAATCTTTCTAGAGCCATCAAATACTTAAGCTTCATTCAGATTTACCTATCAATCCATGTAGAAGAATATCCTACTGATTTACCTCCCGCTCCCTCTGTAATCTAATGTGATTTCTACTGCCAACAATGTGAGTGAACCGCTTTACAAACTTACATATGGGGGCTTTCTTGTTGGTGAACCTGGCGGCCACTCTTATGAACAATATGTAAAACTTCATGTGATCTTGTGCTGCACTGTTTACACATGTGAATGTTGAGGGGCTTCATGTGTCATATTCTTTGTGCCAAGTATAAACAAACCGAGATTATCTAAAAAACAGTTTATATTCAGTGGGCACCAGTTCTCTGGGCAAACATCCCTGGTTGATACCAGAGGTCAGAGGAGAATGGTCAGACTGGTTCAAGCTGATAGAAAGGCAACAGTAAGTCAAATCACATCTTATTACCGCTGAGGTATGCCGAAGATCATCTCAGAAGGCACAACATGTCGAACCTTGAAGCAGATGGGCTACAGCAGCAGAAGGCAACACCAGGTGCCCCTTCTGTCAGCTAAGAACAGGAAACTGAGGCTACAATTCACATGGTTCCACCCAAACTGGACAATAGAAGACTGGAAAACATTGCCTGAATTGTCATTTCTGTTACAACATTCAGATGGTTAGGTCAGAATTTGGAATAAACAACATAAAAGGCTGCTGCTTGTGGTTTAATAGTGTGGATGATGTTTTTTTGGCCACATTTTGGGCCCCTTAGTACTAATTGAGCACCATTTAAATGCCACAGCCTACCCAAATATTGTTGTTCACCATGTCCATTCCTTTATGACCACAGGATAATGCCTCATGTTACAAAGCTAAAAATAATCTGCAGCAACTGCGTGATGTCCAGCACCTTGTTGAATCCATACCAGTGGATTTAAGAATTAAGTCAGTTATGAAAGCAAGGTGGACATAATGATCTTTTCAAGATATTACGTCCTGAAGTTATCCATACTTTTCTTATAGATTTCCTTAACATTTACTTTAAAAGTTATTTTCTGGACAGGTGTAAATACTGTATATTTATTGAAGTATACAATGTTCTTGTGATCAAATATCTTCCAATAAGGATGTGCACAATGTTTTTGAAATTGATCATCCTGTTTAGCAGTCATACACCGAGTCCTCACATCTTAATGCACGTGAGCTGAAAATAAATTTGATGAGTTCTGATATTGGTAAGCAGAGCACTCAGACTCTTGGGCCTGGAGCGTCACAGTTTGGGGTCAGTCTCTATCCCCTTCCAGGGCAGCCCTCTTACACTATCACACCTGCCTGTCAAAGGAAAAAATTGCATGGGAAGTAAAAAAGACAGAAAGGCAGAAAGAAAGAAAGAAAGAAAGATGTCAGAACCCTGACCAGAGGAATTGGTGTTTTTCTTTCAAGGGATAGGAAGCATAAAGAAAATGTTAGAGAGAAGAATTACAATTGTGCTTCCATTTCATTTTATGGTTTATATTATATATCATAGATGGGTAGATGCTAATAACAGTTACACTAAATATCTGAAAGATACTGTAAATATTGTATTTTGTTCAAACTAGATCTTGAATAACACCTGGATGATGGGAGTATTGCCTGGGGCAAAATACCTATTTGTGCATACAGTAGCTACAAAAACATTCAAAGGTACTCTAAGTAATCTAGGCACGGGTATTCTTCTAAAATTTTGTGAAGTTCCTTAAAACTGACGACTATCCAGATGAAATGATGACATCACTGTACTGTAGTATCCTTTTTATGGTTTTCCATTAATAATTATTAGCTACTGTATGTAAAAATGAAACATTAATTTGTAATAATTATTTTTGTTGTGCTTTGTGTTACCACTTTTAACTAGGGTCATGGACTCTGAGCAGATGACATGTCTGTTTTAAACTTTTGCACTTTGAATAATTGCATACTTCTACCATTTTTTTTTTAATAAATCTAAATCAGGGGGGTAAACTAAATAGAAAAAGAATGTTCAGGTCTAAGAATACTCTTTTTCAGTGAGCTGCATTGAGGTAAATTATTTAAATAGATGCACATTTCACCACAACTAACCTCAGATTCTGCTATAGTTAAATAGGCTGTTATAATTCTTTTTTTAAAGGGAGTTGCTGAACTACGACCTGTTTATTAATTCATTCATTTATTTATTTATCTATTTATTCAGACACATCTATCGCATCTGGTTAGGTATGTTTTGAGTTCTCAGGTTGATCCACTGTCTTTGTTGGGTCTGCAGTGAATATATGTTTCTGACTCTATATTTTGTAGAACCTTATTTTTACAATTACTTTTAATGGCTTACAAAATTCATAAAATGTACAAAATAAATAATGTATTATATTGCAGGTTATTATATCAGATTGTAATGTATATATTCTTATGCTAACTGAACCATGCTCTGTTTAATAACACTAGCTAAGATACAGTATGTAGTTTACTGTAAGGCATGTAAGGAGTTTATCTTAGTGTTGCAGATCTTAAGCAGGATGCACTTTGAAATATCACTGTAGGATGTGTCCAGTAGGAGTGTTTCATTGGGAAAATGGCATTCTGTAGCGAAAACCAAAAATACCTGTTTTACACATGTTTTTTTTTTCAATGTCCTATATTCCAACTCCACAACCTACACAGAATAACAGAAAAGTCTGCTGTACTGTACACCCTGCGCTATGCTAATAATGCTGTTGAAACCAGTGATATTTATACTGCTGTTATTAGACCATGTGTCATATTGCCCAGCTAAGACCTGCCATATGAAAGTTCAGAATAATGGCTTTTCCTGTACAGAGTAGGAGATCATGTAAAAGGTCATGCTTTCACTTGCCAGAACACAGTACATCAACCATAACATTTGTGAATTTATACTGGCCCCTAGTGTTAATGCTATAAAAGTCACTCAGAAACAAAATGAGACTAAATGTCTGTCATATTAATGTGTAAAAATGGTCTAATTTTCTAATAAGAGAGTCTAATGAGTAGGTGTCACTAAAGGAATATTAGATCTCATTTAATACTTTAGCATTTACTTAAATATAGCAACTTACATGTTGAACTCTTCGAACCAGGTCTGCATCATCAGACTGGTATTGAGAGAATATCTACAAACACTGAAAAAAAAAAAAACATAAAGTAGATTTTTAGAGTTATTTATATTAGTGGCAAAAAAAAATCAATGTTTAAAAATATTCAACGTTTTAAATACTGAACACTCCTTCTTAATATTGAATGTACTGAAGAGTTCCACTGGTGAAAAAAAGAAAGATAACGGTTGCCTTTATTGACATTACACAAACAAATGCATAGAACAAATACGTTTTTTTCCTTATTTGATCCTTGTGAAGTTCATAAAATTCATTTAAGTATCTAAGGCTATGAGCTATTTAGATGATGCATTAGATGCACAGCACTAAGAGCCTGTAAGTGAATAAAGTATTTTTGCTTTTGAAAGAAATGACTGGGTTGTTTTAGAATTTTGCATATGGAGTCCATTTGTGTGATATTATTCAGTTAAATAGGCATGATCAGAAATGCTTACACTCAAAGGCTAATGAGTTTATGAAGCAAATGTAACTCATGCTGGCAATTCTATTCTGACAATAGATGCCAAAACAGTAGCAGAAGGATTAAGAGATAGCTAAAGCCTCCACAGAGCTGGTTGCCATGTCCCATCACGTTACAGTTGTCTGAGTAGCAGCAATGAACCTTCACCCCTGCAACTCTGTCACCTTGGCTGTTAGTTTGACTGCAGAAGGATTTGTAGGAGCATGTTTTCAGCACACCGTCTGTTACAAAAGAATAGAACAGATATATTCATTGTAACATATAAGCAATACAATGTGTGCATGATTACTTATGATTTAATGGGGGTAATTGGATAGAGTAAGCCTCTCTCTCTCTCACAGACACACACACGCACGCACACACACACACACGCACACACACACACACACACACACACACACAATTAGTGCAGTTGTTTAAAAAACCCACTCAAGTGCTGAACAAGACAACTTAAATATCTGTCCCAATAAAAGATTCTTATTCTTATCCCAATATTACTTGCATTTTTAGCAAGAAATCACTCCTGTGTAAAATCAATTGTAAAACGTACTGCCATCTCCTCTGATAATAGCACATGCATCTGAGTAACGTGGGCATGCTTTGGATCCCTGGCGATTGCAGTCTGCATCTGTTGACCCCATGCAGGTGTAACACTGCAGTGCCTCACCTAGACAGACAGACAAAACAGACAGTGTAGGCTTTATTCATCTACTATACTTACCTTTACCTAAAAAATTAAGACTAGACTTAATTTTAAACACTTAAAAAACAACTATGTTTTTATCAGTGGTTCAGCCTGAAGTTATCATTAGTCAGGAAATTTCCCCAAGATGATTTCAATTTGCTTTATTCATGAATCAGATTAACACCTATTGCACACAACTCAATCATCATAAGTACAGAACACGCAAAAACTGAAAAACCATTCCATGACATTATAATCTGTTATAAATCTGACAATCAATATCTTCATGGCAGCTGGTAAACCTGACATTTATTGCTCCACGCAATGCAAATTGATTTAACATCTCTGAACTAGATAAATATGTCGCCCATTGGTTCAATCAATAAAATGATTTCTTTTTTTTTTTTTTTTGCATTTTTCAGACAGCACTGAGCTTCTCTGAGTTACTGTGGTTTTTAATGGCATGGTTTGTCTCCTACCATTAGTCCATTAACACGTTGTCCAATTAAAAAAATATGAACAAAAGACAATGTTATCTAATAGAGCGTCATTGTGTGAGAGGCACTTAAAGGACTGTATGAAGGAAGTTGGCGAGACAGGAAACTTAAAGTCTGCACGAGGAAAAACAACAGATGGAGAGCTAGAGTGGAAAAGATTATGGGATAAAAGTGCCCACTTTGGTATTTCTTTAAGGATAAGTAGACATACAATGAGTACAAAACAGGAAGAAAAATACTTACTGTGACCACAGCAAAATAAAAGGAAAAGGCCAAACAACAGACAGCAGCTTTGGACAGCGCTCATGTTGCTGTTGGTGTTGAGTCGACCAGACTGTTGTTCAGGTCTAAACCTTGGAGTCTAAGACAGAGAGCTAATACCACAGTAGTACTGATGAGAATCAGATTACCAGCTCGACAGGATGAGTTCCGCTGAAATAGTGAACCATAATTTTAAATATTATATTTTTTCATCATCCTAAGCAGCTGAACATAAATGTCCTAGTTAAATATTATATAATACCAAGAGGTTGTTTTTAGTTTTTTTTTCCCCCAATACATATTCAAATAAACTCAGGTAAATTGTGCTGAGACCACAGACTGCGGACCACAGACCACAGACTGTGTTTGTAGTAGAGTCCAAAAGTGTGTTGAGCAAACTTTTCTGATCATTCTCAAATGTAAAAATGTTTAAAAAAAAAAAAAAAAACTTAAATTAAACAGATAACACATTACTAAGTTGCCACTGGTTTGGGAAAGACATAATTGTTTTGAATGGAAAATTACTTATTTATCTAGTGTTTCAATGGCAGGATTCTACAGAGCCCCTAAAGGAACGAAGTATATGGAAAAACAAGCATTTTTCTTCTTAAAAACATGCAAAAGAAAAACAATTAGTGATTAGTGCTCACAAAACCCTGAGTCACTCATATACTTCCAGGTCTTTAAAACTGTGCTTAAAATCACAGTTTCATGTCTCCATCCCCTAGGTTTCTAACCAATCATTGGTACTGAATTCTTGTAACCAGCAGAGAATGTGGGAAATTAATCATTTAAAAATATTGTGCTAAACTGGGCCAAAAGCACAGCGATTTTAGCCCCACCTTCACGCTTTAGGTTGTAACCAATCATAGAACAAATTCTTGTACGAATCATATGCAGAAGGTGGGATTTCTAAACCTTACCCACAGGGAGTTGGCAGTTTTTAACAAGTTTTTTGTTTTCATTATTTGGTAAAATCATCATTATCATCATCATCATCATCATTATTATTATAACTTCACAAAGAAATAAACAAAAAACTGTCTAGCTTGTCTTGTAATTCTTCATACACTGATCCGGATATACTCAACATCTAGGAAGGAAAACATAATCTATTATATGTATTTTTTCACATTTAATTATTTTTTCCTACAGCCCTTAAATGGCTCAGTAGGGATTCATATTTAATAAAAAAAAATTAAAAACTGATAAAATGACAAATATTTGAATATAAATCCAGAACAAACAGGGAAACTCCTGAACCAAATGAAACCAAGTGATTGTCATCATACTATATTACATATGACAGATTAGCAGACTCCCAGACAGACTGTTTCTGTGCTTGGAACTAGCAGGATTAATGCTTGCTGGACATAAGGAACCGTCTGCAATCTCAGCAGCAATGGGCATCTTTTAAGATGTATACAGACAATTCCCAAGTATGCAAACAGCAAACTGTGGTCCTTCACAGTTTAATCAAAATGCTGTTTTAATTTTCAGGAAGAAAAATTATGTTAGCATTTCATTTCTTTATCTGCAGTGTAGATTGGCTCTTGCAGGATCAAACAAAGAAGCACCAAGGTTTATTGCCATCTTTTATTGCACTTTTTAAGCAGGTGTTGTGTAGCTTGAGTAGATCTCCTCTTTAGAGAAACATCTACTGTGTCACATCAACCAGAGCAGGACTGAGACAATCCTATTCAAATTAATTTAGCTATTTTAGTACCAGAGACAGATGACATTAAGCTTACTGACATACAAAAATAAAATTAGAAAGAAAAAAAAGAAAAAATACAATTGCACATGATTTTTGCAAAAAGCTAACAAAACTAGAGAGTATCTACAAAGATACACGTGAAAGCAGATTAAACCGTATCAAAACCTGCATTTGTGTACCTACACTATTTTCAGCTCATATTCACAAAAAAAGGAAAAAGAAATGAACACATGCATATTTATAATCATTTCATAATCATATTTAGACATGTCTTTCTTCTCACTTGTGATTTCAAGTTCAAAGAGGTTTAACCACAGAAATTAACTTAACAGTCAGCTCCATCAGTGGCTGTCATGGCATCATAGCAATTAAACTCATCCTCTCTCTCTCGCGCTCTCTCTTTTTCTCAGACATAAACAAACTCTCATAAAATTTCTGTACTGATGGGGAATACATCTCAAAAATATCCACAAGACCTCTATTGCAGGAAAATTGGTGCACGTTAAAACATCAAAAAGCTTGGTTAGTAATTACAGTGGTGTGATAGTGTATCCTCCTAGTCAACAGGAGCCCCGTTTCTTGAAGAATGTCAGTAGTGTTTAAGATTTAGGGAACAGTTTATAGTCCTGTCCAGCAGTCAATAGGACAATATCAGCACAACTTTCTTTCCGTTCATATATTGTCCTGGTCATGGATCATATGCAAGGGCAGCTAGCTCTTCCCCATTTTAGCAATCAGCTCATCACAGATCTTGGTTAATTCTTCAATTTCTTTGTTCTGTGAAAAATAGCACATATTGTGACAAATAATTACTTGATATATAAATTGTATATATAAATTTGTATACCGAATTTACATTTCAATTGTCACTGCAGTGCAAATTATCAATTTAAATTAAAATTTACATTGCAGTGCTTTAGTTAAGTACATGCTAACACAAGATTGTTGCCTTTAAAAACTGAGTAGAGAAGTATGGCAATGAAGACAAACCTTCTGATCCAGGGTGCGTTCTAGTGAATCCACCTTCATCTGCTCTTTCCTTAAACTGGCCTGGTATGCTGCCTGCTCCTGTTTTGCTTTGGCACGCACTTGAGCGATTTCTGCATTCGCCCTACAGGATGCCAAAAAGCGCTCCACAGTCAGGCACTGCCGCTCCACATTACTTTTAGATTTTATTTTCACAGAAATCATTTAGTCACTAACAGCCATTAGGGGCATGCATTAGACAGCAGTAGACAAGACAAATCAAAATAATGCTGCAATAAAACATTTAGATCTTCTCACTGCAGTGTACTTACTTATCCAGTTTCTCCTCTGCGTGGATTTTCAGGGCCTGGTAGCGCTGTTCCTCCTTACGCACTCGAGACAGATACTCCTGTGCACATTTCTTTAGCACATCCTCATTCTAAAATAAAAAAATGAATTTGTGTGAGTTTTATTGTCTTCGCATGATGGTGTTAGCAGACATACAGTATGTTGTTACGTCTATGCACTATAAGTACCCCTGCATTGATAGTGCATGGACATATTTTAGTTCAGTCATGCACTATCAATGCAGGTCTTTATCTGGTGCAGAGGATTATAACTGAAAAAAAAAATGGTGTGGTTATGTGATATCCAATCACTTACTCAGAGTTTCACTGGCTGCCCAGTGTGGTGCCTTTTATGTACTGTAATGATATATGATCAAATTTCACTTGTCCCTATATGTCAATATTTCAGTGAAATAAATAAAATGCTGATGCACAGCACTTAGAAGAAATACATTTTCTGTCGTCTTGTGCATTTTTATTGACTAATTTCTCGGGTCTCTAATGGCAGTCTGTTTAGTAAGTTTTTAGTGCGTAATTAGATTTTTTAGATGTATACTGTACATATACTATATATAATTTATTTTATTGTTATTGTTAAAGGTAAAATAATTTATTCCACTGTATTCGTTACTGGATGAGGTAGCCTGTTTACTATATTGTGAAGTGCGATGGGAAAAATAATGTGCATTTATTAAACCTTATCAAACCACTTTGAAGAAAGATGACAGAAATAAAAGACAGAAAGAATGCATTTGCACTTGCATGAAGGAGTCATAGAGTTTCTTTTTACAAGGTGTGTTATAAGGCTAAAAACTCCCTTTATTTCACTGTACTGTGGGCATGATTGTAGACACAGTGTTGGAGCGAATCTCTATGTGTCTAAGTGAATGTTTATCAGCAGACTTTTGACTTCACCATACGAAACCCTTCCAGGACGTCTTTCATTTTCTCATAGCGCCGGAACAGATCAGCCAAAGACTTCTCCACTGAGTTGAGATCAGCCAGTGCCTGGTCCTTTTCCAAAATGAGCTGCTGGATGGTGTGATGGGATAGAGATTTCTCCCTCTGCTCATCCTCTAAGACACATACACACAGACACACAGTAATGAGACCTCTGCTTAATAACCCTGCTTTATTGTCATAATACTGACAATTATGAGAAATAAATACTGCTAAATGTCATAAATAATTAAGCATCACACAGTCACACTCAATTCCACACAGTCAAATCCCCACTGAGTAGACAAACGGAAGGCCAGCAACAGAGACACTATAAATGGACTCAGAATTGGAAAACATGATACGCATTGCATCATTAATGATGATGGCTAATATTTGATGACATTCTGTTGAACCGCATTTCCCCTGTGAAGCATGCAGACGAGACACAAAGTAAATGATGGGCAACCAAAGAGACAAAGGGTGACAGATGAGACCACCACAGAGGATCATATGACTCCCCTTTACACAAGAGACTCTTACAGAAACAAAGTTTACAGACAGGCAGAATATCTGACAACATTCCAAAATCGCACATGTTGGGCAGTTATGTTTCCTTAACATCGTATGAACTGTAGTACGTAGTAATGCCCTGAATTTTAATTAACAAAAACATCTAAACACCCAGAAATGAAGGAAAAATATACATAAACAAAAATGAAACACGCAGGGGGACAAAAATGGATAGACTCCACCTTGCTTCATCTACCAGATGTATTTGAATGCTTAAGATACAGAAAAAAAGAAGAGTCCTTTTATTACTTACCAGGCATGCCTGATTGGTTTATCAGGTATTTATGGGCAAAGGAGAGAGGCAAACAGAAAGAAGGGATTGTGTTAAAACAAGCCAGTTGGGAGTGATATGTGGGAGGAAGTGTGCTACAGATATAAAACAAAATCCTCTTCCTTCCACTGATGCAGGTAAATCTTCCATAGATGAAGATAAAATAACCCAAAAGAACAGACTTACATCAATAAAAGAAATCTGCGAGGGTAAAGTAATAAAATAAAATAAGCAAAAAGAATATGCAAGAAATACACTAAGTATGGAATAAGGTAAGAAAAGTAAAGCTGAACTGAGTGCGAAATGGAATTTCAAGGTTGGATTATGTGCAAGAAAGAGGATTTGAAGAAGGTATTATATTTCAAAGCAAAAAGCTATTATATACTAAAGAAATATGGTGAAAATAGCATCACATGTTAAGGAGTTTAAGAAATAGTGACTGCAAAACAACAAGACAAAAGTTGAGAAGTGAAGCTAAGAGAGTCTGTGCTTGGAATTGCCCCCCAGTCCAACATCCCCCAGATCAATGAAATAATAATGTATATCAAACTGCGGATATGTTTCATGATGCAGAAATTAGTGACAAATCTAATATATTGAATAATATCTGAAAATAAAGAAGAAGAAAAGAAAATAACAGTAGAGCTCCTACTGTATATAGGAAAAGGAACCAAAAATGTTCAGGTGTATACTGCATACTCACCAATCATTTGTGCAATCGTTTTCTCATATTCTGAAACTATTCTCCTGCAAACAAGGGAAGAAATGGTTTTAAATTGATTTGGTGAGAAATCTTAATAAGTGCATCATTCACAGCACACAGTTATCGATCGAAAAAACAGATTTGATGCTTTAATGTAGCTGTTTCTCACTACATTATGCTTATGCTTTGCCATTTCTTCCTGAATTTCCCAAGCAAAGCTGGTGCTTGGAAAGCTCCTGTGTGTCGTCAAAAGCCCATGGGGCAGCTTATTTTGGGAAAAGCAGGTTGCCAGCACGGTAAGCAGATGGATTAGCAATGCTTCCCCTTAGCTTTCTAGGTCTTCTTTATGCTAAGCTTAATCAGTCTAATAAAGTAAGCTCCTGTCTTTATTCCCCCTCTCCTTCAGCCTAGAGCACATGTCTGGGCCAGAAATAGTTAAATAATCGACCACATTCCTGATTTTTTATATGTGTATAATACAGTGTTTTATTTTTTTTTTTTATGTCAATATAGTGCAATATGCCATTACTGTCCAATCTCATTTGAGACTATCTGGTCTGCTACATAGTTCCAGTGTATTGCACTCATATAGACTATGAGTTTGACAAAATAGTTCAACTGCATGTCTGGCCTCTTGCAATAATTTAATCAGCCAACCATAATCATGTGGCAGCTACACATAAATATAAAATCATGATAAAAATCATGCAGGTAGAGCTTCAATACATTTAGAAATTGGAAAAATCTCACCTTTGCATCATTTAACTGGCCAGTTTTGGTGAAACCATTCCCAATATAACCTCAGATTACTGTTCTGGCCTTTCTGCTCACTACAGTTGTAAAAATAAATAGTCGGGTTACTGCAAACTACCTTTCTGTCAGTTGGAATCAGTCTAGCCCTTCTCCCCTTTTATCTTTCATCGAGGAAGAACTGCTGCTCACTTACGGTTTCTTGAACACAATTTTGTGTAAAGACTTGCATAAGACCACCAGTTTCTTAAACATTCAAACCAGCCCGCCTGGTACCAACAACCATACATGGTCAAGGTCACTGAAAACACATTTTTCCCCATTTGGATGTTTAATGTGAACATCAAGTGAAGCTCTGGTCCTGTATCTGCATGATTTTATGCATTGGACAGCAGCCACATGATTGGCTGACTGAACAACAGAATGAACAAACTGGTGTACATATTTTCCTTTTAAAGTGCCAGATATGTCATGCTCCAATATCCCATAAACAGTAATAAAGCCCTCCCTTCACCTTATTGGTTTTGTCCCTTCCCTGTCTCAACCACACATTAGGCCTTTTTAATTGGCTTTCTGCATAGGCCTGAGCTTTTAGAAAAGGCTGGAGAAAGATAAACAGATTGACAGATGCACTCAGGCTGACGTGTTGGTCATAAAAAGATTACTGGAGCCGTTGGCTACACCATGGAGTCTGCAGTGCAGTCAAAGGGAAAAAGTAAGCCTTTATGGCAGAGGTTATTTGTGCCCGAGTAAAAATAGAAATGTGTCCTATTAGCGCCCAGATTAGTTACTGCCAATTCCCACACTTTATGGCTGCCTCACTCCCTCCCCCTTGCAATCACAACCGCCACCAATCTTGACGCATGAGGGGTGTTACATCCTACCGAAAATGGGCATTTTTGGTCTAATAGTCGAGTGTCAGCCTACTAGCAGAGGTTACTAGCAAACCTAATAGTTTGCTTAAAATAATTAACCTAATGTTTGCTGCTTTGTTTACACTTAATTTTAACTAAAAGATATATGGCCTTGTCTAACGTGATTTTTAACTTTAGCAGGAAAAAGATGAATATCTATTGCTAAAGAGTTAACATTTGCAAAACTAAACATGTAGCTATTGGACAGTGTAAGCTCAGCTAGCAAGCTTATTGCTATTAAATAAGGACAAGTTCTTTTTGAGGTATAGGGCACTGTGCCACTATGTCATTTTTTACCAATGTGTATATCACAAAACATTTGAATTAAGATGGGCAAAAGAACAGTTTGTGTGCCGAGTATTGTGGTGCTCTCTTACTTCATCTCTTCCAACTCCTGCCGACTGTCCTCATACTTTCTCTGCCATTCCAGCACTTCTTTCTCCTTGGCAACAATCTGATGATGCAAGCAACAGCATATTTTCCATAGCGAAATGGAATAGATGTGCAGGATCAGACGATACAATAATGAATTAGATATAAGGCTGAGTAATTCTAAGAGTAGTATAATGCATCCTTAATCCTGTTTTTATTGGAAAACTGCATTATTAACAGACTGGATAGACAGTAGAACTGATGCATGTAAGCCTTCGTTGCTTTACTTATGATTCCAATGTACATCAGTGCACTCAATTATTTATTATAGAAACATATATTTTGTAGTAATACATGTTTGACAATAGAGACATGCATAATTATATACCTCTTCTCTTGCTATACCCAGTGAATGGTCCAGGTCTTGGGGGAGGTAAGGGCTTTCGGCTTCACTGAACCCGGTCCGGGAGTATAGGGAGCTTTTGGACACACCACTGTCTCCAGGGGAGGCCAGCTCTCTTTCCTGGTTCAGAAAGGTGGTAAATGTTACGAGGGAGGATAAACACAGAAATTGAGGTAAACTGTCGGTAGCCTCAGTTAGAGGTGTGCATCGGGACTGGGATCACATGGCACCCCCAGAAGCACTACCCTAAATTTTGTGGGAGCAGGTGGTTTTACCAGATATGAAAAGTGTGGGACCAAAAAAAAAAAAAAAAAAAAAGCTATGATTATGCATCATAGATGTTTTCTAAGTTCTTGCCCTGCACAACATTTATTGCATTCATTCACCATTAGTAATTGCTTTATTCAACTCAGGGTTGCTGTGAGTTTTTAAATTAGTCATTAGAAAATAATGTGAACAGGGAAAAAAGGCTGCAGCAGAGGATCATGCTTGGTCAAGAGTGTCTGTTAAAGTGGGCAGTATTGATCAGAATTTATCCAGGAGCAGGCAGGACTGAGATTTTCAAAATGGTCCCTCGCACACCTCTATCCTCAGTGATTTACACTCTTCAGTCATACATTCATACTAAAGGGATTCTGAACCAAGCCATGAGGCAGCACATTGTCTACAGGTTCTACACAGCAAAGCCACGATGCCAATGAGAGCGGGATTTCAGCTCGGATTTAAAGCTTTGCGCAGTGAGGATGAGGCTTCAATCTGCTGTTGAGCTTCAGCTAAGAGGCCATGATAGGCTCAAAGCACGATGGGAGGAAGCAGCTGCTCGTTGTGGAAGAGCATAGCTGTGATTGGGTCCAGGCCAGGGAGGAAGGGTATTCAGAAAGGCTCAAAGAATTACCCATGTGTTAGTGACATGCTGGAGCAGTTAAAAAGAGCAACGGGTATATAAATGAGTTAATTACAATGATTTGTACGAGTATGAATTAAGATGCACATTTCTGGTCTATATCAAAATAGACCAACTAGGGCTGCATAAATTTGATCATTATCTCCAAAAAAAAAAATTTGTAATAACCCCAAAATCACATAGATCCTACAAGTTCAGTTTCACAATTTTTAGTTTGGATCACATCAAAAAAAATAAAACGTTGAAGAAAGAATCTCGGACACCAACAGGTTGGGACAAAATGTGTTTCATAAATCATAAAGTCTTAATCATAAATGTTTTTACAAACATTGAAACTAAACAGGTTTTATCCTTTGAGCAAACTGAAAATGAAAACCTGTCACAACCGTACCCTGATTAAAACCTTCTCTAAAAGCCTAATTTCCAAAATCAAATAATAACCATAACTAGGAAGGCACAATGAAAACAATGATTTTTTTTTTTTCCCACTTAAAACCCACCGGCTGTTTGGGAGAAAATCAAAAAAGGAGAGGATTAGAAGACTTTTTGGCATAGGTCCAGTTTTTCAAAGGATACAAGGGTATGGGACAGGACACAAACACACACTTTATATATAACTTTCATATTTATCATAATTTCATTGTTGTTTTGGAAAGAAAAGCTATCAAAAGATCCATCTTATGCAACCCCTGGGTTTGGAATGCATTTACTTGTCTGTAGATATCAACAGAAACTGCATCTGTGATGCGCAGTACAAGCTGTTTATGTAAAATTAGAAATGTCACAGCTACTTAGCTGAAATCATTGACACAACACTGTGAACTGAATTTAGATGTTGTTAGGCATTTAGGAAGGTATTTTCAGTAAAATAGTGATTACATACAGTGGCAATGTGTATAGTTTTCTGCATTAATTTGTCACAAAAGATGATCTGATCTTCATCTAAGTCAAGGGTATCGACAAATATAATGTGTACCACTTTTTGGTAGTCACAGTCCCAACGTGTTTCCATTTGCCTAACTGTAGCCTCTAAAGTCTTTCTAAAGAAATCGCTTTGTAACCCTTTCATAGATCATAGATCCTGTGAAAGCTTTTTTTGGCGAGACATGGCTCACATACATAAGCATATTCTTCTTGTGAGTAGCAGCTTTAAAAGTTTGAGTGGTTTTTATCAGATAAAGTAGGTCTTTTATGGTTATTCCCAATGTGTGTTATTTTTTTAGCCACATTATATTTGTCAATACTCTTGACTTAGGTGAAGATCTGATCACATTTTATGACAAATTAATGCAGAACACCATGAAATTTCAAAAGGTTTACATATTTTTTCTTTGCCACATTAATTTTACAATGGTATTGTGAATCATATCTATACAGTACATACTGTACACTGTAGATGTTAGAAGTAATGATCTGTTTAAGGGCGAACACACAGAATCCTCAGAGTAAACTATACATGTATAACCATGTATTTTGTGGGGAACTAAATGCTGTATGCCATGGTGTTATATTCAGTATTAGATGCACATGCTTGAGATTTATTTTAACTGTTGTATGTTTTAAACTAACCTAAAAGAGTGGGCAGCATCCTCAAGGGAGTGAGATTGTGGTGCTTGTACATGTACTAAATAACATGACAGCAGGTATGTGGGATACAAGGATTATTTCACATGTAGGAGTTAGCTCGGGAAGATAGGTTTTAACCTAGTGTGAAAAAGAGAAGGAGTTAATTGATTCTAGTCTGAATCCTCTTACTTTAGCTGTGGATGAACTGTTGCGATTCCAGCGGCGTGGGCTGGGTTTCTTGAGCCGAGACTGTGAAGCGTGCAAGAAAGAGACTTGAATACGGAATGGGGAGAAAATGGAGTCGTCTCAATGAAAGCGTGAAAACAGTGGCACGAGGCCCTACATCAGCTGACTTTGCAACAGCTAAAATTATTGCAAGTGAAGACGTGTAACCTAAACAAATTACAATAAATTGGTAAAATAAATGTTATAGTATAAAACCTTAATCAAAAGGAAGATTTTAACCAGGTACAGAGAAGTCTAGTGATTTTTTGAAAAAGATTAATTCTTAATATTCTTTATTAAATATTAAGAGATAATGCTACTCAATGTGTTATGGGAAATGACCAAAAAAGAATAATGTGGTCTGTGCTTCTTGTGCTTTAAATGCGGAGAGAAAATCACGTATAATTCGAATGGCGGATCAGGACGGATCTGTCACCATGTGCATGTGAAATTATTATGTTACTTATCGTAAAGAATGAGATAAAAATGGATTGCAATTACAACTTGCAGTTCAGCCCACAAACAGCAAGGTTTCCCTTTACTTATTTACATTTCAATAATAAATACCCAACCTGCATTGTAAACGGACCCCCATACAGTACTTGTTGTCTCTGTGTGTATTTTATTTAGAGATGTGCTCAGTGTTTATGCTGCTGTTGCTGCTATAGTAAATCTAATGGGTTGAGCTGGCTCAGCAGCCCAGCTGAGATGACATCTGGATGGCGTGCAGGTACATATTAGGGCAGTAATAAAGCACACTTAATGTTTCACTCTGTGAGACTCCATATGATAATCACACAGGAATTTATGATCGTTGAAGCATTTAAGGTGTGAACATTGTTAAAAAAATAATTCCTGGTAAATAGCTATGGCAATTCCAGTCTTTAAGTGAGCAATGCTTGATTTGATTCAGGTGCTAATTATGTTTGTGTCAATTGTATTCATGCATCAAACTCACATCACGTTCCCGCACCCCAATCCCTGCACAATAAATAACTAACTAAAAAATAATAATAAAAAAAATACCACACTTGGCTCCGCCCACCATTTGAGACGACCCAGGGAGAACATAAATCTGTCTGTAAATGACTAGATTGTCTTTTTGTTTTTTGCCTAAAGTGCATGTCAGCAAATGATTATAGAAAGAAAAAAAAAAACAATATTAGTCATTAATAGTGCTGTCTCAACCAAACCAGCGGTGAGACGCTCAGGGTTATCTAATATTACACTAACAGCATCCAGGTCAAACATACCACTATTTTCCAGTGTTAGTGTCAATTAGTGACAGAATTGTAAGTCAAAACACAAAAATGTGACAAGCAATTAAGCACCAAAAAATGTTTAAATATTTTCTAGTGGAGAGTTTTTCCAGTCTATACAGTCAACTGGATGGATTTGGACAAGACTACTACATACACTAAACCCCAGCATCCCAATTAACAATGATCACTGTCTCTATGCATCTCCTATCCAGGCAAACATGCAGGATTGTCACAAAGCCCTAATAAAAGACACACATGTCACTCTCTCTCTTGAGAGAGAAAGAGAATTTGTAGGTTTGGAAGAGAGCAGCACCAGTCAGGGAGCAGGAATCAGGTTAGAGAAGTCACATGACAGGTACCAGGGATGAATGTGAGTGTTGGGCCACTCCCACAATATGCTGAGGTAGTATGTGGGTATGCACTCACACCGGGATGCAGTCAGGTAAAGGTATCACACGTGCTCCCACACACAGCACTGCAAACACTCTGGTACCGCAGATGGAAAACACACACACACCAGCACACCCACACACAATGGCACAGTGCAATACCTGAGGGGAAACAGTGGATAGAGAAGGGCTCTGAGAGATGTTTTGGGCTACCTGCAGAGCCTCAATCCTCAGAGCTGCGAGGACTAGCTCTTCCTGGGCCGCAGGGGGATCACAAGGAGGAGGAGGAGGAAGAGGAAGAGGGGAAAGGAAAAGCAGCAACGCAAGGGGAAGGGTTTTGGACGAGGAGGGAGAGAGGGGTTAGAGTTCAAACTCTCACCTCTTATTTGAACTGATTGAGCTCAGCAGAATATATTACAACTCTCACACACACACACACACAGACACATATGAACGCAGTATAGACATACATCATGTATTACACATGCAAGTATAATGGTACATCATGATGTTCAGAGCTGAGGCCAAGTCCATCTCTAACATCTAAATTTTCAGGTAATTAAATTGAATTTGAACACGTTAAAAATAAATGTCATATTAAAGTGATAATCAAAAAAATGGTAATGGTGGTAATCATAAAATTGTCTCAGCCTAGACAATTTGTAACACATCTATAGCATATGTGCCATTAGTACATTAACAATGTGTAGAAAATGTGTAGAGTTGATCTCAGC
>JAQMYJ010000039.1:15598648-15635494 GCA_030014305.1 Clarias laeviceps | reverse complement strand
AAATACATAAAAATAATTAACACAAAATATAACGTAAAAATAAAACAAATTAACCTGCACTTTACCTTTTAAAAAAAGTTAAAATAAATCCCGACAGATAAGTGTTTCTGTTTATGTGCACAGGCGCTGTGTGTGTGTGTGTGTCTGTGTGTGTGTGTGTGTGTGAAGCCCCTCCCGTCCCGAGAGAGCGTGTGTGAACCGGCACAGTGTCAAATTACGTGCGTACACACACAAGAGAGGCTGAGAGAGAAAATGGATTCTTAACCTTCTAATGAGACTTTCTTTTGCTTTACATGCACACACACGTGTGTTATAAGAAACAGTACATGTGTGCTGTACACACGCGCTTACAAACACAAAATAAAATATGTTTTACACACACACGGGGTCACAGTGTTATAGTAAACAGTACACGCGTGCACAGATGTTGATTATACCAGTAAAAGACGCGCAATAAGACCCAGCAGGGGAGACGATTTAACCACAATTCCGCAGCACAAGAGAGAGAAAAAACGTTGGCTCAGTTGTGATTACGTGACAATCGGCGCTCGTAAAACAAGACTTGTTCATTTTTCAAGTCAAAATTTATTAAAATTCTTTGCTCGTCTTGCGGAACCCCTCGCAAACCACGTTACTCGCAGTCCGAGGTTTCACAGTATATTCTTTTTTTGGTATTAATTATTATACTTATTCTTTATTACCTGTGCAACCTGTTCAGACAGGGGTGACCTCTTTGGTGACTTCTTGACTCTAAATGTGTTACTGTGAAATAAACAAAAAACATAAAAGGCATCAGAACTGAACCTGAACACTGTTAATTTTCAATATAAATAGACAAATGCTTCATTGATTGCTATGAAATAAGTGAAACTTTAAAGACATACCTGCTATATGAACTTTTTCTGAATGCTTTTCCACATTTAATAATTCTATAAAGTATGTGTAAGTACAGTTGTGGTCAGACGTTTACATATACTTAGCATGAACATGAATGTAATAGCAATATTGGGATTTCAATATTCTTTTTCTTGGGAATAATTATTTTTGTATATAAATCTTATATAGAATAAAACCCCTACAACTTTAAAGCACATTTATTATGAGTTTCTCAGAATGATACATACAGGCTCAAAAATATAAACATAAACTCACATTAATTTTTAATACAGTGGTGCTGAATGTCCCATAATCTTGTTTTTTTTTTTTTTTCACCAAGCCCTAGCGTTCAGCCATCCTGTTCGCGATCCTGATTAAATACAGCTGTTAGTTTCTACAGTATGTGCTTACATAAAAGGGTTTGTTTGACAAAAATGATTGGATTGATCAACACAGTACCATGATAAAGTCCAAGAAGATCTGAGAAAGTGGATAATAGATTTATACAAGTCAGGATTGCCTCTTAGAACAATGTCTAAACAACAACTAAGCAAAGCTTATTGGGAGGTGTAGCCACTTCTGGAAGAAGACCCAAACTGTCAACCTCAGCTCAAAGGAAATTAATTCAGTTGGTCAGGGACAACCCAGAAACTATCAAGGCACAGGTCTGCCATAAACCGGAAGCTACTAGAACACTAGTGTCAAAAAATGCGCTGCTTCAAAATCGTTTCCATTGACACCTTCATGCTCGACTAAAGTTGCAAGGAATTTTTTGACCAGAGGTGTATGTTTAGAGGTGTAAAGATGAGACATTCAACCCCATGACCACTGTCCCAACTGTTAATCATGGTTGTGGTAGCATGCTTAGAGGCAGAATTGCTACCAGTGGCACTGGTACATTGCACAAAGTGACTGGAATAATGAAAAAGGAGGATGACCTCAGAATGCTTCAACATAACCTCAAATCATCAGGTTTACAGTTATTATTATTACTCATTTGTGGACGGTTATGTACCAGAAATTTAACAAATGAACAGTTTGACAACAAAACACGATAAATGCCATTTTGTATTTGTAACTTATTTTGGCAAATTATTATTAACTGGCACACAGGCTATACGCCTATAATGAAATTGTGGATTGCGGATTGCAGTGGGTGAACCAAATGAAATTTTGGAGACAGTTGGAGCCACACAAAAAGATATTTACATGCTCTTACTCCCACTGCAGTCACCCCAACATTAATGGAGTACATTTATGCACTGCATAACATATGCGGTACATTCTGTGAAATAAGACATGCAATTTTGACGTTGTACAAACACCATGTTATATACAAGTACCGTGCATATGTCTTGGGCCAACCCTCATTTCTTCTTATCTTCCAAAGAGCCAGACTTTCTTGCATATTTTTATTTTAGTTTTGAGGAATATTTCTCCAGGCTGAATGAAGGACTTAGTTGATTCTTATTTCACTATCACTAGCCCTGGTTTGGTGCATTTGGGAACCATTATATACTTACAGAAATATTTTAGATTTAAAATTAAGCAATAAGGTTTACCACTCTAAAGACACATAAAAAAATGTGTGCAAGAGAAATTAGATATGTGCACTGTATGTGGAAAGCTGTTGTGTTAGCTGAATCTGCTTTTGTTTGCTACTCTTGTCCAAATTTGGGTTTCTGATTACTGTATAACCTTATGGGAACACAGGCGAATGTGCAGTCAGACAATGTGCAAAAAAACTGCGTACCTGTACAATGATATGGTGCTGCTATCAACTACCAAAGTAAAATTGAAACTGGTAGAGGAAAAAGCTGACAGTCTTATAAACTGAAGTTTTTGTATTGTTTATAATGTTTCTCATGATCTTCAAGAATCTTTGTTGTTAAAAAGATTTTGTAAGAAACAAAACAAAAAAAAAGCTTTTTGAAAAAGCATACATAATTCATACTTGTATAACTAAAACAATTTTGGCCTAATTTTATGGAATTTGTGCTTTTTAACACCAAAAACATCCAAAGAATATTTTCTCTCTGTCTGCTACTTCTTGTTTCATTTGGGGGGAAAATTAAACTGCAAAAATAGATTTATCTCATTTTGCTGTCAACCTGTTCAAATTTAATTGAACAATACCAATTCTGAAAAGAAGAGCGGTCAAGTATCTGCCAAAAGTTTACTGGTGACTACCAAAAACAACCGTTAATGGTGAGGCTTGATAAGGGACAGTCAACCAAATATTTGAAGTGCTTGCTGTTTTTTTGTGTTCCTATGTATATTTCAGAAAACCCAAAATAAATTGTATTATACACCAAATGTTTGTGGTTTTCTTCTATTAAAGATGTTTGTTGGACAATCAGTCTAACCCAGAAAAAAGACCAGTTCAAAAAATTCACTTCAAGCCCAATGCTGGCATTACATTCATGCTCATGGTGTTTGTGTACTTCTGAACACCACAGTACATAATGTTAAAGATATAGTCAGTGATTTTAAAGAAGATATACCCCATTATTGTCAGTGTACTCACCAAAGCTGCACCTCCAATCCAAATGCATGTTAGAATTCTATACTATTGCAACAGAGGCAGCCTTTTGCAACACAACTTATAGTGAAGTCTTTGTCCTGACTGACAAGAGTATCACAACTTTTTTCTTCTCCTATTCACAAACTAAGAGATACATACTGAAAATAGCTAGTTTATTTACAGCATCTACATAGCACGTCTTAACATGAGAAGAACCAAATATTACGTAAAGTGTTCTGAATTTAAAATCACTGACTGCCTAAAACAAGAGTCAAATACTGGTGTATATTTGTAAATTGAAGTTTTAGTAACTACATTTTCATACACAATGCTATTGTTAGTTTATTATGTGTATATTATGTTCAGTTCTTAACTGTCATCTTTTTTTTTTAGGAAATTGGACCCACTGCTAATTTCATATTATTAAATTTTTTTTTTCAGTTGTATTTATTTTTTCTTGGGGGGCATCTCACAAATTACATTTTTAGTGGACAATTAACACCAGATTCACAGTACAGAAAAGAAGTAAACCTATTAAATAAAGAGTACTTTACTTAGTCTTGTACAGGTCCTGCCTCAGACACAGTTAAGGGTTAACAATACTACTTCTCTGTGGCTTATTTAAAATTAATCACCGGCCAGAACAAGCAACCAGTATCCAATATGTCTGACCAGCATCAGAATGTCCTAAAATCCGATTTTTATGATCTTTTTCATTTCTATCTTTACTTGTGGTGTGTGTTTGTGTTATGGTCTAGATAGTGTGAACATTGCTTAAAAGTTAGACCAATGTCTGAGTTAAAGATAAACAGTTATCTATGGGAGCAAATGAAATCCTATTTAAAAAAAAAAAAAAAAAAATGCTGTGGTCAGAAAGCAGATGGCGATGTATGTTATCATTATAATGATCACTTATTCTTCCATCATTTTACTTACAAAGGACAACAGAGAGAAGAAAAACCACTCGATTTCCTGTGACACAGGAAAGTGACACAGAAAGGTGTGACAGACTGATTTCTCTCTCTCCCTCTCTCTCTCTTACACACATATGCATGCATACATAAACACACACGGTCCCAATAAGATTGATATAATACATCCTTATATTCAACAAGACGATTAATCTTGACTTACGATTTAAGGGGCTTTTTCTTGTTCTTGACTGGTTTATTCTGGTTTTGATTCTCCAGTTCATCAACATTGTCATTATCATTTTCATTGTCATTGCTGGATATTTCTAAAGAAGCTGCCTTCGGAGGTGAACTTCCCATCTTGTTGGATGCCTTGAAGGGATCAATAGAGTCATCAAACGAGTCTGGATCAAAGGTATAGCTTGCCCTGGACTGGGGAGGTGAGTTAGAGATGCCTTTCCCTGATGAGAAAGGGTTGAAATTATGATCTTCCCATTTGCTAGGATCAAAGTTATAGGATGCTTTGGGAATGGGAATGTCATCGCTGTCATTTGGAAGGACTGTAGCAGGTGTGTTGTCTAACTGCTCAGTTGGTGGGGGGGCCTTCTTAATCCCCAGCTTTGGTTTTCTAAGCGGCATCTTGGCCCCTTGCTTCTTGCCCAGTTTTTTGGGCGGCAAAGGACTGTCCTTTGGTGTATCTGCACTCTCCTCTGAATAATCAAACTCTAGTCTGACAGACTGTCGCCTGGTGATTGACTGCTCCTCAATGTTGATTTCTTTCGTTGAAGGAGGTGCAGAAGCAACAGGGGGCTCCTCTGTAGGAACAGGGGTGGTGGTGTCTGGGACAGGGATGAAGTCGGCTTTCCTACCCAAGACAGGAGAGTTGGCAAGCTTACTGCCACCTGTGCAAAAGGGGTCAATGTTTTCAAAGTTATCTGGGTCCCACTTGTAAGTGGCACTGGGGGGAATTGGGGAAACCTCCTCAGGAACTGGCAAAATTTCTTCCTGTGCTTTTGCAGCCACTGGGGCTTGTGCAGGGCTACACTCCTCTACTACAGGTGGTGGACTTTCTACACGAGATTTGATTCTGGTCCTCCTGAGAGTGCCAGCAGGGCTCGGACTGGGGCTGGGAGAGGTCGGTGGACAATCTTTCTCCTCTTTTGTATTTAGAGGACTTTCTGTGGAAGGCCTTTCTTTCTTCTTGACCTCTGGGGTACTGCTGGATGAGACAGTTCTGGAAGTGGAACTCTCAGGGTTTGAGTTCTGCCTAGAAAGAGGCTTTTTCTTCAAAGAGCCTGGTCGAGGTTTTTTGACCCGTCGTAACGTTCCAGGGGCGCTCTCTGTACCTACGCTGAAAGACTCCGAACGAGGATGAGTTGGTCTGTTAGTGGCTCCCCCTGTAAGCCTATCTCCAAGGCTAGAGCTGTCTAATTCCCCAGACTGGAAGCTTAGTGAACGTGTTAAGGGAACACAACTCTCAAGCTCTGTATCAAATGCTGGTGCCAATAAGGGCTCAGAGGTAAGGATGTGGTCGATATTGTAGGTGCCACTGCTTGCAATAGGTTTGTCTTCATCAAACACAATTGAGAGAGAGCGAACGGGAGCATGGAATGAAGAAGGCTCTAGCACCTCACTGGCACAATCCTGTAGTGTAGAGGCAGGCAAAGGAGAGGAGTCTGGAAAACAGAAGCATAAAAGAGAGAATTGTTTTATAATTGTGTTCTTTTATAGTTTGGTTGAGCATAAAACAAAAAATAATATGTTTTAATTCTTTTTCATACTGCTTATATATGCTTCACACATGCTGTAGAATTTGTGTCTACAGTATGTCATGTCATGTTAGTACCCCCTCCTTTACTTCTGTGTTTTTGTGCATGTGGGCAATACTAAGTACCCCACGATTCAAAAGCTTACAGATCAACCTTTAGCTGCAATAACTTGAAGGAATTGCTTTCTTTAGTACTTTATTTGTATTCTTTTATTTATTTTTAGCCATTCTGATGTAGATTTACTGGTGTGCTTCGCATCACTGTCCTGTTGCAAGACATAATTTTGACCAAGCTTTAGCTGTCAAACAGATGGAATCACATTTGCCTCTAAAATACTCTGGTATACAGAGGAGTTCATGGTCAACTTATTGACTGCAAGGTGCACAGTAAATGTGACTGCAAAATTTGCCCCAAAACAACATCCTTCCACCGACACGGTGTTGGACATTAAGGCCAAACAACTCCACTTTGGTCTCATCTGTCCATAGGACATTGTTCCAGAAGCCTTGTGCTTTGTCCAGAATTGTGAGCCAAATCATGCTTCCATGTTTTGTTTAAACAGGAGAGTTTTCTCCTGGCAGCCCTTCCAAACAAATCATACTTGTTCAGTCCTCTTCTAATTTTGCTGTCATGGACTTTAACATTTAACATGCTCAGTGAGGCCTGTAAGGTCTGGGTTTTTTGCACGGTCTGACCTTTGAGGTGAATGTGCTGGAACGTCCACTCCTGGGAAAATTGGCAGCTGTCTTGGATGCTTTCCATTTGTGAATATTATTTCTCACAGTAGAACAATGAACTCCCAAATGTTAGGAAATGCTTTTTATAACCCTTTCCAGACTTCAGCCACATTTTCCTCTCTAAGACCATTGCTTATTTATTGTCCTCTTTTCATCATGTAAACACACACCTGAATGTTCCAGACCAACAAAGTGCCAAAACGCCTGTTTTTATAGAGGTCTGCACACCTGCAGATGACCAATTAATCAAGGGTTGAGATGGTTAGCAGCACTTAAATCTCTCTTAAATCCTGTGGAAGCAGTAAGGGGGTACTTAGTATTGCCCATATAGTTTTGTTTTTTCCTTTTGGCTTCGTTTTTTTAAATAAATCATTGCACTGGTATATGTTGTTGCTGTCTGAGGTTCTTTAATTATTTGCCTAATACCAAGATCCACTATGATCAGATGATTTTATTATGTTTTTACACAAAACAACATAGAATTAAAAGAGGGGGTACTAATCTTTCAACATGACTATACACTGTTTAATTTGTTTGTAGAAATACTGATGATGGGCCTCATAATTTAATACATACATACATACATGCATACATACATACATACATGCATACATACATACATACATACATACATACATACATGCATACATACATACATGCATACATACATGCATGCATGCATACATGCATACATGCATACATACATACATACATACATACATAAATACATACATATGATATTAAAGCTTAGATATTTAATATTGTTATTAAAATGACTATTGTACTTAACATAAATTAAAAATATATATTTCTAAGGTAATGTCAGGAGGCCAATTTCATGCAGTTACACTGCAGATGTAGACTGGCATTCTCATATGTGTCCACTTTGCTCATCTACTGTATATGTAATTTCCCTGCACTGTTCCTAATCTCCTCTAGAGGGCCTGAGTGGGCCATCTTTCTGTCTAAAAATAAAAATAAAAAACATAAAGAACCACTAACAGAAATATTATATCCTACAAAAATAAACCTCTTATTGAGGAGTGTTCTGTGGCAAGCTGTTCTTAAAGGCCTAAATTATGTTAAATAATACTTTTCTTGCTTGTACATATTGATTGTGTGATAAACTATGCACACTTTATAAACAAATAGACAGTATGTAAACAAATAAATCAGATGATCAGATTTCTAGATATGTCACCAGGTTTGGCCAGACTGTGTGATTAGTGATTACCTGTGTCAGTGGAGGTCAGTGGCTGTGTAATGGGCTCTGCTTGCTCAACCGTGGGAATTGGAGGGGCTGCGGTCTTCACTGGGGTAGTGGATTCAGGGGTCTCAAAGGTGCCATCAGAATCTGAGCTCCTAACACAAGCCAAGAGAAAAATAAAGAGATATCGATTATACAGTATAATGTAATGCTGCACTGAGATGCCAGTGTATACAGTTCCTGCCACATGAATTATTTTTAATCCTATCATACATCAAATACTGTATGTAAACTGTGCAAGGCAAACATCACTACTGCACCTTGATAATCATTTGACTTCGCGAAAACATTTCAGGTTCTGAAATACAAAGATTTTAAATGAGGAAAACCAAATACAATACATATATTTTTTAGCCTTATTTATAAGCTTTTGCATTTCATGTCATGAACCAAAAGCACCGCAGGATGTTAGCACTGCTCCCATCACCATACATCACATATTGAGGCCTGGAGAGACACTAGAATGCATCTACTTGCATATTCACTTATGACACACACTTTGTGGCATGTATTCTCTATTGCTGAAGGATTGTTGGGCTACAGGCTGCAAATCATTTCCCTACATTTGCTGCAAGATGATGGACACCGTGTCTACAGCATGCAACCCTGCCTCTGCCTCCATACAGGGGTCCATCCATACACACAATTATCCATCTTCACTTATAATAAGCCACAATCTGCATTAACCACTTAAAAAGCTTTTGCAAATACCATTTATTGTTAATGAATGAAAATCATCTTTATGTCTGTGTCAGAGATTTAAGATGGACATACAGGCACATTTTCTGACAAAAGCAAACATATGCATACACGGACTGAGCAGTAAGCAGTTACAAAATCTCAGTGGTTTATTCTTTTAGTTATAATCACCATGATTCAAGTACGCAACATTTTTCCAGATTTGCAGACCCCACCCAATCTCCCTGCATCAGTTCATTTCAATGCTTGACAGCGTCTCTCACCTCTGCCTCGCTGGCCTGCTAGTAGCCTTGATCATATAGTCACTTCTGGAGCTCCAGTTGAGGCGCTGGAGAAGTCCAAGAGCAGGGTCACCATCTTTCCCATTCCCAGACCCCCCCAGGAATGTATCCCAGCCCCATCGTGCCCACTGCAATGGGGACAGAGCCTGCCATGCGTTCACGGCCATCACAACTACCCGGTATGCACTTGCTAATGCAGAAACACCCTAGCTCTTCTGTCAGTGAGCTCCGGTCCTCACTCCTCACTGCAGCCTTTTTCCCATTCTCCTCTCTGCTACGGCTCAGCTCAGCTCAGACACTGGCTCTTCTTATAGGATCTCCTTCTTATCATCCTATAGCATTCCCTTTTGTAGGGTTTTAATAGAAAGAGGCAGATAATCACCACCTTCAGTCTCCCTGCCTCCTTCCATCTGCCTGTTTCTCCCTTTCTCTGCACTTCTCTCTGTCTGCCTCGTTCCTTCCCACCCCCACCCTATCCTCCCTCTCTCTCTCGCTCTCAACATCCCCTTGCCTTCATACTGAGCAGTGAATCACACTCACAGTTCTCTCTGTAGCAAATATACTGTAACAATTCACATATTAACAAAAGGTAGGGAAATACATCTTCTGTCCAAAATAGTTAGAGTAATTCACTAGTGTAACAGACTTTCTTTTTCCGTTTTTTTTCCTGCACTACACATTCACCTTCCCATCACCCCCACCCTCCTTTTTTGCTTTACATAAATCTAATAAATGTATTTAAATCACAGCCAAAAGCCTAAGTGCTGATCTAACATACAGATTAGGCACGCAGATGCAGGTCCTTGTATGGTATGAGTGTGTGTTTTAATAAGTTTACCTATACCTGCACAATTAATCATGATTTCAAGTTTTCGTTTATTAATAATTTACTCATTCATTATTAATAATCACTAGTCAGGGTCATGGTGGATCCGTAGCACTGGGTGCAGAACAGAATTCACCCTGAATGGGACACCAGTCAATTACTGGGCATCCATGCACACACACACACACACACACACACACTCACATTCATACTTAATGTACTTAAGCAATTAAACATAGTTAACATTCTTAAGCATAGAAACATAAAAACCAAGAGGAAACATGCGGACAAGGGACAAAGATGCAAAACTTTGCACAGACAGTAACCCAAAGTTCAGGACCCGGGGATGGATCTGTGAAAGTGTGCTCTATGCTTAGTGCTTCCATGCCACAAGATAAAGAGATGCAGTCTTTCAGTGTGTGAAAGAAATCATTTCTCCTAAAGTCAAATGATGATTGTACAATAAAATAAAATTCCCTAATTTGGCTGAATAATTGTGTTTATAAAAGTATTTCAATTTATCCATTATTATGCAGCTGTAAAGATGCCACAGAAGTCTTCAGCTTTTATCCTCCATCTATATTCCTGAACAGCTATGAGCAGTCTGGACAAAGGCTGATTGAGGAAATATTGACTTTCTGCTCTGCCAAAAAAAGTTAAGGAAAAACCATCGCTGTGATAAACCATGTTGACTCTCGCAGTGGAACCAAATTGGGAGCAAAACCATACTTAACGCACACAAAGGAGCAGAAAACATGGTTACAATAAGACAGCTCTTCTATCAGACAAATCTGTGGCTACACTTACCACAATACAGTGGCAAACCCATAGACAGCTAACCTGGATAACTATGGTGGAAAGCATATATATATTGATCCAACTCACGCCAAGAGCTTTCACTCATGTTCAATGGCACAAGTCCACCTACTGTATGTGCACTCTGTCTGTGTGAACAAAGCCATGAGGGATTTAGCAACATCTGTGTCCACTTACAATACACATGGGTTAAGTGTGGTTCTCATGTGAGACGCTGCATCATTGACGATAGAAATCAATGAATAGTGTGGAGAGCTAAGTATCACTCATCGTCATCAATGCCAAAGCCAAAGTGGGATCTTAAACCTTTTAATCTCTATGGAGGTGGAGCACCAATAATGATCTGATGAGTCGGAGGAAAAAAATATACATCTAGAATAAAATTATATAAGTATATATTATTCTTATTCATTCTTATTCATGCATCCATTTATTTATTTATTTGTTCATTTGTTTTTGCTGGGTGGAAAGCAGTATAAATCTCATGTTAATCAGTCAACCCAAAGACTGATACATTCTTCAGTTTGCTAAATTCCCTCGCTAAACTCTGTTAGTGATGTTGTATTAGTGATGGTGTGTGGGTGATCAGTTATTTCCAAGCATCTCTGTTCTTTCTACGATAATTTCACTAAAGCCTTGCAAACAGACTGTTGCCATGGCGACGATGTCTCGGGCCATATGCTCCCCTGGGCACGCGTTGATAGCTTGCACAAAATCTTGGCTGAGCCTGTGCTTTTCTCCGTTTCAAACATGCACATATATAATCATGCGAATTTAACTGGTCACATTTTTCACAGCAAACACAAATACGCAAAAGGTGGTCCTGTCAGCGTGTAGCAATAAAGTGATAATTTACTTCTCAAATATCCGTGGAATATATGTGTTGCAGTGCTGTAATGCCAAGCTTATGCTTCTCTTGGGTATTTTTAAACCGAAAGAATGATTTTTTTTCCCCCCGCATTATAGTTTCCACTTAAATAAAGCAATACATCCAAAGAACCAAAGAACAAAAACTGTTGTTTGTTTGCTTGTTTTTCACCCACTATGTCTTGCTAATGTGGACAGAATTTTATAATACATGCTATAGCTCTTTATATGCTAAATGATGCTGAATAACAAATACTTCAGTGAAACACAAAGGAAACGCCTTGTACTATCGACAATGTAAGTGTCTGGACAAAAATATAGAATAAAAGGAAGAGGGCCGAGATATCAGCAGCAGGCAGAGGGAGACAAAACGGAAGGAATGGGAGAGAGACACATACAGCCAGCGCTGTCTGCATAGAAACAGCCAGAATCCTTGGCACGCATATACTTTAGCACAGACCCTACTCTTGTGCTTGCCAGACAGCTCGAGCTGTGCCCCAGCCATACAGCAACCATTTCTGCATATAAGAGAGAGCAGCTTAAACAAAGGAAACGAAAAGAGAATGAAGACCTATACTGCTGAAGGAGGGGGTTGAGTATTCCAAGCATACAAGTGGGAATAAATTAAACAAATATTATAAAATACTGATTAGAATATTAAATTATTTCTAATAAATCTTATAAAATATTTAATATGTCACTACATAGGGATGTGGATAAAAACATATACAGTAATTCTATTCTATTTGTACTTGTTGTGCTATGCACTGATTACTCAAATACACATGCAGGAGGTAATGATTCCTTTCTTTTAAATGCTGGATCTGGTTTATAAAAGAAAATAAAGAAAGAGACTACAATGGATGACATTAAGTGGCCGAGAGAGGGAGACAAATAGGAACAGGATGAAAAACAACTGCTGATCATGTAATACAACTACACTATTTATAGCAGGTTTTTGGTTTGTAGATCAGTATTACATTTAGTTCTCATCTCCAGATCTCGATTACAGTTTCTCTATTTCATGCCTTTTAGAACCATATAAAACAGGCCTGAAAAACATCCTCTTCCCCAGTATTAACCAATAACATGTTAGTCTGTTTACTGCTCCTCAGCCTCCTCAGCCTCCTCAGCGTTAACCTTGACTTCCCTTTATTGTCTGCCCAACGTGTTCCCATTCGGAATGCTAACGGGGCCAGGAAATGATGGGTGGATATTAATTCCTTTGAGTTATGAGAACAAACAACAATAATTTAAATTAATGTCAAACAAGCCTGCATTATTACTTTCACTATTGTGTTGGCTTTATACGTGCTAGCTTCAATGCATGCTTATATAAGATGCAGAAACTCAAGGGAATTATCTAGTGCCAAAACACAGGGAAATTGTAATAGGTAGGAAAAAAGAATGCATAATTAGTACATAAACAAAATTCCTTAGACAGTCATTTTCCATGTCATTCTGCAGCATGCAGTACTGCACCAACTCTCTTCAAGCTGAAATAATTGCACTCTTTCAATATTTAATTCCTTCTACAAGACATGCCCCAGAATCTCCAGCCATTCATCACATGCTAGAATAAATGAACTTTAAATGCAAAAAACAGCAGTCAGTAGCCTTGATTTCCAGCCCTGTGCATTAAATCCCATTTCATGAGTCATCCCACAGACCAATAATCCCAAATGGATCATAAAAATGTAGTGGTTAATAAGAATTAGAGCCACAGCTCACCAAATCCCACATGATCCGTCTGTGTCTCACTATAATGCCATGTGATATTGTCTGTTGTATTTTCATGAGAGCATTCAATGTTACATGCCCTAGGTGTTTGGTTTGAAATCTATAGTAAGAAGTTAGATGTGTACAATATGGGCCAAGTTAAGTGTTTTAATTTAGCAAAAAGATTTCAACACACTAAACTTTTATGTACTTTTGATCATAGTCAATTTTTATTTATTCCTGTACAGTATTATACTTGTTTGTCTAAAGCTAGCCCTTTTTTATTGTAAGAAACCCAGAGATAATACTGTACATTTTACAAGGTATTTTAAATGTAAGCAATCTCTACATAAACAAAGAAGATTGTTTAAAATATATGCACACTTCGAATAACAGAGCGCTGCCTAACCACGTGTCAGTAGCCCTGATTTACAGATCATAATAGAGTCTAGAGAAACAGAGACATAACCACAGAATCAGCCTCTCCATTTAAGTAAGAGTAGAATGTTCCAAATAAAAGTCATTTTTTTTAGAACATAAACCACAGACTCATGATGAAATGCACCAAATCCAAGAATCATTGTGAACTCATGACATCTACAAGTAAGCAACATTTACAACAGGATAAACATTTACATATTCGTTTCACAGCAGTCGTATTACATTTCATATTTAAATAATAACACAATTACAATAATGTGGGGGCTGCGCTATTGACCGAGTGCTTTGTGTTGAAATGACATCTAAATATTTTAAACATGTTCACACACCGAAGGTCCCAGGGCTAAGTCTATTGAAGTATCTTTTTAAAAAGGTGTGCCAATATTACATGAGAACATCTGAAATGGTTGCATAAGCAGACAAAAAGCTTAGTCATGACTCAGTGAACAATGCTTCCCGATGTTAAGCACTGTGTTTGACTCTTATTTGAAGTGTCATGTGAGTGCCAGTAAAGGACTTCACCAGTCACCAACCATCCACCTATTAGATACTCCAGCACTATACGCCGATAGAATCATATAAAAGATTTTATAATATTGATCTTTGTATAATGGTTCCGCAAAAGTGTCATTAGAGAAAAGATGTCTAATAATAGCACCGACATTTTGTCCCCATCAAGAAATTCATATTCTGTAAATACAAGGCCTGTAACGAAAGTAATGCAAAAGTGGGCATAACTGACGTAGATCTTTCAAATTACAAATATTGCTGGAGTAATTCTTCCTCTATATAACTCTACTCGACATGGTCTCCACCACAAGCGATGCATTTGCACCATCGTTGAACCCAACTTTTGCAACAACTGCGCAATCATCAACTGCAACACGAGGATTTTCAATGAGGATTTGAGAGTTGGGTTCAACGATGATCCAAATGCATAGCTTCTGGTGGAGACTATGTTGAGTTGTACAGATAAAGACTTACTCTACCAATATGTGCAATTCAAATGCCCTACTGTACTGCATGTGGCACCACTGCAATACTTTTGGTAGAGCCATTCGTATGTGTATTATAAACACCAACAGTCAGTCATATACCTTCTTAAAGGTAACCCAGTTATAGACATCAATTATAACATGTGCAATACTAAACTTTCTAAAATGTGAATTTTATCCATGTGTCCTCAAAGAAAGTGACAATAAAGCTCCTGACAGAATTGATCATCATCATCATCATCATGTGGCAAATATGGTTCATTTTCTCTACATACGTTTTGGAATCATATAAGGAGATGACAGCTACCCAACTGGTATACTTTCAAATACTCCATGCTGTATGAGACAAAAACAACTGTCTTTTGCTATGTCACCATCCCCCCTTCTTCTCATGTACTTTAGCCTTCCATTGAAGCACCAGCTCACTAAGTCCTCTTTCTCCCTGCAGCACTGCCCTCCATCCCCCCACAAAAACACCATCTATACGCAAGGTAGACAGACGGAGTTCCCTATCCATCAGACCTGACCACGTTCACTGTAATCAGTTCATCTTCTACCTGGATGTAAACATAGCCATACATGCGTGGTACTAACATGACGTCATCCAGTAGACGAATTCAACAATAATAAATCATTGTCCTCATTTCAGATAGCATCCTTGTATAGCTATGCCTTGCTGATAATCATTACACAACTGCACTGAGGCTACATCACACACGAGCGAGCATGTGCACAAGACAAACCGAACAGGTGAGCTGTATATTACGCAGCATATTCTTGAGACAACAATAACAAGAGCGAACAATGAGATCATCGAGAAACTCTCCTTCCTCTCCTTTCCTCTCTCCTTTTCTGTCCTCACTCACATGCTCTCGGGGCGCTCCTGAAACAGACAGGGAACCTGTCCTTGCTCGGTGGACTCCACAGCTCCCATTATCGGCTAATTTCACCTCCACCTGCTCCCTTCCACCGTCCTCCTCCTGCACCTTCTGTTTCTCCACCTCCCCTCCAGACGGCAGGTAGGGGTCTGGGAAGGGGAGAGGAGAGTCGGCTTGTCGCTGATGTCAAGTGAACCGGGATAAGATGGCATCAGGGGCAGGCTGCATGGCCACAATCAGCATCTACCCTTCAGAGAGTCTCCCGATTCCTCTATCCAATAATCCGCTCCTCACAAGCTGTCTCTACATGTTAGGGGAGGAGGCTGAGGCTTGCTTGTATCCGTGACAACAACAGCAGGGCTTCAAGGGAAGGAGAGCGAAACAGCGTGCAAAGGTATTAAATAAAAGATGGAGAGAATAAGACCGAGAAGGAGGAGGAAGGAGGATGATGCTACTTTGCACTAGTACCTCCCCTCTCTGAAGCTCTGGACCATTCGGCAAGACTAATGCTACTTATCTTCCTCCCCCCTCTCTGTCTCTCTCTCTCCTTCTCTCAGGGCTAGTTAGGTATAAACAATCAAGCAGCTTTTCCCCGTCTATCAGCCCTCTAGTGCCCTATCTGCGAATGGAACGTAAACAATAGAGCACCCCACACAAAGCTATGTAACACATCCCCCACCACATCCTCATTCTCTCACTCGCTCAGTCCAAAGCACTACTGCACCTGACATTTAAAATTAACCACAACACAATCTTCTTTTCACACTTTCTTTCTGTGCACTTTTTTTTTCATGAGGTATAAAGAAACTGCTGGTGAGTTTTCATGGGAGAAAAAAATGGGGGAAAACTTCCATTAGGGCTGCACTGGGAGCCGAAAAACAAAAAGGAGTTCAACAATAGACCCTGAGAAAGATCCCTTTCAATGTGTGTGAGTGTTTTAGTTTATTCATGAAGACTGACCCGATTTCTGTTTCAGTTTTTTATAATTGCAAAAGCGTCTTAATTACTTATATCATCTAATGCAAAAATCAATAAATTCCTAGAACATAATTTACAGATGACTTTTTCAGAGATTAAGATGACTTCCTATTCTTTTAAAGGCTCTGAATACTCGTGCATGTCCAAGACAACACAGTGAAATATGGGCTTACATGAGTGCTTGTGCTAACAGCCATCACCAAATTTATTCTGTTGGTCCTAAAGGAAAAAGACTGTACCGTAGAGCCGAATACATTAAGATCTAAATTACTTAGACTAACATGAAATATACAGTAGAAGCTGGAAATCATACTGCATATGAGTGAAAACAGAAAGCAGAAGAATGAAGAGTGGTAAAGTATATTAAGCCTACGGGCCAGACAGTCTGGACAGTCTGCCCAATCCACACAGTTCATATTGATTTACAGTGTGTAGGAGCAGTGGATATGGGAAACTGGGAGGCTGAAGGGATTTGAAACATGAGGATTATAAATCTATTGTCTGCTCATGGGAAAGCAGAACAAAGAACTTTTCACACAAGCCTAGCCCTACCTATTGTGTTTTATGACTGGGAGTCTTTACTAACTCCAAGGAGAGACTAAGTTTTGGCACTCTGTCTATTTACCTACAATAAGGAAAGCCCTAATTCATAACATTTAAACCTGAACTAACAAAGTAAACACAAGTTACAAATCTCTCAATGCCTCAAGTAGTAAATGGCAATCACACTCAGTCAAAGCTCTGGAATATTAAATGAAGCATCAGTGCAATTGAACATGCACTTTGACCACAACTTCCGACTTTATTCACTGATGTTTTTCCCAATAGATTTAATTCAGATCAATTTTATCACTGGTCTTGTGGTAGCACACATAGTTTGTCAGTCTTTCTAACAGAAGCACCTGCATCCATTCCCCAGTAATGCAACCTCAGTCAGCTACATCTTTTCCTCTTGACATCTTGACCCAAAATTAAGATCATAGCATTTATTGTGATATGAACAGAAATGGGACAAGTTTCCCTGTACTATGAAATTCAACAGGACTTGTTTAGCAATAAACATTTTTCCCTAGATTTTTCGAACAATAATCTAATAATCCTGATCAGTTCTATAGCTACACTATAGGGCATTGGTAGCTCAGTGGTAGTTTTTTTTCTCGCGTGTCATGCAGAAGGCCCAGGTTCGATTCTCAGCCAATGCCAAAACCCCAGCCCTGTGCCAAGTTGTTGTGTCAAGTTCGAATGGGCCTCTGTGCAACCCCTCGACGGAAGCAACTGTAAGACTAACAACAGTTCTATAGACACACTATATGGACAAATGTATTTGGCCAAATCCACAATGACATTGTATCATATAATGCATATAATTCAATATGGGGTTGGTCCCTCTTTTGTAGCTATAACAGCTCCTAGTCTTCCTGAAAAGCTGTCCACAAGATTTTGGAGTGTTTATGTGGGAATCCATGCCCATTCATTCTGTAGAGCACTTATCAGGCACTGATGTTTCCTCATAATCTCTGTTCCAGTTCAGCCCAAAGGTGCTCGATGGTGTGGGCCAGTCAAGTTCATCAAACCATGTTGTTATAGTCCTTGCTTTGTGCACTGGGGCACAGTCATGTTGGAACATAACAAGGCCTTCCTAAAAAGTGTTGCCACAAAGTTGGAAGCATGAGGTCTTGGTATGCTGAAGCATTAAGAAGCCCTTCACTAGGGATAAGGAGCCTGATTGATTGGGCTGGTCTGATGAATCTCATTTTTGAGATTCATCATGTGGACAGCTAGGGCACATTTACGTCACTTAACAGAGGCTGGGATTGCACCAAGATGCACTATTGGAAAGATATGAGCCAGCAGAGGGAGTAAGAGTCTGTGGATGATGTTGCAGTGGAAAATCTTGGTCCTGGCATTCATGTGGATGTAACTTTAACATGTACCACCTTTTCAAAAATTGATCAGGAATGGTTTGAGAAAATAACAATGAGTTCAAAGTGTTGACTTGGCCAGAAAATTCCCCAGAACTTAATGCGATCGAGCATCTGTGATATGTGCTGGACAAACAAGTTCTTTCCATGAATGCCCCACCTAACAATTTACAGGACTTAGTGTTCATGAAACTTTCACCCGCCCCTTTGTCGAGAAGATGTGAAGGATGCTTTTTTACATCTTTTTAGAATAATCCCAAATGTGCATTCACCTTAGTTACAAGTGGTTTAGAAACAGCAACCTTACTATAAACACTTGTTTATGTTTTTGAGACATTGTTTATTCCGACAGTGCTAACCATTAAGCCACCGTGCCGCCAGCATATTCGCCATGCTTTCTTATTCTTTGGTTAGAATGCTTTAAGAATGTCATTCACTACTAGACCTTATAAACAATGAACTCCTTTTAGGCTAGCAGGATTATATAGATTAGTACTTAATTCTTACCTGTACTTCAGTTTATTATTTTCACTGATGTTCTCAGTACTTTGATCTTAAGTGTCTCGTGTAAATTTGTAAAAAATATTCTCAAGGACACTTTTGTACCTGACTTGATAGTAAATATTAATCAGCTAAGATGATTGTCATCGTTTATTGTACAATAGATTTTTCTGCTCCTACATGCATTCGCTCACTGTATACTGTAGTGGGCAGCAATGTGTAGAAGGAGCCAGGCAGTGCTACTAAGCATAGCACACTCAACCTCTACATCAGAAAAAGAAAAAATACACACTATTCACACGGTCTGTCAACGTGGCTGAGTCACCCTGTCCTCTATCCAAACACAGCAATGCTAGTCAAATGCTTCATCGTTGACCATGTAACATTATAGCTCAAATATATCTGGGTGAGCAATCATATGACTGAAAACATCACAGTGAGAAATATTTTCAAATTATAGAACATGATGTTGATGCAGGAAAAAGACATGACGGAAATAACAAAATCCACTGAAGATTAACAAAAGACTAAAATGATCTGCCTATAGCTTGTGAAATGTATCGCTATGAATAAGAATTAGACGTCTATAAATTTCTGTCAGAACACTGTGCTGCCACATTTATGAGAATCAGCAAGAGAGTAATGTTGTGGAAGCATTAGCTTGCACAGCATATCTCAGCATGACACACTTAGGCTTAAGTAAATGCTGCCATTATTATTATACATCTGCAAGGAAAATCTGCATTCAACAGCAAAAAGTGAATAATGTCTCTCTTGGAAGTTACAGGCCTAAAAAGCACACAAAGGACAGAGAGGCTACCTGTGTGATTGTTGTTGCCTTAATTAAGAAAGCCCATAAAACATTAGCAGTGACTCAGCAATTATATGAGTGTGTTGCCTCCATCAGCATACAAATAAAGAAGAGGAAAGTTAATATATGTGGAATACCAGATTACCTTTCTATCTAAACTCATTGTAAAAAATATATATTCCATGGTCCCAAACCACAGCTGCACTCTCAATGAGCACATCTCACACAAGAATAAATGTAACTGATTAATAAGAGATGGTAGAGCAGTGTACCTGGTTGGAGGTCCTAACTGCTGTTGCTGAGTTTGGAGGAGTTCTGCAGCGTCTGGGACCTGATCCGGAACAGATGGAGGAACAGGAGGTTCAGATTCTAGTTCGGGCTCTAGAGGAGCACTCTCTGGTGGTGTGGGTGGCGGGGTGGGGAATTCAGAGCTGTCACAGAACAGGTGAGCATGGAGAGCAGGCGGCAATGTGTCTTCCTCTGGGGGTGGAGGGAAGGAAAAGGCCGACTCGCTCCCATCAGCCGATTCGGACAGCAGTGGCCTGAACAACACACAAAGGAGTAAGGAGAGCTTGAAGAAAATATGTTTCACTTTACAGGGGCTAAGCCCACGGCTTGCTTTACTACATCCAGCTGACATTCTGTAAGTCAAATACTGTACGTTTCTACACAAAAATATTGGATGCAAAGTGAGCCATACGATTTCTATACACATTCACATCAACTTTTTTTTAGAATCACCAGTAATCTCAGCTCATTTATTCAATTATTCAATCCTGTGACTTATGCAAATATAAGATGGGAGCTTTACTTAGTGTTACATCAGAATGTGATCTAAGTGACTTTAACCATGGAATGGATGGTGCCAACGAGGCTGGTATGAGTATTTGATCTGGGATTTTCACATCCAATTTTGGAGATTCTAAATTTTACACAGCTAAAGCTGATAGAGTTAAATGCATTCACTGGATTTTTAGAGAATGTTGAAGCTAAGAAAAAAATATATTTGCACTCTGTTACTTCCACTGCAGTCACTTCAGCAGTAATAAATGAAAATATGCATGCCTTAACACCCTCAATACATTCTGTGAAATTTTATTTTACGCTATATACTTAATCAAGCTATGTGGGATACTGAAGTGTAAACGCTGTTGTAAAGTTAGTTTGAAGTACAAACATGTATTTCAGTCCCAATTAAAAAGATAGTAAGCAGAGAAACAATCTTACAACACTTGAAAGCCACATATGTGATTTGTGTACAAGACGCATGAGACACATGTGCTATGTGAGAAGCTCTTCCGTTCCTTTGTCTGGTTTAATCTGCTCCATCCCATTATATTATGACCTTATATAACGAACTGAGGACAATAATATATTAAACGCTGCATACCTGGGAATATTGAACAGGACTATTAAACAGTGTATACCTGTACTGTACTATGATAGGCAGCTGTTATCATGTTCTATAGTGAAACTAAAACTGGAATGAAGAAGGTTGATGATGCTGTAAACGAATTTTTTTGCATTGTTTATAATGCTTCTCATGAAGTTCAAAAATCCTTATAATGAAAAAAGTTTGGTAAGAAACACATTTACCTTGATCTTTGCTGCCACTACAAAATCATAATCAACACATGAGTTTTTTATTATTAAAACTCAACAAATATATTATTGATACTAACCTGCCACAAAACAACTGCAGGCTGATTTTTCCATTGTGACAAAACTGTGGTTACAGCTTTTTGCAAAATCACATAAAATTCATACTGATATAAAACAAAAAAATTACTATGTACTTTTTAACACCCTAGTGACTAAGAGAAAAATTTACAAAATATCTATTAATTTGCAATACTTTTTGCTTAATTAAAAAAAAAAAGCTTGTTTTTCTCTTTTTCTCTCAGTTGATCTGTAATGGGCATTAACGGGGCTGGACTGAAATTGTAAACATAAGGCAAAACCAGATAAGTCATACAAGAGAAAGCAATCACAATATCAAATGCTTGGGAAGGTCTGGAATAAAGTAACATGAGCATTACAAGTCGAAATGGGTGTATTCTCTGGATTACTATTAATACCGTGTAGGTAAAAAGCACCAAGTGTGTTCCATTAGAACTCTCTAAGATCAGATTGGACTCATATGCACTGGGAGTTGTAGTTCTTACCACCATGTTTGTAAGCAGATTATTGCTATTGGAAATGTAGGTGCCATTGATGGCTGGCCAGTATTTGTAATTATAATATTTACTATGATATTCCCACTAATAGGACCATGCTCCCAACCTCAAATAAATATTTATATGTCACCTACACCAATCCTAATAAGTTCTTGTCTACAACTCTCCTAGATTCTGTATAAAGTCAAGGTTCTATAAGGTTAGGCATTTCAAATAACTTGTTTAACCCCTTTCTGATTCACTTCTGTCCTTTTATAATTCTTGATAGTTCTGGTAAGAGGAGAAGTGCCACATGTTGGTCTAGAATGTAATGCTAGACTGGAATAGAGTATTGGAATGTAATTCCATCTGAATTGCCAGCATATTTTAGTACAATATATTCTTTGACAGAATTAATATAAAACCACATATTTTGCATAAAACCTTAGTCATACAGTAAGTGTACTGTAGGTCAGGTGATTGTATCAGGTGATTGCATGCTGTTGACTCACATCCAAAGTATAAATAAAATGTAAGATAAAAAAAAAGTCATACATCATAATAGATATTAGGCAAAGAATGATGGCAAAAGCTCGACTGGGTAGACAGCAGACGGTCTTCCAGCTGCTCATAGTGAGGGCCAGCCTCCTGCCACACTCTAAAAATATACCTCACTTATGCGTCTCAGCCTCCAGACATCCACACTCCTTCAACAACTGTGCATTGCATAGCATAGCATAGCATAGCATACTACGAGCATTTCCAATACACTGCATCCCGTATTAATCAACCAAGCCCTATAAAACCACCTCAGATCTGTGCATATCATATAACATGAATATAATATGAGTATAACATCTCAATAAACATGTAAGTTAGGTACACTTTCGCTGAAAGTTAACTATAATGCCAAGAGAATTGCAAGAACAAAAGAAGATGCCGAGCAGCACCGTTATCTCTCTCTGACACATACACACAAAAACATATTAACATATATTCTCACACAACATAATCACTTGGGAGCAGTTGTATTTTCTAAAATAAGTCTAGAGGCCCAGACAGTGTCTAATAGCAAACAGACTGCAATAAATAAAAGTAGCTAAAGGAGCTGGCGCATAACAATGCAACTAGTGTATAAAGCAGTTTTCACAATTTTTATGCTCCACCAGAAGCAATTCCAGACAATTATCGTTGAGTTCTATAGTTATATATAGAATTATAGTTGAGTAGCCATATAAAACGGCTTACATATTTTTAGTTTGTGCTTTCCAGACAGTTTTTTCCCCGAGTGACCATGAATTACCACAATACCTCTGATTCTTAAAAAGATTCTTCTGAATCACTCTTGTGTGGGCATTTTTCCTTTACATTAAGAAAACTTAGCTTTCCTACGCATCCAACATTTTGGCGCCCCTTAAGAATTCTGAGTAATGTCACTGGAAATTTTCTAAATATTAACAAACTGTATACAATTAGAGTATATTTTTGCATGCAATAATCTGTGGTAACGTAACATAAAAAAGCCCATTTTCCAGGACTGAGGTTTCCATACAAATACATAAAATTTACTTCAAAGAATACACCAAGCTTTTATCTTGCCTAATCCTTTTATGATAAACTCTAATGACTATTTCTAAAATATAAACAACTATTTAAACAATCAAGCAGCTAGAAAAGTGAATTCATACCCAACAACTGTCATAGATAATATGTGTTTAGGTCAATGAGATCTAAAAGTAATGATACTGCTTACATGCAGGTGAACACCATCTGTTACTGTTCTGGTGAGCATGTGCATATCCACTTGTGGCTTGTTAGCACTTGTTTATGTTAGTCAGAGTGGAAAGAGCTAGAGACTTTATCATGCAAAAATCTTAGTGTCATATTTATTTTGCTTTTTTCCACTGATAGTAACATTGAAATCCCAAAAGATGTTTCACAGCGGCGATCATACCCAGCATAGTCATCTGTTTGAAATCAGGAATGAGAGCACGAGAAGCAGTGACAGAGACAGAAGCAAGAAACTTCTCTACACCACAAAGAGTTCCTCCCACTATCCATCTGTAGTGGCCTGAAAATGATTAGCACTTAATGTACCCATGAGCCTCAGCAACATCAAAGAAGGTATATGAGTAAACTTTAGGGATGGTGAAATGAGTGCAGAACTTACCAAGTTTTGGAGTCCACTAGCCTGAGTAAGTACAGACTACACACTACAGCATGGAGGGTATTCCTTTTAGGCGCTGCACTCAAAATACCTCAAGTCTCTCTCTCTCTCTCTCTCTCTCTCTCTCTTTCACTCACACACATACACATTCTGACTCACATACATTCACACTGGTCTTGAGTGTACTACTGCATCCATCCCTTTTGTTCTACACTGATAGGCCTCTAGGAATGACCTCATGTGAGGGGTGTTGGCGCAAATAGCAAACATATATATATGCATGGTTGCACATTCTTGCACTCAAATTCGCCAGAACACACATGCACACACACACACACACACCTTCATACGTGTAGCCTACATTCTTTGTGGACCACATATGCAAGAAAGTCAGAAAGAATCAGAGAACTACTTTTCAGTACGCTAAAACCACTTATGCACCAGAACACGGCCCCAGTAATTACCAGCATGAACTAAAAGGCTAACCTTCTGTATATTTACGAATGAAAAGAATAGAAGATGTTATAATGTCTGTCACTCGTTGGCCCCAGTCTGTCTATCCTAGTAAACTTCTGGGTCAAAGGGTATGACTGACAGGCAGCAAGTGCTCTATGGTGTGGCTATGTGGTTTTCTAGCAAGGTCGGTAAAGAGTGAAAGAAATAAACATACCATTAATAAGTGGGTAATTAATCTATACTGAGAACCTAAATTAAAGGTTGAATCTGGTCTTTTTTCTAACAAAAACAATCAACAGTTTATAGGATTAAAAAAAGAAGAGATAAATTAGGGTAATAAAGTTCATACCTGCTGTCTGGTGGATCCTCTGGGTGCTCCTTTACGACAGACTCACTCTCTTTAGTGGGGGAAAGAGACACTGGTTCAGCTTGAGGTTTATCAAAAGTTTCAAAAGGTCTAGGGAGAAACAACAAGCATAGAAAAATGGGTCAAGAACTGATCAAAAGTGCATTACAATACAACGATCGCATTATCAATTGTTTATAGTCTCTGTGAGGGCGATGTTCTGTTGGGTGTCCGTATGAATAGGCTCTTTCTTGCCACAAAGGGCATGAGATGATGTCATTGCTGAGATCACCTTCAGGAGATATAATGGGCCATAGTACTGTAGATGTCCAACCTTTCAAAAACCACCACAATAACTTGTACAATCTCCCATGTCTATACTTCCTAACCTTATGTAAATTGAAGCCAGACCTCAAGACTTGGCTAGAGAGTGGGGTAATATTTGTCATAAAACGCAGCCAAGAACAATGACTGCCGTTTGACTGACTTTATAACCATGTTTACTCCCATTTTTTAAACAAAATCAAATAACTTTTAATGAGTTACCTTAATATTTTTTTTTACTACAGGAAGCGCTCCTAGCTCTGAAATGCTCAGACAGCTTTATGATGTACTGTACACTGTAAACCTTAATGCTCAAAGCAATTAAACATATTGAGTACTGTTAACTTAAATAATTACAATTAGTTCAAATTAATAGATCTTGATAAGTATTTAGAACTTTTTGGTATTTATGTTTGTAGAAATTACATTTTTCAAGTTAGCTAAACAAGTTTAATATTTTAAGTCACAGTAACTGTCTCCTTAAAGTTCCACCAACTTAAAATTAGCGATTTTGTGGCTGACATCATCAATGCACATGTAAGCTGCCCACATTGAATTGTTTTGATCAAGATGGTGGATTGGTCTGTCTTCGCATGATGCTGTAAGTATAATCTTTACAAATCTGGGCACCCTAAAGTTGTAAAATAATACTTATTTGATTTGTAACAGAGCACTGGTGGCTCAGTGGTAGGTGTTTTGCCCGCCATGCGAAAGGTCCAGGTTCGATTCCCAGCCACTGGATGAAGTGCCTGTCCCAAGCCCAGATAAAACTGGGAGGGTTGTGTTCAGAAGGGCATCTGGCGTAAAAACTTGTGACAAACTGCTGTGGAGACCCATTGCCAGGAGCAGGCAAAAGACCAACAACAATTTATTTAATTTGCAACAACTAAAAAAAAATTATAGTATGACTTAAGCTACTCAGTAATGCAAGTAAATAACGATTAATATGAATGAGTACCACAAACTCAAAAACTTATAGTTCTGTTTACTTAAAATTGGAAACATCATTACTTAAAAAAATTTATGTAACTGATTACCTCAAATTTTTTGAGTTTAGCCAACTTATTCGAGTTTAGAGTGTATGTATACACAAAAGTGCAAAGATACAGTCAGATTGGAACCTTCAAAATGCTTCCTAACTTCTTCTTCACCCAAGAAGTCATTTCAACTACCACAAATATTTAAGGAACTAAAATAAAAACTGGAAATGTACTGTATATCTGCTAAACATTTTATTTAATGGATAGAACAATTATATGGATAATCACTACATAAATTCTCTCCTAAGCAGGCTCCAAGTACCTGTTATCCGCAGATCCACAAGGTGTCTCGAGCTTATATTTCTGTTGTGGTTGAGATATAGAGGCTACCTGTTTCAGCGCTCTGAGCCAGTCAGAAGTTTCACATGATTCTTCTGTGCTGAGTGTGTTTTCAGTCAGTTCGATTACAGGACTAACAGCTGCACCTGGACTGTCTGAAATATCCACCTCCAATAATGCACTAGTCTTCAGATCACCATTTTCCTTCTGAAATTTTTTGTCGGATAAAGTAAAGTCCACTTTTCCATCTTTTGAGCTATGCTCTGGTTTCAATACATCTGAAGAATTTTCACGCATCGTCTGAATAAATGAACTGGCAGCTTCATGACCAGAGTCTGCATTAGCACTGAGTAATGTCTGGGAAAGGTCCTGTGAGCTTGACACCGTGGCAATAGCAGTGAGCTTGGAGCTTGATGTGAGCTCTTTTTCCGGTTCAGTCTGTAATCCATCACTCACACTCGATTTCAGAAGATCAGTCCTACCACTTGCTGTTTTGACTGTGAAGGAAACTGAGTCCTCCTCTTTGTGTTCAGGCAATTTTCTCTCATTTCCTTCCTTTATGTCTGTAAGATCACACACTACAGCACTAGTATCAGGCCTTTCAGACTTCTCTGTGAGTTTCCTGCCCTCTGCTGTCTCATTCTCTCTTCCCTCCTCTTTGCATCCACTTAGCTCTTCCTTCCTGTGCTCCATCTGCTTGACCCCTCCTGAAATAACTGGTTGTGTCTTCATATTTTTGGCCTCCTCTTCAGTTCCTGTACTTGTTGGAAGGCCATGCAACTCAATCTTTTGTGCTTCAGATTCAAATGTGTCCTGCCATATTTTTTTGTTTTGTGAATGATTGACATCCATAGATGCCTCATTATGGTGGTCCATCTGCAAAGTATCACACTGGAGGGGTGTACAAGGGAGTTCGAGATTGTGGATTTGAGCTTTATTTTCAGAATCTTTATTATCCACTTCTTTAGTGGCATCAACGGCACTCTCACTCTCCACATTCTCTACAGGAGATCTGTAAACAGATGGTAGTATCACCTCAGCCTGGACACTAGCGCACTCTTCAGTACACTTGTTCTTGCCAAAGGTTACGGCACTGACACACTGATCCTCTGTTTTGTTTTCGAGGTGGGATGTGCTAGAATTCTCACATGGCTTAGAGAAATCACTGGTAAGTTTCACAGCTTCACAAAGTCCAGGTATGACTTCCTCCACATGTCCAGGTGTATCCACACTGACCTGTGAGTCACTTATATGACCCACATGAGGTTTGCTTTTACTTTCTTTTGGTTCTTGAATGACAGGCGCTGGAAATTCTTTCAGCTCAGTGTTAAGCTCTGTATTTTCAAGAGATTGTGCAGAAATGCTCAGGAACTTATTTTCTTGGTTGTCCACCTTAATCTCATTTGCTAGGATTCTACCTTCTGCACTATTTTCATTCATGTCTTTAACTATAAAAGAGACATCTTCAAAGTTTGTTTGCTTGATATTGGGTTCACTTTGATTTGTGTTACCATCAAGACACCCATCTCTCCCGGTAATGATATTGTCATGATTTGTCATCAAAGTGACATTTTCCAACTTCCCCAAACTATTACAGGAGGACTCAGTTTCAGCTATGATTTCCCGAATATCATCGTTGTGCTCTTCATAACTAGGACAGCTAACTTTTAATTCTTTCAGCGAAACATCATCATACTTTTCTAAATCTTTAGTTTCCACTGTTTCTGCAGCTTTAATGCATTCTTGTGGTTGTTTTAATTCTGTAGGCTGGGACTTAATATTTAAACCAGGTGCCAAATCCAATTTACTAAATACTATCTGGCCTTGTGTCTGCTCTCTCTCACAGCATGTCACTTGCATCAGGTGCTGATCAATGGATGGATGAGTGGTTTCAATCAAATCCGTAACAAAGCTCTGCACTTCTTCCGCAAACTCTGTAGGGATTACAGTTGAATCAGAAAGACAAGTCTTTAAAGTTGTTTCTGGTAGTGTTTCATCTAAGTGTTTTTCTTCTTGATTGTTCTTTTTTTCTTCTGATGTCTCCATCTGATCCACCTTTATCAATTTCTGCTTAGCATCAGTTTGTACTTTTTCTGCTTCTATCGCTACATTTTGATTGATGTTTTGTGGTTCATCTAAAGTTACTGTTTGTTTATTTGTGTTTATATCATCTTTAAGACTTTGAGACAGTCCATCCTCCAATGTACCTATGTTATTGATAGAGTGCTCAGACTTCATTTTATTTTCAGAAACAGAAAGTTTATCTGATTCGGTTTGTCCTTTAAATAGACTAGTATTATTTACACATGCAGGTTCTTCAATTTGCTCCAACGCAATCATCTGGTTTTCTTCTTCAATATGTTCTTGAAGCATTTTATTTATTCTAACTGTATCATCTTTATTAAAACGGTCTGTATCCTCTAACAGCACCTGATTTAGAACAGGATTGATTTCAGAGGAAGCAGGTGTGAGTCTTGAGTCTTGTGATATCACAGTGGAAGATTCAATCTCACACTTTTCCTTAGCCATAGGTGTTTCAGCCTCTACCAAGGAATACGACTTTGCATAGGCAGATGGTGAGGCCTGAGAATCAGTCATTCTGTCCTTTGATTCAGAGCTGGCATATCCAAATGACAGGCAAACTTTATCTGCTGCTGACGTATCTGGCTTAGAGATTACATCACATTTGTCATAGAATTTGCTGTCATCACAGTGCTGTGGAATGAGAGGTACAGATTGTGTTCTTTGCTCAGTGCCCAGTGCTATACTACTAACTTCAGTTATATATTTTGTATGCATAATTTGATCCCTGTCATGATGAGGACTTATTTGTCTCCCTGCTTCCCTTGTTAGAACCACTTCAGCTTTTTCCTTTTGTACCATAAAATCAATCTCCTTATTTGCATTTTCATCACTATGTAGGCTGCCAAGTGCCAAATTAGCACCTGCCACTATTGCAGATTCTAACTTGGAATTCTGCACAGGAGAAGCCATGACAGTTTTTACAGCTGGAATTAAGTCATTTATACAGGAAGAGCTGTTATCATCATTTCCCATTTTTTCTCTCTTTGGCTCCTGAGGTTCGAAATGCTCCTTACGTGTTTCTATAAGATCATTCTGAATATTGGAACATGAAACTTCCCCTTCGCTTATACCACATGCAGCCATATCAAGAGATGGGAGGTTTTTTGTAGACATAATACTCATGCCAACATCTGAGACTGCTCCACTGTCGTGATCTGTATCTGTTTGATATTGCAGCTTAATCAAGTTCTCTTCAGGTTTTGTTTTGGCACATTCCTCTAAGATCACAGTATTTGAATTCCAATTCTGTTGGAAAGGGTCTGGACTGATAGTAAACTGGCTAGAATTGATCATATTCTTATTTTCATCACTATTTCTTGGCAAAGTATTACCATCCACTTCTTTAGAAGCCAACTTGATATCTTGCTTGGAAGAATCATCGTCTGTTATTATATCTTGGACCAACACATTTATCAATAAAGATCTGTTATCATTTTCATTTTTCTTTTTCTTTGTCGCCACAGAGTCAGAAGCCATATCAAGTTTTTCTACAGTATCATTTTTCATAATCTCATTTCTCATATCTGTTGCACCCACACTTACATTGTTCAGAGTACTGATTTTATTATAGTTGCACTGTGTTTCCTCTTCTGAGCCAGAAACATTATATTCATTAGTGACCTCCGAGTGACTCATCATCAGGCCAGAAGGTACTTTAGGATCACTTTGAATGTTGGAAGATAAAACTTCCCCTTCCCCCATGACGGATACATCTATTTCAGGAGGTGTGAGGTCTTTTGTAGACTCAACACTCATCGCAACTTCTGAGACTGCTTGATTGCAATGACCTAAATCTGTTTGATATTGCAGCTCACTTGTCTTCTCTTCAGGTTTTAATTGAGAATATTCCCCCAAGACTGCAATATTTGATATCTGGTCCTGTGTAGATATGTCTGTACTGTTAGACTGGCTTGACAGTATATTCTCTGTTTTGGAACATTCAGCAGCAGATGATTCTTCTTTATGACAAGTAATTAAAAGTTTCTCAAGTGCCTCAAGCTTAATATCCACTTCAGGTTTTGCATCTTTGGAGGTCTTATCACCATCTAGGTTGAGCTTAGTCAAATTAGTATCCTCTCCTGGGAGAGAAACATTATAGTCATTAATGACCTCCCAGTGACTCATCATAGGGCCAGGAGGCCTGAGCACAATAGGCACTTTAGTATCCATTTGAATATTAGCACAGCCAGAGGGTACACTCCCTTCCACTGGGCTGGATACTTTTATAGCAGTAAACGTGGGATCTTTTGTACTCACAACACCAGTGGCATCTTCTGAAGCTGGTCCATTGTCATGCCTGGAGTCTGTCTGATATTGGAGCTCACTTATGTGCTCTTCAAATTTTGCTAGAGGACATCCATTGAAAATTGCACCGGGTTGTTCGGTATTTGATTTGAAGTCCGTCTTGGATATGCCTGGGCTGTCAGGAGAGTGACTGGGCAGTAGATCATTTGCATCTGAACAGGAGAGGGATTTTTCCTCAGATTTTATACTGCGTTCCTGAGCAACATTTTCTGAAGTTTGCAACTTTAACTTGGACTCCTGTTGAAGACTGTCACCCAAAATGCTATGCAAATCCTCTTCAAAAGATTCCTTCGCATCATATTCCACTGACTTAGCTTGTCTTCTATCCACTCCTTTGGTGGTGAGCACAACCTCAGATTTTTTCTCTACATCGGACACAATAGGGTCAGAAAGATTGACGAGCTTCATCTTGTCACTTCCATCATATTCCAGAACAGTATCTTGCAGTTCACCTGCTATTTCATTAGTATCCTTTAATGTGGGTTTTTGCTCGAGGGTGCTCTCGGTCATCATTACAAGTTTATCCTTTCCTTGATTCTCTTCTTTGTTTTTTAAAAGTAGATCAGGATTTTGGTTCACCGCTTTGTTCTCAGAGGTACTCACACTCTTCACTGACTCTTCTGACCTCATTGTGATATTATAAGTTGTATCTTTTGAATCATTTCCTATTTTGCCATCAATATGCTTTTCAGGCTTTTCTTTTACAGTCATGTTTTCCTCCGTCACCTCAGCTTCACAGGTACTTTCACACTTGGTATTATCAGCTTTTTGGGGTGGGTCTGCTTCCATGTTGCTAAATAACCCCTGAAAGCTAAAGCTTGTCTCATGTACTGGGTGCCACAGATTCTCATGAACTGTTAGTGGTGGCAAAGAGGCAAAACCAGTCACCTGACGTGGCCTGTCATCTTGAAAGCCCCCAGTTCCCCCATCTATATTATCAAAACTTCGAGTGCTTCTCCTCATTTCCAGCTGAGATGTAGATGATGGGTGCTGGTCTTCACTTTTACTGCATATGTCGTTTCCTGTCCACGCCTTGTTTTGTTGGGTGCTGCTAATTTCAGTTTGAATCCATAAAGTATTCTGTACCTGTTGATAGCTGGTCTGTGCAGCAAGATCCTTACCATCTGCTGAAGCCGCAGGCAGAAGTGAAATATCGCTGTTTGGCTGGTTTTCACCAAATGCATCAAAACCCTCTTTCAGATGAGCTTCTTTCTCTAATGCGTCCTTGTTCTCTGTTTCAGTGGAGTTTAAAAGAAAGACAGGAGACGAGGGGTTGATCAAGCTGCCGGCAATTGTTTTGCTGCCGGTCAACAAAGGTAAAGCTGTGTCAGCTACGTCTGTTGTGACCAAAGTGACGAGTTCATCCCTTTGCTGCGGTTCCACCAGTGTCACTCCGTTGTCATGGAGAGAAAAAGATTTTGTCACTGTCAAGGGCAGTGCCTGCTCTCCAAATAAAGTCTCTGCTCCACCCCTTTCTTTTTCTCTCCCCTCCTCTGTTCCTCCCTCTCCTCTCTTCTCCAGTGACTCAGAGCCCTTTCTCTTACAATCATGTTTGTCGGTAAACTCTGGTGTAGCAGTGACCACATTCATGTCCCCGACACTGGATGTGCCTGTTTCTTTCGCGCCAGCTGCAGACAGAGTGTCCCTCCCGAGGGAGCAATCAACTAGCAGACCTCCTCCCATCACTTCATCCTCATCAGAGTTTTGTAGCATTTTTCTGCTCCATCTCACCTCAGATGCTGCTTCTACCTCCTTAGCTTCCTTCGCAGGTGAGTTATTAGTCTCTGGCAAGCTTAGCAAACGTAAGTGCACTTCTGCTGCCATCATTTCACTCAGTTCAGAACACAGAGATTTCTGTGACTCCTGTAATTCTGTAGTTCCATCTAAATATCCTTTCTCTGTCATTTTCACTGTTTCTGAATCTTCAGTTCTCATCTCTCTCACTCCCGCACATTCTATCATTTCTGGTACTGTGGATGTCGTCAGTGGCGGTGTGAAATCAGCGGCTGATACTGAAGCCTCCTCAAGGGCACTCTCCTCCTCCGTCTTTATCCCTTTAGTACTAGTTCTGCTCAGAGAGCGTGTTTTCCCCCGCACTCGTGTGTGTGTGCCAGCTTCACCGCCAATAAAAAACACATTCTCCTCCTCCACCTCCTCCTCCTTCTTCACTGGACATGCCTCTGAACTGCATCTCTTTTCATGCTCATGTTCATTGGCTTCTCCATCTCTAAAATTAAGCACAGTGCTATCAGTAGATCCCTTATGTAAACATTTCTCATGTTCGACTTCCATTGAGTTGAAGTTTAGGGTTTCATGTTCTGATATTGACTTAGAGGGTCCATCTGGCTCAATACGGTTACCCTGTTGGTCACTTCCCTGCAGATGGTCCAGTGTGGGGGTTGCTGTAGCCTCAGGTGGGGTAAGATGAGCCTGATGAGATAAACACCCTGGAGGTATGGAGCAGAGTTGCCCCAGCTGTCCAAGGGTGTCTAACAACTCTATTTGATTATCTGCTTTTGTCTTTAGATCAGGCTTTGTTTCTGACTGAGTCTTTGTTTGAGGAATAATTCGTGCTTGTGTCTCTGACCCCAGCAATGTCTGTGTGTTTAGTTGTATCCCATCCCAATCGAAGTTCTCAGCCACAGAACAATAATCAATGTCATCTTCTGTTGATTTATTATACATGCCTGTAGTGGTAATAATTTGTGTGTCTATTTCAGGCTTTTCAACAGGACCTGTTGTAGTTTTATCCTCCTCATGTGGCAAGTCTTTGTGAACTACTGAGCTGACACTGTCTGGTACGTCCTGTATTGTATATATTTTATTGACTTCAGTTTCTGTAAATGCCTCTGTTGCTGATTCATTGTTTATCAAAGGTTTATTTCTCTCTGCATTTTTTGTTATGTCAGTGTTTGTTTCCCTTTCAGGCTCTTTCTGCAAATCTTCCTTTTGCTCACTGTGCAATTTCTCACTGTGTTCTTTGGCGTCTTCAGTCCTTGCCTGCTCTGGCAGTGTTTTCCCTAATATATAGTCTCTGAAGCTAAACACAGCCTCCTCTGTACAAGATGCTAAATCAGTAGTTTGCGCTCCAGGATTTCCATGACAACCGAGGTCGCATCCTGTTTGAGATTCTGCGAGTGAAATTGGCAGTGACATAGGATCCTCCTCGATATTTGCACTCTTGAGTTCCTCATTAACAGTTGCGGATGCATCCTCTGACAGACAGCAGTCAATCTGATCTGTGCTGCCTGGAGTGATTGAGTGTGAGGACATGCCAAAAGAGGCTATTTGTTTCTCACATTCTTGAAAGGCTTCTTGGAGCTCAAGGTCCAACAACATTGCTGAGGACTGCTGTGATGGTGCATTTTCCTGAATCGGTCCAGCTGAACGGAGCTGCGGAACTGATGAGCTCTCTGTGGAAACCCCCTCTCCATCTTGGCTATATGGGATTCAGTAATAGAGAACAATCAAGATAAATGTTTGAGATTTTAAAACAAATACGCCGGCAGAAGTCCGTAAACCAGTGCACGCCTTTCCACAATGCAAAAACAACCCATGCACAACCACAGCACAACAAGCTGTATTCAGCACTCCAAGTGGCAGCAAGCAGAAACTATTTGGCCACAAAAGCAATTAATTTCTGCCCGTCCTTTCATTTGCCAACACAAGCGCAGCCATACAGATGCTCATGAAACAAGCATAAGAGAGAGAGAGAGAGAGAGAGCTGTACATTACAACCACCCTCATGCTCCTGCTTCTGGTGCTGAATCACAGCTGCTGAGTCACTGGCCAATACAATAGCACCAGCTTGTTCAGATACATTGCCCTCACCCTGCCTCTGTCCTTTCAGCCTCAGTAATTCTCTCTCTAAGCCTTCTTGTTAAAGAGACATTCACATAGTGAAGCTAATATAACTTAGCATTAACATTTTTTAATTAACATTAACACTTAACATTTTTCTCCGCCAACTGAAAATGAAATAAGCAGAAGGATGCCTTCTGGCATTCATTTACAATGTAAGTTGTAAGGTAATAACACCATGAACTGTTGTCTATCATAGAAACTGTGTTGAAAAAAAGCTGCCTTTTGAACCTAAAGTCAGAAAAGATCTTACACATAACACATACTGCCAGATGTGAGAGGAGAAAAAGGGTGTGAATGGCAAGCCCATGCTTGCAGTGTGTGTGTGTGTGTGTGTGCACATGCATGCCTGTGGATGACTTGGCACACACCTGCCAGTTTTACTGCAACCAATCACTCTTTGTTATCCTTATACAGCTACACTACACATAATGCTGGGATTAATGATAAATGTTCCTACTGCATTGCCTTTGTCAAATGATTGAATATTATATAAATCAGCATCAGGGTCTAAATAGTTTTATATAATAACCTAATAATCCCACCATTATGAAGCTGGCTTAGTCTGCACAAACACAGAGAGAGAGAGAGAGAGAGAGAGAGAGTGAGAGTATACATGTTACCCATAAAGGCTGTACTTGATCAAGAAATTACTTATCAACTAATACATGAAACATGAAGGAAATAGGAATATCTACACTGCACCTCTTCCATATTTGAAATAATGTAGAAGAGAAAGAGAGAATACAGAACGTAGAGAATACACAATCTCCCTTATAATAGAATAGAATCTGTTATAGAATTAATGAAGTATTTTATCTATTTATCTATATATATATATATATATTTATCTATCTATCAATCCATCTATCAATCTATCTATCAATCTATCTTAATCTACTTACAGTATATAGGGAGAGATTTTTCGGTAGCTACCATATGTGGATATGAAATCAGGTACAATATGGAGGCACAATTAAAAACTTTCTGTAGCCTCGTTGGAGACACTGATCTATTTTCCTTGTATCTACACTGACTGAACATTTTATCAGCTACATCTAACATGGTATAAGCACATTATGGTTATACAGCTACTGGTTGTAATCAGTAGCACAATATGTCAGCCCACTCAAACAGTAATCGTAGGACCAATGCTGACTAAATATTATTTGGGTCGTAACTCAAGCTCAGCATAGCATTTACAACGGCATGGTAGTAGTACGGCAGTGTATGTGGCACACGTGGTAGCGCATCAGACACAGAAGCATTTCTGAGATTCATTCCATTATCAATGCAAAGTTAGAAGGTGACTAGAACTGTGTTTGATTAGAGGCCATAATTTGTTGTTTCCAATCTCTGACCAGGAAAAACAAACAAACAAAAAAAATCACTCATTAAAATTTTAATTCCTACTAATAAACTCAACTACAAATTTGTCCAAGTTCAATGAGAGTCAGCATGGCTGTTCATAGAAGCTTCCCTTTAAACAAGTTATGCTGTATATACAGTACAAGTATTAAATATACAATATAAACAAATTTGCTTATTAATCCTATATCATGTACTGTACAGTCGTCCAGTTGCTATTTAAATGAAGAACATATAAATCACTATTTGTTGTGAACGAGCTAGATAGAATATCTCACGGTGCATGAAAAAGACAACATTACATTGTCAGGGTGCACTTCTAGGTAAGTAGGTATGTGTCTAATAAAGAGGCCAGTAAGGATGACTTAAAGCTAGAATTCACAATTATTTTTTGTTGTTGATTATTACATATGCTATGCATATTACATACACTACCGTTCAAAAGTTTTAGAACACTTTCTAACTCCATGATGGTTCCTGATTTTTATTTCTTTCTACATTATAAAGGCTGAAGGCATCCAAAAAATGCATTAATCTCCTTTGAACAGTTGATATTGAGATGTTTTCGGCTACTTCTGCTCTGTAAAGACTTCATAACGCCTCTAATCTGAGGTGCTGTTAATTGGTCATTTTTCAGGCTGA
>JAQMYJ010000039.1:15538221-15598548 GCA_030014305.1 Clarias laeviceps | reverse complement strand
TATGTGTTATTTTATAGTTTTGAAATCCCCAGTATTGTTGTAGAATGTAGAAAATAAATCACTAAACAAAAACAAAGCAATTTGCAAGTGTTCTAAAACTTTTGAACGGTAGTGTAGGTCACATAAGAATAACATGTGTGACGTGCTCTGTGGTCCACACTTTAAGCTTGGAGCCATGCTTTTGTCAAGTTTTGTTTAAAATATAGAGCTGTAGTGTGGAAATACATTTTCTATCCTTGTATTTACACAGGATATGTGCACATTATTATTTAGATTTCTGGTGAAGGAAACATGCATACATGCACACTGCTATATCTGAATGCTACACAGGTTTCTCTCTGCATTTTTCCAGCTGTTACCTCGTTACAACGGCCACCACTGATGGACCGGCCTCTGTGTAATGCTGCGCTGCTCCCAGCAGAGGATCTCCTTGCTCATCCGGATTACTGCTAGTTATTAATACAATTCATTCACATGAACACACAGAGAGGGATATGCTTGAGCAAGAATTATGTTTTAATTCCCCTTCAAAACATGACCCTGAATAGCTGATGTAATGTGCATAGTACTGTAATCATTTATTGATTAGCACATTTCTTAGTGCTCTGTGGTTCATGAAAATCTTCCCTGTTCTTGCGTTAATAATTAATACCTTGTGTGCTGCAGGGGTGTAGTTGAGGTTTCATGAGAGTGAGGCACTATAAGTGTGAATACTTCAGATGGGATTTTGCCCCTGTCCTTAATGGCTGTGTGAGTTTTCCACTAAAACGATCACATACAGCTGTGAACTCATGCATACAGAAGCACACCCACACGCATATGCTTTTCTGCTCATTTGTTTCTCCTTATACCTTTCACTGTCCTATGTGGAATATTATAAACGAATAGAATAGAGAAAGAAAACCATGTGCCACATCCTCATAAGATCAAAAGTCTGATAAGGCCACAACTATGTGTCCACGAGGCTAAAAAAAATGGCTGTATAAGGGATGGTATTACTCTACCGTCAATCAGTGTGACATTAACTAAACATTGAGTTAATGCTTTCCTCAGAGTGTTTTCATCTGTCTTGTGTCACAGCATATGCAGCACTTGAAAAAGATGCAGTGGCTGGCTTCATGGGTTCATGTCTCAGAGGAAGCACTTGCTTGACATGTGATAAGAGGAAAACTCGCTAATGTTTACACATTCACAAATGACTAAATTGGGAGGAAATTGCGTAAAATTAGGAATAATAAACTTCCAGATGTGATGTGCGTTTTAATTACATTACTCTGCAAATTGTTAAGAAGTGAAATCGTTACCATTTCCATAATACCTGAACTATAACTACAGCTGCATGCACGTTCATGCACAGGCCTGCCAGTGGAAGCTACTGACAATTTTTCCACAACGATGAGTCACAGAACTTTGGAGACTCATTCAACACCTGCAGCATTAAAAGACAAAGGAATTGTCCACTCAGGTCTAAAGCTTCGGTTTTCATTTGAACTGAACGTACATGGTAAAAAAATGTGTGTCAGCTGCACAAACGTATAAAACAATATTTTCAATCTGTTGTGCAGTCTGTAAATAATTCAACAGATAGACAGCAGGCAAGACAGTCTTGGCTCTGCCTTCAGCTTAAACATTAAGTGCAGAAAGTCACCCTTGACATGCGGGTATTTACATTAAACATATTGTAGAAACACTTGTGCTTTTTAAAGACATACTGCATTCACATGCCCACATTTCGGAGAACATTAATACACTGGATAGTTTAATACTTTGCAGATCAATTCCCACAGTAATTTATATTTGTATGTTGAATCAATTTGTAAATCTACAATTTACAGATTTAACAAACTAAATTGACTAAGCCACTTCTTTCCTTCATAATTTAGAGAAAATAAAGATGAAGTAGTTATTTATTTAAGATAAGTAAGGATTTTCCTTAAGTATTTTATTTAAGGTAAACTTTTTTTTTCTTTTACGGACATCAGTTTAATGAGTGGTTTGTTCATATGTGACCCATCAAATCTAATCTAATCAGATATTAAATTGCATTTTGAGTGATTTGAGTTACACATACTTTCAGATTCTTGATTCAATAAGTTCCATTTTAAAGTTTACTTTTATCATGTGCAGTTGCTAAGATATGGTCAGTGCGAATTTGTTTACAAGGAGCGCCCCAGAAAATCTATCGAATTTCTATTTTTAGACACATAGGATGCTTATTTAAATGAAGATTCTATGATGTAATAAGAAAGAAGGAACCCTCAGCCTCATTTTAACACAAGATTTCTCTGCTACCCCTAAAGACAACATCACCAGCAGTGCGGTTTTATAGCGAACGAATGCGTTTTTCTATCACAACTGAAATACGCAGCCTCTGTAGTGTTCATTAATGTGCCTTACAAACAACGTTTCTGATTAAAACTTTCTCAGTTCTGTTAAAGGGTCAGGGAGCTATGGTATGTTTCATCAGATTTTTACCCAAATTGATCATTTCACCTACTGCATGATACTGGCCATAGCACCGAACTAACCTCTACTTCTTCTTTTTAGGTTACCTGACTTGATATGACACATTTTGGTAAACATTACAAGGTCATATGAGACTGTACTGAATTATTAACTTAACGGATCATATATCTGTTTATTCTCAATCATATTCCTAAACAAATTCAAGATCATTTTTCTTTGCTAGTCGTAATCACATCAGTAAGTTACAAGAATAATATGATATTAATATGGATGTATTATGTAATAACTGGCTAAAAGACAAGGATTTGTTTTTGTTGTTTGCTTTTCCCTAGTTTTTTTTTTTTTTTTAATAATGGCGTGTTTTAGTGGTATTTCCATTTTTGGCTCCAGAGACCACATCTATCATCAACTTCAGATCTTTTCTTAGCTCTTTTGTACAAGCTGAAAAACACAGCTGACCAATAAACAACCAAGCAGCTAAGAGCCAGCTTTCTCAGTGAGACCTAAAATGGATAGAAAGTACATCCAACTGCCAGTGCTATGTGTAATACGGTTTGATAAATAAATGCTGCTTAATGCAATTAAATCTGATATGCTGGAGTACAGAGCCAAAACAACAAACAGTCTCACACCCAATTACTACTATCACTTCTATTACGGTCTAACTTAAGAGCTACTGTTTAAATCTAAGCAAGGTCATTATGAGAAATGAGCTGTGAATGTTGTACTTCTTTATCAGTAGGAAAAGGACACTGTGTACAAAGACACAGGTTTGGTCTAAACGTCCGAGGCACTGGTACAATCAAACTCAGAAATACAGCATTTTTATGAGCCAACTACAAAATATATAGTGTAAGAGCACTCTAGGATTTAATCCAGGTGCCAAAAATAAGTAAATAAATAAATAAATAAATAAAACTCACACTTCTTAGCAGAAATGCAGTAAATACAGTATATTTAACATGGTATCCTTTAGATGGGTGGCTGTTTTTTTTATATATATATTTTTTATTTTAAGAATGAGTCTGGTAACATGTAACATGTGGTGCAAATAAATCTTGCCTTATGGGTAACATGAAGGTTAATAATTTATAGCATTGTTAACTGAATGATTTCAACCTTAAATAATGTTTTTAATATAACGTCTCGCACACTGTTGCTTCCCTTTTTCTGTTCATTGTTTGATTCAAACTACAAAGATAGAAACGATTGCTGCTCAGAAAACATTAGAATTATTTCCTCATAGATTATCATTAGTAAATACATTAGTTTGGTTGCTGAGACAAAATAAAGATTGCAAATAGACATGCACTATGTACTGTGTATGGAAGAAAAAAAGGGCACGTATACGTTTTTCTTTTTTTTTTTCTTTTTTTTTTTTTTTTTAGAGGAACACTACCCCAGGGTGATCATTGCACAAAATGTTTTTGTTCATGTGAGTTACGCATGCAAACCAAAGGTGGGATGCTGATTTGCATGCGATATGTCCAAACCGGTGGCATGCTGAAACTTGTCTTTTGTTAAGTCTGTGATGTGAAGCATTTTCTCATCAGGAAGCCCTTGTCTGATACATACTATTCATCACGTATGTGTGTCTATGTTTGAAACAGAATAACCAAGCGAGTGCGAGAAAGCTAGAGACCTACCCGAGTGACGCTCCCCATGTAATGTTGAGCTCAGAGCTCAGATCGGTGCTGGGCAGCAGGTCATGGGGAAACTCAAGTTCCTCTTCTTTCCCGCTTCCGTCCTCGTAAGTACGTGTGTCTGTCTCTGGCACAGGACTGAGACTGCGGATTGGAGTCTGGACTACTCCATTCTCAACACCGGTGGCTTTCTCAGCCTCTGGACTGACTTTCTCACTGGGAACTTCAGCCTGATCGACACAAGGGGAAAAAAAACGTTAATAGCAAGAGGAGTTTCAAATCAATGACTGACCATTCAATTGTTCAATTATCTCAATGAGATTAATCATTTGTTTTTGGGTAGTATGCCTTCACTTATTGAGCTGCTCACACAAAAGATCATGTAATGGTTTAGATGTTTACTCACCACTCACAAACTGGTTAATTGTGTAAATCAAACAAGAGCACGTCACAAGCTTTACAGACAGAAGCTATGGCATGTAAGCCTAATAGACAAACACACCCTGTGTCAACTAAATGCTGACCTAAATGGTTTACAAACACACACACACACACACCCTGATCTTTTGGCATCATTCCATCATAGAGGAAGAGACGAATCTAAAATACATGAATGCAGCATGGTGTCACATAAACCTGAAATCCGAAACAGTGCACTCACAGCAGCAAAGAAAAAAAAACCGTCAGGTTACTTCTGTTAAACATTAGTACCAGTGTCATAGACAAATCATACCAATTCCTGGGTAAGAAAGAACACATGCTTTATTTGCTCCAGACTGTCTAGTTCAGGTTTTTATTTTTCCACTGAAAAGGGGATTGAGATGATTAGACAAACTGGCTGAGCCGGTTCGACTACTTTCCTTTCTGTTCTTTCCCAAAGCTATAAAACAACCTCCTCTAACTATGCAGCTTCGCCAGAAACCATGGAACCATTTACAAACATTTAATCATATGTCGGCATTCTACTGCAGAGGCCTCTGAAATATTTAGTGAATGACAGAGTAAATCTGACCATAAGTACAGTTTCTAATCTGCAATCCACTGCAGTGGGCAGAGCACAGGACCAGGACTCTGTGCAATTACGATAACTATGGACATGCACACCAGACAGATAAGCTGATAAATCTTATTATTAACTAACAGATCGAGAAAGCAGAAAGCAGTATTGATGGTGTATCATGGTTGTGACTACTAATATGTTGGAGAAGCTATAGCAGTTACATTACTCCAGTAGATTCACATTGATTACTAGTGATTTTCAGTTGGAATCTCTATAAATTAAAGGCTATTTGCATACACTAAAAATGCATTTATTTGATTTGTGTTTTTGTCATTTGTTAAATTTCGCCACAGAGCAAAATGCATGCTATTAATGTGCAACCACAAAATATAATATAGTTATTGTAGTACACAATGCCTTTGTAATATTTGTGGATTTAGAAAAGTCAGATAAAAAAAAAAAAAAAGATTTCATCTTTTTTTTTTTACAAACCTTAAAATATGATTCGTTCAATTACTGCCCAACGCAGATATGCACAAAAGCAGTTTAAGCTTTTAAAGTATGTTTTTCAATCATAATGTGATTGAAATGATCAGGGCCGAAGTTGATTTAAGATTACTTTTAAGTAACTGGACATGACACCTGTATAACACACCTGCTATCAGCAGTGACTAAAATCTCTTAGGATGCAAAAATCTCAAGTTACATATCTGTTTAAAAATATGCTTAAAATGAGAAAAGGTCAGCCAGAGAAGCCACAAGGTTAGAATTTAAGTCAGCATTTACTCAAATCCAAAGGATGCCCACTTCATTAATCCCTGTCACTATAATATGCAAATTTTATATAAATTCATAGTATGAATGGATAAGTCACTGTAATGAGCTACATTTTCATAGCAGACCCTTGACATCCAGGGGTGGTGTGAAAAAAAAATCCACTTGTTTGACCCAGACTCACATCCGAAAGGAAAATATTAGTCATCTCGAACCGTAACTCGACCAGAATGAAGCGTTCAAGATGTAAAAATATTTCCTGTACCACAAGACTTCCAATCTTTCTCTTTGTGTACATCGCAATGCCAGTCCCTTGCGTCTCCTGTACTTTCATAGGCTCATTCCTCAAACAGCTAGGCTCCTTTTACACACCTGGTTAGTGGCAGCATGACTTGTGTTACTCCAGCAACCGCTCTTTCATGTTAAGTTCTTTATTCTTCAATTACTAAAACAGCTTGACGAAAACATCAAAACTTTTAATTGTATAACAGCACTCAGACCATCCCAAACACAGCTGGAGTTCAATCATCAGAGCAGGGTATACAGTATACTAGTGCTTTTATATAAGTATTGTATTTGCTTATCTAGCCATCCTAAAATAATAAACTTCATCACATAAATGCAAATGTATAGTCATGATCTTTACCGTCTTAACATCCCAGATCCAAGGTAACATTCATGTCATAACTACATACCATTCCTATTATTATATAGTTGGTACTGAATAATATGCTTTAGGCTGAATGTCAACACTTGTAAATGGTTAAAGCATCACATAAGAGAGTCAGAGAGACTGAGTTTCTCAAGGTACTATAGCAGCTTCCTGTTTCCTGTCTGAACTGTCTGAGAGTTTACAGCTTTTTGTCAGCACACAACAACATAATACTTCTTCATTCTCTCAAGACTGCTTATACAGGGTCACAGGGGCCTGGAGACTATCCCAGGAGACTCGTGGCACAAAGTGGGGTATACCCTGGACAGGTTGCCAATCCAACACAGGGCACATACACACACACACACACACACACACACACACTCACACACCCATTCACACATACTACAGGCAATATGGGAATGCCAGTTAACCTAATCTACATGTCTTTGGACTGTAGGAGGAAACCCGAGTACCCAGAGGAAACCCACCAAGCACGGGGAGAACATGCAAACTCCATGCACAACAACCCCAGGCAGCAATCAAACCCCAACCCTGGACATGCGAGGCCATGGTGCTAACCTCTACGCCAGCATGTCGTCACAACATAATACATATCACTCAAATAATAAGTAATAAGAATGCACATTAGAACTAGGAATTAGAATTAGGAACACATTAGGCATCGGGCACTGCTCTGATACAGCAAATAGAAGCTGGAATGTGGGCAGTGGCTTTGTGCTTTGACCCTCAGGTACTTGCAAATCTGAAAAAAAAAAAAAGACCCCATGCGGCCTCCCAAAGCATGTATAGCCTATAAGCCCATTATCCTCCATTAAAGTAGCTCCTTGACAACAACAAGCCTCTGGTTACTACGGCAACAGTAATAACCCCAAACATCTCCATACATGCATATATTGTCACCGTTGGAAAACCTGATGATCCCTAATTCCAAATTTGTTCAAATGGTGAAAATCCACAGGATACTTCTGTTGACATATTCAAACTGATATACACACTCACCTTGGCTTATATACAAACTCACCTTGGCTTAGACGAGAACACACACACACACACGTGGAGACTTGATCAGGTCAGCGAAAGGTGTGCGACAGGGCCCTGTGTTGTGACTCAGTCCACCCGGGACTGCAGCACATGTGTCCTTCCAACACTCCTCAGTCAGATTCTTCTTCCCTGCCTACTGCCCTTCTGAGGGCAAGTTTGTACACACACTATACCTACAGTGTGTACAGTTTGTGTGAATATGTGAGTGTGTGTGTGTGTGTGTGTGTGTATATGTAATAACAAAAACACACAACCCTAAACAGGTTGAAATAAAGGTGCCGGCTCTTGTAAAGGGACTCCTAGACTCGCAGTAGCAAACACAGGCAACTTGAGGAAAAGCCCTCCCCCTCCTTCACACTCGTCTCTCTTCTTATCCCTCCCCCTATCTTTGTTATGCCCCTCCCTCTACCTCTTTCTCTCTCTCTCTCTCCCTCCTGCTACTTCTGCCCTTTTCTGTCTCTTCCTGCTGAGTGGACTGAGAGCTGCAGTGACACCACTGCTGCAGGTGAATGCTGGGAAATGGGCCAAAGGTCTCATTTATAGTGTTTCCTTAGTGGGAATCAGGTTTCTCTCTCTCACACACATACACACACACACCAAATTAGACCATGTTTCCCATGATTTGAGATATCAAACTCCCAGAGCAGTAATGACTGCAGTTCCTAATAATCCCACTGCCCTCTTTATGGCGTCCCTCGTCACTGACTCTGAAGGCTAAAAAAAGCTCACAAATGTCTCGCACAGCCAAGTTGTGTTGTGGTAATTGTTGCTATTTGATCAGTTAAAGAGTCACGCTTACTGTCATCAACCCCAGTCTGTCTAAAACACATGAACACTTTGAACATGCGCACACACACACACACACACACACTTCACAAAACCCAGTTCTCAGGCCATGCACCCAAGAGCAGCCAAGAGCAGCCAACTAGTACCTCATGTGTGGAGTCAGATGCTGTTTCCTGAGGAGGATAGAGCACCACATTGTCTGTTGCGCCCTCCTGTGGTGTGAACAAGCAGGTGTGAAAGATAGGTTTAGGGAGGAAAAGGTTGCATGCTTTGAGTCAGTTTACGCTTTTGGGGTTCTTGGTGCTAAAAGGTACCAGAATTACCTTTAATTAATTAATTATTTAAAAACTAACAACATTAAGCATATGAATTCAAATTTAAAAAATAAATTATCTGCAAATTTGCCCATGCACTACCTTGAAGTTCAAGGACATCATATTAAAATAATGCCTCAGAATAATAATTCTAGAAAGTTGTTTTTCTTTTTCATCCGTTAACTTAAGAACTATACATACATTTTGCTTAATATCTAACTTTGTTAGAACTAAATGTCAGAGATGCATGACACGTGACAAAGTTACAAATGCAAGCTCTCTGTGATGCATATTAAAGTTGAGATTAGAACTGCAAAGAACTATATATGTCCATTACCAATAACCCAAAAATAGTTCATGTGAAAAAAAAGCTTTACCATATCTGACAAATATTGGGCTATTTCTTACAGCATAGCACCATAGATCACTCTGTTCCCAGCTCGCTCTGTTATCTCAAGGGCGGCATGACTAGGACAAAAATGCATATTAGTGTGGGAACGTAAACAGCCACTACCATATGCCACAAATGTCTTTTCTAGTACAAAAAAAACAATAAGCATGGTTATTAGTGCCCCAGCAGCATTTAAAACCGAACACACTGCTGTTAACCTACTACACTATGCAGCAGGAGAAAGCAGGTCCTGATAGCATCTCTGTTCTTACCGGCGAAGCTGCAGAACTGTTCTCATTTCCCATGGTGCAGTGCGAGCAGACTCAAATCTCACCACTGTCGCACACCACCAGCTCTGCCAGACTGAAGGACCGACAAGAGGAATGATGAGCATGAAAAGAAACCAGCAGCCGGTGCCAGACACTGCTTTCTTATCGTGTATCTGAAGGTGTTTTCAGCTTTGTGCAAACAAAAAGAAAAATGTGTGCACGCATCTGTGAGTGTGTCATGTGTTGAGATTAGAGGCCCATGATGCAAGCACCTTCTCCTAGAACAAAGTACACAAGTGCTGTCAGAAAGTATTAACAAAAATTTCAGTTTATAATCTTGTAAAGTATTTGTAAATAATTGATCAGAACATATCCTAGGAGACTTAAAGCACACGGTGGGGTACAGCCTGGACAGGGTGTCAATCCATCACAGGGCACACACACATATCTACACACTATAGGCAGTTTGGGAACACCAATTTGCCTAATCTGCAGTTTTTTGGTCTGTGGGAGGAAACCGGATTACCTGGAGGAAACCCATCAAGCACGGGGAGAACTTGCAAACTCCATGCACACAGAGACGCGAATCGTACCTGGCCGGGAACCAAACCCGGACCCTGGAGGTGCAAGGCGACAGTTCTAACCACTACACCACCGTGCCGCCTAGAAATGTATAATTCTATTATACTGTAATTCTATATGGTATGAATATGAGGGTATTTGACGTCCATTTCCAAACCCTAATCCATACATCACATATTGTAAAACATGTAAATTGTGCTTAAAAGCAGCCCACCTACCTTAAACATGGACCAAATACCCCTGGCCATGCACACTTGGGTCTTACAAAAAAGTTTGACACAACCAATGACTGACCATCAAAAATCTGTCACCAATTTTTAGGAGAATGGGAGCTTTTATGCGTTTATTGCTATTGTTCATAGCAACCATTTTTAGATAGCTTTTGTGATTCTTATCCTATACAGTATATGGGGGGGAAAAGCTGTATGTAAAATGAGCAATATAAAAAAAATCTGCATATTGTGTGTTCTGGGAAATGCCATAGATTTTCTCAGACCAGGGTGTTCAAAAAGGGACAGTCCTGGGAAAACAGGACAGGTGGCCACCCTATGTGCACCCTTGGTCAAAAATCCTGTTACTGTAAATAGTTAAATGAGTAAAAGATGACCTGATTTCCAAAATGCATTTCATTAAAGATGACACATTTCTTTAATATTTTAAGCAAGTATATCTTATATGACCATTTTTCAAAAAATAAAAATGAAATGGGCTTGAAGCAAAAGTTTGGGCACCATGCATGGCCAGTACTTAGTTAGAACTGTTTTATTTAATTTGATCAGTCCACAGGACTTGTTTCTATAGTGCATCAGGTTTGTTTAGATGTACATTTGCAACTTTGAATTGTATGGTGAGAATGCAGAAATTTTTTTTTATTTTTTTATGATGTTCCACGAAGGTCATATTTGTGCGAGTGTTGCTGTGAAGTAGATCACACAGCTGTCTGTTAACACTTCCTGAAGTGTCTTTTGCAGTTAAACGAGGGTTTGAGTATATTTATCAGAGTATTCATAAATCCATTCATCATCTGGCTTGTCAATGACTAACAACAATGGCAATTAACAAGCCATAGTTTTAAGAGATAATAAGTGGCTACGGTAAATGTTGGTGAACGTTATATATGAGAGTTCACATCTCTTAGTGTGGCCAAATTTTTGCATGATGCTCCTTTCCCTTTTTACTTACAAGCTATACAAAGCAAAAGCAACAGACTAGTCTTGCTTCATATTAATATTAAAAATAATAACATCTTGCCTTTTGGAGATTTTCTACTCACACTGAACTATCCATATTAACCAAACTCTTACCAGGAGTGCCCAAACTTTTAGTTGTCACTGCACATGAGTGCAAAAATGTGTAGAACAGGGTGTCCTCCAAGACCACAAAGATCTCTAATCCACCCTGTAAGTGATCACTTCTCTTTCGGTTTACATGGGAAACCCCACACTATACATGAGACATCCTGGGAGAATAGAGCTGCATTAAGCAGGTTACACATCTGGGCCAATTGTTTCAATGTGTGTGACGATTATAAACCCTCCACCCCCGTCCAACTCCTCTAAAACTACAGTGACCTCTGACCTGCAGAACTCTACACACACATATAGACTCATTAAAGTGTCCAAAGCCTCACACACACACACTGCAATCCACACACCATCAGTCACCCCCCCCCCCCCCACACACACACACACATAGCCACACAGCAAAGTCATAACTCTGTTTACCCAAAAGGCCATTCATCTAACCACAGAGCAAGCACCACATACTTCTCTGAAAGTGGTCCATTATGAACAACACAAAGCAGGTTTAAGCACTGCTCGCTGTCTCCCCCTACTGAGATTCCTAAACAGACTGGCAGTTTTTCTTCAAGCTTTGTCATATGGTGTTACTGCAGCATTTATTGCTTTAGATATACGGTGATATCAGTGCAACGATCTGTCTTCATATAATCATAAGCAACACGTAGTCATAGCTACATGTGCCCGCAGCACTTCAGGCAGCAGAACTACTGGACTGTTTGTGTGCCTGCATGGTCATGTGACAAGGCCTTGCCAGCAAGCACAGATCTGAGTCTGAAACAGGCTATAAATAGACCCTCCTCCTGCCATCTCGATCCCAGCGTGAGCCGCACTTGTCTTTCCTTCTGGAACGCGGTCATGTGCTTTCATCTCATTCCTAAATAAGCTGCTTTCTTTTATAGCTGCATGATCATTTCCTTGTGCAATAGTCATCTGTCTATTGCAAATGGCTCATAATGATTATATTTATGCTTATCTGACAATCTAGAAGTATGCCAAGCCTGTTATCAAATTAAACTGACTGTGGTGCGAGGCAATGCTGAGCTGTCCCCAAATCTTCCATCTTAATTCAATAATAATTCACATCAACCTAATAATTCATCTGTTCTTTAATATAGGTAAACAAAAGACACCTGTTATGAGGATATTTGTGAGAACCAGAATGGATCAGAAATTTATGGTTTTAATATGGTAATTTCATCATCTATTTCTTAGCCTAAAATGACAGCACACATTCACCCAACAGTTAAATTGTACAAAAACGTATGTATACATACAGAAAGATTGTAAATCACACGTGATTCTGTTCACGTTAAAAATACTCACCTACCTTAGAGAATCTTTAGCAGTTCAGCCCCCAGGCTGTACTTTCCCATCAAACTGGTGAAAATACACAGCCAAAGTTTGGATCCATTAAAATAACCCTTGTATCTAAACTAGTTGATCTGCCTGAGAACCCTGTCCCAGAGGAGCACTGTATCTGTACACAGGACTGAATAGGTGAAGTCTGAGGAGGGGAAGTGTGAGAGGGCAGAGTACAGGCTGGGAGTGGGGGGGGGGGGTTGGTGGGGGGGGGGGTCTTTTCTATCATGGGTAGTCAGGTGGACATGACAGCCACTAGGTAACATGTAAACAAACACCATGCCACAGTGTGGTGGTCAGGATCTCACCCTTAGTTCACCTCACTCTGGTGTCAGTGTAAGTGCTGAAAAGTGACACCCTTACCCTAGTGCCACACCACTGACAAACCTTTTCCATATATTTACCAGAAATCAGATCTACACTGGCGCTCATGTGCAATCTCTGTTGCGTGTATACGACTATTTTTAGAATGTTCACCCATTTAGCTATAATCATGGTCACTTCCATGCAGAAAAGAATGTGTGGTTATAAACACAAATGTAAAACTGTAGGGCAGAAAAAATGAATGCTTTGTTTGTACAGGTTTCCAGTTCAGCTCTGCTTAAACATAAATCAAAGTTTTGTCATTAAAGCATGCAGAGGCTTTGCAGATATACAATCATGATACTCTTTGTGGTCAGCGCAGTAAAGCAACCCGCGACTATTAAACACGACTATCCTCCAAACCAACATATTGCATTGCAATTACTGCTTACTTGTCAATAGAAAGTAGATCCTTACATAATACGGGCTAAAAACTGAAACATGCAAGGCATAAGGTATGCAATAATGTAGAGTCACAAGGCAGTGAAGTGAAGTCCTAAATATTTTAAGCATAAGTGTGGTGGCCTGGATTTTTTATTATTTTTTTCAACATTGTAAAACAGTGCTGAAAGCGTCCAAAATATGCAATAATCTTCTAAACAGTTGATACGGAGAGATGTGTCTGCTACTTATGCTGTGTAAAGCCTTCATAATGGCTCTAATCTGAGTGCTGTTTTGATCTTGCTCTGTAAAAGAACTTTAATTTACTGGCTATATATTTAGATTTGATTTAACTTGTAATAAATAAAATATAATCAGCTACTTTAAAAAATATATAATAATTACAAAACAATCTGTTTTATAATAAGCTTAATCAAAATCAATCTCTATAATCTCAGTCTGAGTAAAATTTGACAAAATGGAATCTCATGTCATTTGTACAATAAACAATCAATGTTTACTGTCAAATTGGTGCTGAAATATTCATTGATCCACTCAGTTGGTTTTATTCTATTTGAAAAAAAGATCCTATTGTTCTAGTTGCTTGAAAAACCAGAACACTGCTGCCATGGCACAAGCACAAGCAGCAATAGAAGCGCACCAGGGACAATCTGACAGCTGGGATTGATTGGCTTTACTTTTGCAGCGAGCAACAATTTAATCAAAGCATGACATTTACTGTGTGAGGAAATGACACTTGAGTATGAAGCTAGAACTGAAATGTTTCAGCAGGAAAATACAGGAGGTTATCAGGGTAAAAATCTGTCTACATTGTTTTGGGAGAAAAACAGTACTGTGCAAAAAGTTTTGAGCTAGGCCTCATTTCTTCCTATTTTGCTTCCAGAAAGCCAGACCTTCTTGTCTTGAGCAATAGTTCTCCAGAGGAGTATATCTGTTTAAGTCACATGGTGACCTATGAATCATTCAAATATAAAAACTTAACTACAGCATGAACCAGTGAGAAACAGGTGGAGATGATGACAGATGATCAAGCCGGTGATTAGTATACTTGTGAAACTGAATGCTGAGTGGTTGGAAGAAAGGAGTGTTTCTCATAAACAACCAATTTGATTTTAATGGTATCTTTAGGCACTGTCCAGCCTGTCACAGTAAAATATTTTAATTTATTTTGTATTTGATATGAAGACATGAGGGGTGGATCAAGACTTTTACACATGTTTCCTTAAACAGCAGCAATGGTCTATAGCAGTAATTTCTTAACTTTGGTCCTGGACATTCTACTCTGCACATTTTGGTGTTTTCTCAGGTCCAAGAGCACCTGATTTCACTAATTAGCTAATTAACAGTCTTCGCTAAATAGAAGTGGGTGCAGTAGAGCAGAATAACTCAAATGTACAGTCCTCTGGGACCAGGGTTGGGAACTACTATTCTACAGGTACAGGTTTACTATTCTAGTAAATAAATCAAACTGAATGACATTGTAGGTTTCCATGTGATATATTTAACAATCCCTTTACTAAAGAAATACCAGTAAACGTCAAAACTTCAAAAAGAAAAATGACATTTACAGATATTAATCCTCACAATATTTTATTCACTGACTCATTCTCACTCCCTCATCGTCTATACCACTTTGTCCTGGATCCTATCCCAGGAGATTTAGGGCACGAGGTGGGGGACATCCTGGATAGGGCTCCGATCATGGCACACACACACCCTCACATGCTAATTCACACCTAAGAGCAATTTGGAAGTTAACCTAATCTGCTTGTCTTTGGACTGTGGGAGGAAACCGGAGCACCCGGAAGAAACCCACCGAGCACACAGACTGAGGCGGGAATCGAACCCTCTGCCCTGGTGGTGTGAGGCCTCAATGCTAACCAATAAACCAATAAGCTTCTGCCTGACATTTGACTCTAGTTTTAAAAAGAAATGATTAATAATAAATAATAATAAAAAAATAAGTGCACTGCTTGCTCAGAGAATCCTCGAAACACATGTGTAAATCATACAGTTATACTCATATGCAAGATTCTTTTCTTTTTTTTGTTCGGATATCAGTCCATAGGCACATCATTCTCACTCTAAAGTCATTACAATAGAGCATCCCTTTCCAGATAAGCCAGTGCAATGAGCTACTCCATTTCCATGTCCCTCAGCCCCTCCTCCTTTTCCTTCTTCCCTCTGCTCGCCTCTCCTCCTCCTCCTCCTCGCTCCATCTCTCCAGTGTAGACATTGGCAGCCTCACTTACATGACTCCTCTCCTTCCCTGTTTTAGTGACGTCACTCTACTCCAGCACAAACAACCCACCACCAGCGCCACCCCTACCCCTGCATGGTCACGATCACAGGCATATCTCAATATTCCATCAACCTCTTGCATCTCTCTGTTCCCTTCGCTACCACATCATCTGTTGCTTGCTGTGCTGGTGAGAGTGATGGAGGCGTTACCTGGTTGCGTGCGACTCCGATGCAGCTCCCCATCCTGTATTCCATGTCCTCCTGAGGGGAGGTGACAGCTGCACTACAAGGCTTGCAGAAATAATCTCTGCAGAACTGCATCGCCACTACAGAGAGATGGCATCGCAGGGCTGGCTAGAATTCATCTGAGTGCAAGTCTGTAAGGCTGAGAAAACCCTATCGGTGTGTGCATGCAAGTGTGTGACCAATAAGCTTTATCTCCAGCACTGATCAGAGTGCTAACATCTCCATGCTGTGTTATATAAGAATGCAACAATGTAACCAGTTAAAGAATGCAAAGAAGAAAGATGAGGAGAGAGAGAGCATTGCTGAATTCCCCAGGAGTAATAAAGAAATGGTGGCTTGTAGCACTGGGAGTGTGTAAAAAAAATACCTCTTCTCTTTCTCATAGAAATATTAACAGCAGGAAGAGGATGGGGACAGGATTGAGTGAAGCAGAGAGAGAGAGAGAGAGAGAGAGAGAGGTGAAAAGAGAGTGCATTTGAAATTTTAAAGGGACCACAACTCCAAAAATGATGCTGCCTCAACCATCAAACCAATAATAAAATAATATATATTGAATATGTTCTATAAATGCTTAGTGCTTTTTTATGCAACAGGACTAAACAAAGCTCATACTCATATTCTATAAATGCTTAGTGCTTTTATATAGAGCAGAAATAAACTAAGCTCATTCAGGCGTTTGGAGACTTGGAACGATTAAACTGATTAATTTTTTATTACTCTCACCATGCAAATAATTCAGAAACATCAAAGCTTATAGGTTGCAACAGAATGACTATACAATGACAAATTAGATTACCAGTTATTTAACTAGTCTGTATCTTGGACAATTGTTTCAGAAAGTAATCAGGTCATTTCTGTAATTGCAAATTTCAATGTGTTTTTGATTTAAAAGAAACTTTTAATGTAAAATAAATGAAATTAATTTTTCTGGTCATCAATATGCACACAGTAACCCATAATGACAAAGTAAAAACAATTTAGATTCTTGTTTTGGCACAATTATAAATTTCAGAAACAACACTGAAATCCCACATAGATAAGCATTTAGTCTTTATTCACCATTATATATAAGCACCTTTGGCACCAACTACAGATTCAAATCTTCTTGAGTGAATCCTCTCAAGCTCCAGAAGATTGCACGAACAGCATCTGCAAACTTGAATTTTCAGTTCACATCACAGATGTTCTACAAGGTTCAGATTTTTGCTGAATCACGTAATGACCTTCCCAAAGCAACTCAACGCCTGGGTCACTGGCATGCTCAGAAGTGAGTTTTCTGACTAGCTTTTAACCTCCTCCATACTGCCACTACCATGCTTCACTGTACATTTTACCTAGTTAAAGAGCAGTACCTGCTTTTCACCAGACATACCACTTGAATTTTTTGGTAAATTATGCTGATCACTTAACATCACACTGAATACAATAATGAAAGAAATAAGAAAATAGCTATATTGTTTATTCTTATTTTATTCCATAATTTATTTCTTATTGATAATCTTGTTTTTTAAGGTCATGGGCAGTTGTATATTCACTGCATATCGTACTGTGTATGACTGTGTACATGACAAATAAAATTTTAATTTGAGAATGCATTTGAGCTCAGTTTGAAATTTCAAATCCAAAGATCTGAATGATTGGCAAAATTATTTTTTATTATTATTTACAAACAAGCAAAAAAATATTTTTGTTTTGTCAGTATGGATTTTTGTGTGGTTACTGAAAAGCATTAATCCATTTTAAAATACAAAGAATGAATATGTTTATTTAATAGTTATATAAATAGTTGTAAAATTATTCTCCACTGGGTGGCATCATTTGATCAAAGAATGTATAAAATCTGTAAGCAGTGTTTATAATGTAAGTCACATTGTTCAAGTCAGCCATTGACCTGACCAAAATGGTCACAGTTGTTTTTGAAAACTATGTAAACTTTATTTTACAATATTAACATTGTAACATACACTTTTCTTACATTATAAAAACTTCAGTGCATTTTACATACATCATGTACACTTAAAAATTGCAAATAAAACTAAAATATTTTACTTTAAAGTGAGTCACGAAAAACTAATTTGTGTTCCATTTATTTAATCAGCCTTCTTGTGACAATACTTTTGGGGAGGGAATCAATGCTTCCTTAATATCAAAGGCCTCAATGATCTCCTGCAAATAAGAAAAAAATATATATAAAAAATTTCAAATGATTATTATTGTAAAATACAACATATTAACAAACAACAGACATCTAAGTTTCTCTGCCTCAATCTCACATGACAGGTATTTAGTGTTTGATGCACACACTTAGGCATATCCCTACATTCCTGAATTCCAGCTGAACTACAGCATGACACCAGTTATAATTAATGGCATTTGTATGCGTGTGCATGACTACCCTCAAGCTAGAGCAACTTACCCTCCAGCTAGCTGGACTGATTGAGATGACACATTGATGACGGGTGCTGGCACCACCGGGCTCTAACTCGCCCTCCTCAACTGGAGCTGAATGCAAGATACATGCACACAAATTACTGGGGAGTGAATACATTATACATGGGCCAAATAAATAAGGGAAAGAAGAGAGAACATGCCCCGTCCATCCTGTCATTCTTCAATAACACACAGTCAGATCCATCACATTTGGAACAAAGCTATGTTTTATTTGCTTTGTTCACCACCTCTGTACACCACCACACTGAATTTAAAATGAAACACTTAAGAAGTGAGTGAAGTCAATAATTTTTGCTTTAATTTAAGGGGTTTAACAAAAGTGTGGCATTAAATATTCAGGATGAAATGATACTTGGCTGAAAATTCTTTGAACCCATCCACATGACCAAATTCCTCTGAAGGCAGCTTATTTACTGTCTTTCTGCCTACAGTCCTGTTCTCAGTAAGTAAAAAGAATGATCTATTGGGTCAAGTGGAGGTGACTGACTTGGCCAAGAGTATCCCATTTCTTTGCCTTGGGTAGCTTTCACTGTATGTTTTGACTGTTTGTTCATCTGCAGCATGAAGCATCAGTTTTTCAGCATTTGGCTGAATCTGAGCTGAAAGTGTAGACCTTCACTGCTACTTAGATCAATGTTCAGGTTATCAATAAAACACACATAACCTGGTTCCACTGGCTTATACCATAACACCTCCACCATGTTTGACAGATAATGTGATATGCTTTGGATCATGAGCTGTTCCTTACTTTCTCCATGCTTTTCTATTCCCATCAATCTGAAATTCTGGTTTTCTGGCAAAGTCTAATCTGACCTTTCTGCTCTTGAGTGTAACCAGTTGTTTGCCCATCGTTGTAAAGCATCTGTATTTGCGTCATGAAGCTTGACTATAGACTTTGACAATGACACATTATACATCTGAGCATATGGCCCAAGATTGGCAACTTGGGGTGAACCTGGGACCTTCCGATAAGTAGTCTGTCTTTTGACTTTGACAGTTGACTTGGTTCTTTGAATTGGTCCTTCATGAAATGTCACTGACATTCTGTGGTCATCCACTTGATCCGCTGTCTTCTGTGATTTTCCAGGCCCTTTGCTGTTTTTAAATTTGCCAGGTAATTCCTTCTTTATAACTTTTGAAACAAATTGTCCACTCCCAATGCTTTTGTTGTCTCTCTGGTGTTTAGTTTTTTTCAGTCTAATGATAGCCTCCTTCACTTTTATAGATGGTTACATAAAGGGTTTGAGCAAATGTAACAAATCAGAACCACCTCCAGGCTGTATATCTGCTTGACTAGTCATGGCATAAATAGATAACAGTTTACAACAAGCCATGCAACTGCTCATCAGCCGTTTGTTCCATTATTTATGAGCCCCCAAATAGGGAATGTGGTTGAAGATAGCTGTAAGTCCTGAATGTTTTATGCATTACTTTGTTCACTCAAATCTCAAGTGCTTCATTTCAAATTCAATTTCGTGGTGTACAGGGGCACAAAAAAAATAATAATTTTGTCGACTGCGTCTTTAGCTTAGAACATGATGTAAATTTTACAGTGTCAACACTGTAAAAAAAAAAAAACTAGTAAAAAAAACTATGGTGGAGCAATGCATTGTTATATGCATAAATACATTTGTGTTTTTTTTTATTCATTACCTCCCTTTGACTCAGTGCAAATGTAACTGAAATAAAATAGTTGCCAAAAAAAAGAAGAGAGAAACAAAAATAGAAACAAATAATATAAGATTGGCAGATATGCAATCTTACCTATACAAGGAAGTCCGTCACTGTTTAGATAAATCCTTGCAATGCCATCCTGAGAATAAATACGTATGTGATCGAATAGAACATTTTTTTAAGTAATTTGTGTCCCAAACAGCCGAATTTTATTTATTTATTGAGGAAAGAGTTCCTCCATGTACATTTAATAATCAACATGTATTCACAAAACAATCTCAAAACACTCACTCTAATAAGAAATGAGGTGTGGAAAATGTTCTCCACTGTCCGGGAAAAGGAGGTAGGGTCAACAACAAACTCGTAATACAATATGGGGGACTGTGCTGTTGAAAAAACAAAAAATATTTTAAAAGACCATGTTTTTAAAAATAATATTCACCTGCAAACTGCAGTAGAGATTCAGACCAGACTGAACAAACTGCAGATTTCTGATATCATTTCTATCTTAAATCATCAATACTTGTCATTGATTAAAAAATATATATGTACTAACGGTCATCAGCAAAGTAACCTTGAAGGCACCCAAAAATCCTCTCCACCTCTTTCCCTGTAGCTTCCTGATGTGATTCTTCCATTTTCCTTAGCTGTGATATAAAAGCACATTTTAAACATCTCTTTGCTTTGAACTCAAAGCATTCAATGCAATGAAGCAAACAGAAAATAAAACTGACCTGAGTGGGCATTATTCGTTTCGCTTCTTTGCTGGGAGCTTTCCTCTGTCTCTCAACCCGCTGCCTTGGCGGTGGTGGTTCAGCCAGAAATGAGCCAAACCTCAAAAATTTTAATCAATTAATAAATTAATGAATAAAAATCACATAAATCTATCTCTAACTTTGAGTACGTAGTGGCTGTGATATAATACCACACTTTTATAGTGTTTGACTAAAATTTTTGAAAAAGAAAAGAGAAAAAGAAGGGAAAAAAACACTTAGGAAACTCACATATAGTGGAATGAAGGGGCTGTTTTGAAGCAATGTTTTGCTCTTTTGGAAAGCCGCTGCCAGGCATCTGAAGGCATATATCCATCCAAAGTGGCATCACCATCCTCCTCCTCCTCTTCTAAGCGATTAAGACCCATGAAGGACAACTGTGTTTTCAAAAAAAGTGAGTTCAGTGAAGCCACACTGGTAAGTTATCTGTTCTGAAAATGTAAATAAAGGAAGAGTAACTAACCAAATGCTCTGCAAACGCAGACGGGTCAAAAGCTGAGCCCTCAGCATGCAGCTGGCTGGCTTTTTCTCTCCCCAGGTCTGTGGCTAGGACAAGCAGCTGAGCATCGAGTGCAGCCTCCCGAGCCTGCCGGACTGTGTAGAAGTGTTCAGACCACAATCATGACATGAATTGAAGAACACATTTTTAAAATAAACTTACAGAGCTGAGAGAAAATGTCAACATTTTAAACCGGTAAAAGACAAAAGTGCATATATTACCATTAGCAAACAGTTTGTTGGCCTCTTCTAACACGTCAAACAGTTTATTGTTGGCAGGATTTAGCATATCTTCACGGTTTTCTGCAAGTAAAAAAAAAAATCTGAAAATTACTTTAGTTCAGGTGAGAGGATATTTAATTTAATACATTTAACAGTAATTCCAAGATCATTTTGTTTATTCTCAGTGCTGAAACTCACGCTGTACAGAGTTAATGAGATCCCTGTACTGGCTTCTGATCTCCCTGCGCTGGGCAGGATCGTCATAATCCTCTTGGATCCCTGATGGACCGGCACCTTCATCTTCTTCACCCGTGTCCGTTCCTCTTTCAGGTCTACCGCGCCCACCCACTCCATTAGTATGACCAGCAGCTTCATCCTGACTGCCTCTGATGGCCCTCCGTCTCGAATCGGACATCTTTAACAAGGCCCCCTTTTGAAGTGTAGAAGTATTTCTGTTCTTCTACTTCTGAAAACTTTAAATTAAATTGAATAAAGAGAGAAAGACACAATAAGAGATCATTACAAATACAATCAGATGCAAATGTATGTAAATTTGCAGGGTGGTCCAAAAGTCTGATAATTTTTATTCTCTTTCAGACCCAAGTTTTGTCTTCAAAACTAACAACAGAAAATCGGATAGAACCAGACCAAACACCACTTAGCTTTTTTTTTGTGATGGGGTTTGAAGTTGGTAGTCAATTACAACCAGCCCAGAACAATCACTGCACTAAAGTGGGAAATCATTTCTGCAAGTTCAACATCTGTTCTTAACATTAATTAAAAAGTTTTCAATGTTCTTGTATTCAGTGTACTGTATATGCAAGTCAGAGGCCTAATACATTTTTGCCTATGCATTTTGTGCCACATACTGTAGGTAAATAAAGTAAGAAGCAGGGCTTTGCTTATTAATAATAGTGGCTTTTTCAATGAGAAAATACTCTACCACAAAACCAGATACATATGTGTAAAGTAATTTAGATCTCAATTTTCAAATTTAGAAAATTTGAGATTTGTGTACGACAGAAACATCATATCGCTTTCGCCATATGTCCTCCATCAGATGACTTAAAACCTGGCAGTAGCATTTATTATTGACGATCTGGCCTCTGGAGATGAATTCTCGATGCGCAATGCCGCGAATGCTGAAAAAGATGATGAGTATGTACAGTACTTGATCAAGCTACAAAACTGCCTCGCCTGTTTCAGACAATGAGCTCTTCCACTGTGAAACTGTTACTTTGTCTCAGGGTTGTACCCAAACACCCAAGTTTCATTACCAGTGATGATCCTCATCAAGAAGGATCATCCACGGCACGCTCACAGAGTTCTGGGGGACCTTTGAGGCAAAGTTCACAACAAACTCGGCAGGAACAGGGCGCATGTTCAAATCACATGTGAGGATTGCCTGGTCTGTTCCATATGACACATTGACAATAGCGGCAATGTTGTGGACTGTTCTCCAAGCGATCATCATGCACAAGTTGCCGAATGGTTTAGATAATTTTGGGAGTTAAGCTCATTAAAGTTCTTCCTGATCTCTGGTCGTCTTTCTTCCATTCTTGAAACGCACTTGCCACTTAAAACACCTCGAACATATGGGGTAAGGTAGCTGTCAAAAAAGATGCGTGTGTACTAATAAACATTTGTACATATTGGCCTAAGGTTGTGCAAAAATGTGGTTTTGTAAACTCATAAGTCAAATCATAAATAAAATATGTAGTGCGTGTTCTTAAGTGAGAATTCGATTCCAACATATCTAAAAAAATTAATAATAATAATAAAAATAATAAAACGTAGCACGATTTTACGCTTGGGGTTTGTCCATTATGAATAAGAATTAAAAACCCGTGACTCTCCTGTCAAAAATACGGCACAGGCAGAAGATGCATCAATTTCACAAACTGTACATGTGTTTGTACTGTTTGACTTGGAGGCGGCAAAATGGCAGACGAGGAAAGTGCAACATAGATGGGACGAAATCAGATAAATAGCTTATATATATCTCACATTGTGCTGTAATATAATTTTCTTACTATATTACAAACGCAGGAGCAGTTTGTGAAATGGATGTATCTTCTGCCCGATACATAATGCCTGCGAGCCTGTGACATATTTTTTACAGTAGAGTCACGGTTATCAATTCATATTCATAATGGAGAAACCCCAAGCATAAAATCGTGCTTCGTATGATTATTATTTTAGTTTTTTAAATCATATTCTCACATAAGAACACACACTACATATTTTATGTATGATTCAACTTATACGAGAGTTTACAAAACCACACTTTTGCACAACCCTAGGCCAATATGTACGAATGTTTATTAGTACACGCAAGTATTTTTGAAGCTACCATACCCCATATGAACGACTCATTGCAAAAAAACTTGCCAAATCATGTCAAACGTCATGGTGATAGATTTGCCCAGTTTCACACAGAATTTCACGTTCGCTCTTTGTTCTGACTTTCTGTCCATGATGAAATCGCAGACATAGTAACACACATGGTCAGAATAGCACCAGTTGCACAGCTCTCGACGTACACAGGATGATGTTTTTTGGCAAACTGACTTATGAAGTTCTGTAGTTGTGATTGTGGGTACAGCCTTGTGCAGCCATCTATTGGCGTATTACAAAACTAATCTCAAAACTTTTTGATACCCCTTTATATATGAACAGTGGGTGGCCATAATGCTTACTACAACTTGTGTTATTTTGGTGTGTTTTGTAATTTTTTTGCATTGTTTGTTTAATAATCTGAGTTTTTAATAGTTCTGCTATATTTAATGACAATATAATATTGATAAATTACACCTCAAACTATTTTCGCAGTAATAGTGCAGGTACTTATTTCACACCTGTAAGCTTTTTAACTGGAGTGTTTGACTTTTCCTCCTTAATATCCTCCTGAGACCCAGCAATTATTTTTTGTCCTCTGTGGGGGACCATGATACTGTGGTCTTTATTTCAAACACCATGCATGCGGTGTGTTTGTTTCCTAATGTACTGTAAAGAGTACATATTGTGCTTTCTATTGATGTCACACAAGAGGGGGTGTGGCCAACAGATCACATGTTCTGTCTTTCTAAATTGGCGGCGATTGCAGCAAGAACATTCTATGTCAGTATGAGGTTTAAGTGATAAAATTTTTAAATACAGCATGTAGTTATTTTTTCTTATGATATTGTTGCCTCTATCCAATGTCAAGCTGCACAAGGAAATGGACTGTCTGCACCATCCTATGTTGCTTTGATCTGGCTGCCACAAACAGTTGGATCCAGTACATATCAGACCACCAGGCCTCTGGGAAACTGGCAAAAGACCAGACTTTTTGTATGTATATACATATGTATCTTATTAGGGCCCAAGCACTATGACATCAGCACTATGTCATAATAGTGTGTTTTGGGCCTATTAGGGGCATCAACATGCTAAAAAACTTATAAAAATTGGCAGACATTGAAATCTGCTGCCATTAGGATGGCAGAAAGTCTGGGCCCCGGGCGTGGCTCAGGACCCTCACACGAGATTTTGCTGCATAGCTCATACACACTTGCACGAATGACAGCTCATTGAGCTAAACAAATTTCACATTGCATGTCACGGCCTCAACTCAACAGGAAGTCAATTATTTTGTCTGCCAAAACACATCCGAAGGAATTCAATACACTCTTCCAATGGAATTATGCAATCGCCACCGAACCGGGCATATGTGATCTAAAGACATTGAGGATGAAAATAGTTGACATCTCAAACAGGTCAGCTGTGCTGATGCCTTAAACATACACCAAAAAGTGGTTAAGAACCTTCTGTGGAACATCATATTGTGTGACATCACGTTGAGTGACATCATAGCTTTGCCCGGGTGGTGATGGCACAGGGTGTTAGGGCCTGCTCATTGTTGCTTCCAACTATATTACTTATTATATTATAATTATGTAACTATATTATATATTACTAAATAGAACTAAAATTCATTGTACTTCAAGAAAGCAAGACCCAGTGTCCATTACAAGGGACATGATATAACTAATAAATAAATGACAGTTTTGAAAAAAAAAATCTGTGAGATATGTTTCTGACATTTCACAGACTTATGTTATATTAAAAAAATTTAAATATGAAAACTTTTTTTCTTTCGGGTCTCAGGAGGATATTGACAAGACTTATGTTTTTGTAGATGTTTTGAAGAAGAAAAAAAACGTCCTTTAAGCCAACATAAATATTGTGAAACACATTCTGGATTGATCCAAACTTAGTGGAGGATTACTCGATGTGTTCAGGGTTTACCGCAGTGGGGAAAACTAATAACAAAGAAAACGTGACTCTTGAATGTTTCATTGATGTTTAAACTGCAGAAACGCTGTTCTCTGGACTTTAGCGAAGGCTAGTATTATCCGCGCGCTATACACACTGCATAAAATGGTTTTATTGCATATCTTAAAATAGTTAGACTGCACACACAATTATTTTATATTTATAATGATAATAATAACTGTCATGTCAGTGACCAGTCGCGGGTTTTAAACGCTAGGTGCCTTTACTCTGCTTCCTTGTGGAGTTTTGAGCTTTTGCTAGTAAGCTAAAAAAAAAACATTACTCTTAGCGACTGCGCTGTAAGCTGTGAGCTAACTATAAACAAACACTCAGGATAATGAATAACACAATAAACGTATAACACAACCTTACACAAACCTCACTCTACATCACTAACATGATATATTAGTAGTTTAGCCATACTCACATAACCTCCAGGTCACCGGTCTTTTCAACCGCTATGACGACGAGGCTTCGCGCGAAAATGGAAGTAGTTCCGATTTGCATACTTGGCTGAGTTTCAAACAGCCACTCCCTCCCTGTGTAAGTGCCCTACATAGGGTTTAATATAAGTGAATTTAGCCCCAGTGTGAGGGGACTTATGCTACCTTCATGTGAAATTGAGATAAACGTGGTAAATACGAGTTTTCGACCTGAACAGTTGAACGTTCACATTCCTTCACTGATACCTAAATTCCCCTGGTATTACTATCACTAATCACTTTCATTCTGACCAAGGGGAAAAAAACACTCTGTGTGGTTTTCGGTGTATATAATTACCTAATTTGTTTTGTTGAAAGCAACATCAAGGCTTTATATGGGTCATTCTACAGAAATGGTGGAAAATGCTGATGCCAAAATCATTTAAATTAACAAACACGTGACATGTATAAGTTCAGAAAATATAGTAGGCTATGTACTTTCAACCATGAAATACATATCCTTTATTACTTTAATATTTAATTGTAGGCGTTAAAATAGGTCAAGTTCAGAGATTTTTTATTAAATAAATTTGATTCACAATAACGTCAATATATTATCAATAAGTTAAATAATAAAATCGTGAAACAATAATTTATTATAAGTAATAACATGAAATAAATATCAGTCACCCCAAATTGTGTCATTGGTGTTTGTCACAAAAAAATTGTTTTATTTAGAAAGCCATGTTGTCAGTTATGATTTTCCTGTAAATTTTTACTGGTGTTACCAGGAAGAGAAGCAACACAAGTTATAAAATGTATTTTTTAAAATATGCATTAAGCTCTACTTTTTGTGGATTCATACAGATTAAAAGTAAGTTATTGCTATTAAAGAAGTTCTAGATTTGAAAGAAGAAATAGATTTCAGGAGATTTTTATGAAACAAATTCCACCTTTTCTGCAGAATGATTATTGTATCACTGTGGTTTAAACAGAAGACGCCTGTATAATACAATTATTGGTAATATCTCACCAATAAATATTTTGAACTGATAGAACAAAATATATAAGTGGAGCAATCACTTCCATGTATTAGGAGTCTAAAATCGACACCAAAGCATCGGAGTCGACTCTACTCTATACAATGTTCGGGTCCGACGACGTAAGAAGAAAGTGGTATAAAGGGTGGAATTAACTCTTAGAACCGACTCCAATGAATCAGATTCATAAGGATTCGACACTCTTATTGGCCAACCCCATGACAAATAGACACGCCCCCATTTGACTCCTCCTCCAGGAAACGGACTCGCATTTATTTCCGGAAATTAACAAACTCGTGATGTCAGGAGGCGAGTACAGAGGGTTGATTTTTTTTAAAGCACAGGAAAACTGTGATTTGTTTGGATTCTAATTATATATAAACTCATTTGGTATCACCTCACTGTAATGGATGCGATGATACGAGGGAAGAGAGATGTGCTGCACCGCTGTATGCTGCCGAGTCAAATAAGTGTCATCGATTAACTGCTCTGTTTTGCTTCCTCGTCTGGGATTTCTTCGCCTTCAGCTAATATGACACGGCATGTTTTGGAACAGGTGACAGATTTCGGCGATTTTACACAAGGTAAAGAACTGAAAGACTTTCTAAAGCAGTGTTATGCGAGGAATTCTTCAAAATGCTGCTTGTCCAATATCCGCATTAGTCCCGATGGGCGACACGTCCACATTATCCAGCGAGCTCCGAGAACTGGTCTCATGACCCATGACAGATATCACAGAGCCCACCTACTACAGTGCCAGGAGCATCTGGATTTAGTTCTGACACGAAATGTCTCGATAGTTGACCTACTTTATTTCAAACAAAACGAGCAAGAGGACGGAGTGCTTCTCCTTGGAATAATATTTGAGAATGGCAAAGCTGAATTGTGGAAATTCTCCGAGCGTAAATCCGGATGGAGCTTGATCCAGACTGTGGATCTCTGTCTCAACCCCAAAGCCAAAGTCGTTTCTGTTTGCATCAGTCAGAATTTCATCATATGGTGTGAGGAGAGACCTCCCTCCGAGAGCGCTTCAGTCTCCAGTGTGGATCGCAGTAACTTCACGTGCTGCATCTGTAAAAGGACGTTTGATGTAGACGAGCGAGGTATCTCATTGGGTGGAGTGAAAACTGCGCTGCACAATAATCCTCATTATTCAGTTATCAATAGTGGAGATATTGTATATTTGTTCCCAGATCTAAGAGAAAACTCTTGCAACAGTGTTAAAAAAGTGTTTTTATCGTGGTCCCCTCAGAACGATGTCTTTAAGGTCAACAGTGCCACTGATGGAACGCTCCTCGTGAGAAATTCAACAGCACACAATCAGTTTGACTTTAAGACTCTGGTCACTGACTGCATCGGATATTTGTCCACCGTAGCCCTGCCTGACATTCACTGTTATAGCCCCACTGGACATGGGGACATCCTGCTCCTCCTTAGCTCTGGGTGGGTTTGCATCATGCGAAGAGATGGAACTCTACGTCAGATTTATAAACTCCCTGACAACTGCCTCACTACACGTGGTACTCAAAACAGCCTAAACTTGTATGATGATGTCATTGCACTAACAGTGGGCAGGATGATGTACCTATTTGACATTAAGTGTGGCATGGAGTTGGAGAGAATCCCATTAAATAGGGAGGGTCTCCTGTTTGTTAATTCTTCAGAGACTTATTCACCGCAGATGTTCTCAGAGGCTGGGTTATATATGGTAATCGAGAAGGAGATTGAAACAAAATCCCAGCCATCACATGCTCACGTAGAGAATATTAACTTATGTGCTGTCTTGGTTGAGGCTGTGTTTGAGGAGGCATGTAAGTATTACCAACAGAGAAGTCTTAGCACCACACAGCTAACAGCTGAAAAACTCAAGAATGGTGGGATGTTTCAGGCCCCTATCGCACTGGCCGACATAATCAAGAATTACTTGGGTAACAGTAAGATGGAAACAACAGGGAAGGATTCTTCAGGACATGAGAAACTGTTAGGCTATCTTGAATCTGAGATGAAGAGTCTCATTGCCCTGGAGGACATTAAGGCGTCAGTGATAAAAGCCTCTGAAAAAGATCTACTGAGTTATTGTGAGACTCTGGTTCAGCAGGAACTCTTCAGATTACTTAGCTCAGAAATTGACAGAGAAAATTTACAATATCTCAATAGCATGTTCCAACTGTTCCCTATCGAAAGCTGGCAAGCTGTACAGGCTGTGCTTCAACTCCGATGCAACGGTGAGGGCTCGTTATCTACTAAAGCTCCTGCTGAATTATGGAAGAGCGTTCTAAGCACTGTCCAAGCAACTCCTAACTACTGCAATAGTCAGCAGAAACCCCCCCCAGCTAATGGTACATTGCCAGTCTTTGAGTTGCTGTGTCAGTCCATGTTTAAATTCCAGCCCAGCTGGCTTCCTAGGTTTCTGGAGCTGGCACAGCAGCAGTCAATATCCTCATCTGCATCTTCCTGGAGCTTTGGAAAGGAGAAGTCTGAGAGTCTACCTTTGTATAAACGGGCTCTTGCTGTCATTCCCTGTAAAACTACCTGCCAGGACTTGGAGGTAGAGCTGCTGTTGTGTAGCCAGCGGCCGAATGCAGTAATGCAAGCACTCCGGATGCTCATAGGGCAAGGCAAGTGGGACCGTGTTACCCAGGTGGCAGAGAGGTACTGCCGTCAAAGCCCACTTCTCAATAAGGAGATTTTCACCACACTACTGAGTGAGGTATCCCAGCACAGAAACCTGGACCCCTACCTGGACTTACTATGGACCCTTTGTCCAGAAGACATGACTGTTACTGGAATTTTAAACCTAGTGCTCAAAAATTTGCCACCCAATACACAGTCCTCAGGCCCATTCCAGGGACATTCGCAGGGGAGTCAGCTCACCATTGGGCTTCTGAAGCCTCTGCTGAGTAAAGTTCTCCAGCGAGAAAGGAGATCCAGCCTAAGATATGCAGACATTCTCCAGTCCCCTACCCTCTTTCCTCCTACACGTCAGCGTCAGGTTTTGGAGGTGGCTCAGGTCGGCACTGAGCTGGACATTGACCTAAAGGAGAAAATTCCATCTGGATGTGAAGTCACCCCTGACTGACATTCCCAGACACACATCAGATCATTATCGTCACTAACTGTGGTTCTTGCACAGACCAAACACTGTTGGCCTTAGTGTTATCGCTCATATCAGATATAGCAGCCTTAATGGGGCCTACATTAAAGACTTTGAAAATATTAATGGGTCTGTAGTGAACTGTACAGTTTAAGTATGGCCTCTTTTTATTACATTTATAGCAACATTTTATGTTTTTTTGGTTTAATAATAATTCTTCAATTTAATTTGAATGTGTCCTTATTTGAACATGGAACCTGATAAAAAGGCACATTCTTTTATACTGGCCTGAACCATGTGGGTGTCAATGTCAGGTCATAATGCATTTTATTTTAAATGTGTTGTACTGGTTACTTTATTTGCAAATAGAACAAACCTTGCTTTATTCAAATGTAACAACTGTGTGCTATTGTAGCCCTATGAAGCAGCTTGAGGTTCAATCATTACAGTAAATCTATTCACACCTAGTGTGGAGCTGGACTGAGCCATGCTGTCCCACTTCTGGCAGTGAAAATGTAATTATTGCTATAACACTACAGATGATGTTGCCTAAATGTGCATAATAATAATTAGACCTAAGTAATGCAGTAAACATAGAATCGAATGTTAAAGACTAAAATATAGAAATTGACTCAAAACCTAAAGAAATATTTTTTATTTACAGTCTGTTATTTCTTTCCTGGCATGGTTTATGTCTATTTATCTCCTTTAGAGTGGTTGCTACAAATCAATAGAAACTTGAATCAAACTGATCATATTTATTCTATCCTGATATGAGTGACCATTGATGTGGATGGTGACAGTGCCACTCTCCACAGGGTATGAAAGCTGACTGAGTGGTTTGAGTGTGAAAATTATGTAAATCACATGTTATAACCTTCACAGTCACCAGATCTCAACCTAGTTGAAAACCTACAGGAGATTATGAAATGATGTTTAAACCTTGCTCTCCACCACCATCACCATCATGTTGGAGGAATGATATTAATTTCTTCAGGACAGTTACAGGGACTTGTGGAAGACCTTACTTAGACATGTTTTTTTTTTTTTTTTTTTACTTTTCACCTGTCTGTATGTTGAGTAATTGAGTAATACATTACTTGACATGACAGTTCCAGGCATGTATACAAGTCATATCAAGAAAATATAATTTATGAACATGAAAACTCTAAGTATACTCTTTGACTTATTGATTGATTTACCTGCTATCCCAGTGCTGCATGGCTTGTAATTGCATATTTGTGTCTTGCGATTAATGATGCAGTACCTATGCTTGGTAATATGGTCAAAACCAGCTAAGACTTTCAGCTCCCCTTGGTTTTTAAAGACATTTCACAAGAACGTTTAGGGTAATTTTAAATAAGCATGAGAAAGCATTTAATAATCATTTGGTGAAATAATGATGTCTAGGGTGGCCCAAAATTCTGCATCCATAAGCGAACAAGCAAGCAATGTAAATTTCAGCAGCAATAAATCCTACTCAGTCTTGTGTCTGAAATAAAAAGAAAAAAAATATTTTTAACATTTTTGAGCCACACTGTGGATATGCAAAATCCATAAATGAAACTTGCTATTTTGTTGGCATGTTCATGTAGGAACAAATACTTTTGAAGACAAAAAAGGCAAATAATTAAAGACTTGTCTGTGGGTTTCAAAGTTATTTTTAAGTGTATTATTTATTCTGCTCACAAATCAAAGGTAATCTATTGCCTGTTTGTACAGGATTTATCAGCATGACATATTTATTGATGAGAAGTTATAGATACATAGTCATACATAGATGTTGATTTACGAACACAGACTCTGAGTTAAAGGTTCAGAGTCAGCAATAGGTACAACCACACCTCAAGTTAAAATTAAACAGAGGACGATATGACTTTTAAATGAAAAGCACAGCTGATTTAATTTTGTGTTGCCTTTTCAATAATTTTTCTATCCCATTATCACAATCCATTGCTTAGCATCCGTTTGTTTTTAATGGGATGCTGTTTGCATTTTAAAAGCTTTTGTAGTGACAATTTGTTTGTTGTGGGACAAGAATAGATTTATGCAGAACGAAAAATATTAATATATCGACATACATGTTGAAAATATGATTTCCTGGAAACTGAATGTTTACTAATTTGAAGCACATATTTCTGCATATGTTATTTTTTCTGTTTATTTGTGCATCTATGTAATATTGAAACAACAAGCTTCATACAACTAATACCAAACTCAATAAAGTAGTGATCACTGACAGAAGGAAAAGATTCTTGCCCCTAGTCTTTCACTTTGGATCACATTTAGATTTTTTTTAAATGTTAGACATCTATTTAGATATAGATACAGTTTTTGCATCAGATATTACATAAATATTTGGTGAATAAACAATAGAATTGTTTACTGTTCAGATTGGAAATGGATTAAGCATGCATTTTTTCAATTTGAATAATTTCAGTGTTCCATAAAGCTTACAGTTATTAGGCCTAGTATTACATACACATAGTGGATTTATCAAATACCACTGACTACTATTAACCCAGATAATGAGTATTAACCTAAATTTCAACTTTTGCACATTTTGTGTATTTTCACACTCAACTGTATGAAAGACTTTATGAAGGAGGCTTGTTTCTGTCCTGAGTGTTTAATGCAAATAGGGTTTTCTGCATGGAAATGCTGCTCCTTTGTGCTGGGCAGAATGCTTATGTTTGGAATGCTGACTGATATGCAGGATCCTATAAGAGCAGGCATGCTGCGTGACTGGAGAATGAGGCACATGCGGCTGGAGAGGACAGACCTCTGCTTTACACCAAACACACAGGTTCAGCACAGCAATGTGAAAGGCCTCCACTATTCCAGCCAAGCTGTGATTAAGTGAAGCGATGACATTGGAGTAGATCATAAGAGACAGCAAACAGTTTTTTAAACAGGCTATGGTTATGCAGCTTTATATTTACAGAACAGACTCAGTGGTCAGATTCCATTCTACTTAACTTCAGTAAGGCAAAACCACAGACTCTAAAAGCTTCTTCTTCACGAGTGCATTTTTTCATCAGCAACTGCTGCTTCCATTGTATTGATTTTTTTCCCTATGTTTAGAACAGAGCCTCAGAAATGGAGGTTAATGGGATTAAGTATTGACTGGACAGTTAAAAGTATAAAAAAGAGAAGAAAAAAAAAACTGCATATTCCAATGTAAGAGGTTTATTAAAGACAGCACATTTAAAATCAACATGTAATATTACCACATAAAGCAATGCTTTCATTTTGGCTACCAAATATCATTAATTGTTTCATAAAAAAATATTAACAATAAAATAAAAAATCAGTAATATGCATTCCAGATATGTACATAATCAGTGTGAGACAAAGTGCAAGTACAAAGCAGCGATCCAGAATAACTCAAAAGCCTCAGTGTAAAAGGTCGCATGCACTCATTTATGACGCAGAAGATCTCACTTACAGTAAAATCTCTATAGCATGTTTGGAATGTGCACATTTTAAATATCATGATTTTTCCCCTTTTGTACAAAAGCAGAAGATTTCCAGGCTATGAGTTTTAGACCCAGCATCCAGTTTACATCTCCTTAGGCTGCGTCAGGCTTCTTTAATGTGGCAACGATGACTTATATAGTACTTTCAATGTGGTTTTAAAGTAACCCGTGGGATAGGACTCATCATGATGTCATTCCTTCAAAAAGAAGTCACAAAAATGTCAGCCATACCAACAGCCTGACCCAGTGCAATTCTAAGTATCTGGGATTCAGCAGTGACAACTCACAGAAACTCATCCCTGTACTTCATGCGGCGGTAGAACTTGGCCAGTTTCACAGAGAAAATAATGCTGGGAATGAGGAAGACCATGCACCAGCCCAAACTGAACCAAAAAGCATTCTGGTCACAGAGTAGATATCAATAAATTAATTAAAGCAGTGAGATAAATCATAGGTTTAGGACATAATAATCTATTTTAAAATATGTTACCCCTACAACCCTTGGCAAAAATTATGGAATCACCACACTCGGTGCATAATCATTTTGCTCCTACCATAAAAGTTCAGTCGGAATGGGATCCAGACTGTTTGCTGGCCATGTCATTGAGTTTACATGACTTCTTAACATTTTTTGCAGTGTGGCAATATGCAATATAACCCTAAAAATGAACAATGAAATCAGCAAAACTATTTTTCATTAATGGAATGCACAAACCTGTGCACTGACCACTGAGATAATTATTGCCATCGCACCTGGTCCTTTACCTCACATCTAATCCCGAATCATAAGTTTGATTTTTATTTTCATCCATTCATCCACAATCCATGCTTCTCTTTAGGCCAGTGTTTTTCAACCACTGTGCCGCGGTACACTAGTGCTGTGAGAGATTGTCAGGTGTTCCGTGGGAAATTATTCAATTTCACCTAATTGGTCTAAAACATTTTTTGAAAACTAATAAGTCTGCGAATAAGATCATGAAATACTTTTTCTTGGTGTTTATTAGATTCCTGTTCAAGACACTTCGATAAGAATGGCTATATATTGTTAATATAGGGTACAGAGTTTAATTTTTTTACAGTTTCGATTGTTGGTGTGCCTTGTGATTTTTTTTTTCAATTAAAAATGTACCTTGGCTCAAAAAAGGTTGAAAAACACTGCTTTAGCCCACTGTAACCTTGTGTTTAGGCGTCAGCGCTCGTTTTCTTTTGGGCTTTCTATACATACAGTAAATCTCATTTAATTTTACTGATTACCTATAGATCTGTCATGAACATTGGCTCATGTTTCTGCCTATTTGTTTTGCATTATAATTTGTTTTGTATTTTCAGGGCATACAGTTTTGAGTTGTTTATCCTGGCACTTTGACATCTCCCTAATACCCATATGTTTTCCTAACATTCCAATTTCGTCCATACTAGCACCATATTGTACATACAGCTGGCTGTGTCAACTAATATCTTTTACCACATAATGTGTTGGATTTATTTCTTGAACGAGTTGTATATTTCTTTCCAGTGTATCAAATGACAACTTTCTTGTTGGCGCCATGCTAATTAGCCAAGTTTAACTGTGTGATGTAAGCATTCTCTTTTGACATCAGACTGATTTGTATATTTTGATCCAAGAATATACTTGTTTTAAAAATACAAATTACGAGGTGATGTCAAAACTGTCTCCTAAACATGGAGTGTTTCCATATTTTCTGCCTCTACATTTTTCCGCACTTAAAATGATTGTAAGATACAATTCACAAAGCTAGAATCTTCATATATTAAGCAAAATGTGTTTTATTTCATCTCAGTACAGTAATTATGTATTTATTTATTTTTGCAAAGAGAGAGAACAGAAATTGATACTGTTAAAAGGGAGCAAAGCTTACTTACCAGAGAGTCCACAAGCTGTGAGCACAGTAGATTTTCTACAGAATTGACAGTAACAGCAACCGGTCCACAGCGTCCCACCTGCTCAGTAATCTGACACACACACACACACACACGAACACACACAGTACTAAAACTTGACACTGCATTTAGTCAGGAAATTTTTCACAGTCTATTATAGCCAATATGCACTGACGTACTGTTTGGTTGGCCCATTCAGCAAGCGTCGTGAAGGCTCCAATCTGACAGTCTACAAAGTCAGTCAATTTCTGCAACAGAACGTTTAACACTTTGTATTTTTTTCCCCATTATATATACTGTGTATATATATTACATTCTTTATATGCATATTTAGAATTTTATTTATACATACACTGTACATCTTACTGAGCTGTAAATATTTAGTTACAATGTAAGTAAAATGTGTCCTGAATATCAGTTTTGAAACATATTTACCAGCATACTTACCGATTTCACTGTTTGTGTTGTGTTGTTGTTTAAAAAATCCTGAGCAGAATTTAGTTTCTCCAAAAGATTCTCCACAGTGCCCTAAAGCAAGAGAAATGTCTGTATTTCATTGCTTTTTTCTGGCATTAAATCCATCATCATCTAACATTAACCATAAATGTCACAGTGGGGCGAAGAAGAGGATGACAATGACTAATCCCAACAAGATCATATTTGTTATCCAAATAAGCTATTAGAGGGCCAAACACTGTACAGTAGCACAAAGCACAAAAATACCAAATTCACATTATGAATATTCAAATAATTAGCTGAGGTTGGCAAAGATGTCCTAAATCAAGTAAAACACTGTTCTGCAATTTACATTTTGATTTTAAATAATTCCATAATGCATGGAGTCATAGATTAACATATTTGTCTTTAATAATGAATACAGAGAATTATGTAGGTTAATTTGTATCCTATATAATGTTTATCCTATATAATGTTTACTTACATTGATATGAGACACTATTTGACTGAAACCCTCAATTTCAGAATGTAACACCATCTGTGAAATAACAAAGAAAACATGCATAATATAAAGAGATATTGATATGGATAGTCCCTATGAAGAAACTAACAGAAATTACTACTCAGTTATACTTAGGCTTTAAGTTTTAGTATGTTGGTGTTGAGTGAACATACTAGCTGAGGCTTGATGGTAGAATTAAACTGAGCCTGAATGAATCTCAGGTCATTTGCCTCGTTCTTTAGTTCAGTTTTTACAGTGCCAGGGGACTGAAAGGGAATTAATAATAAAATGTAATAAAACATAAATATGATGAATTTCATAGAATTTTTGATAGATAGTAGGAAATCTTACAACATAATTAACATATATTAGAAACAAGCCCAAACGGACAAGTCATTTTAATTAACATAAAATAACATTATATTAAAATAGTAAAATATTTACCTGGAAATTAGCCAAAGAATCCAACTGGTCTGCAAAGTAACTAAGATTTGTAACTGACAGAGTAATCACCTAAAAATGAATAAAAAGTTAAAATTTTCTATAAGCTTTTTGAGTAAACAATCTTTATATTTACCGCTTATTGTGATAACATAATATTTAAGTAAGTTACTTAAGTTAAGCCTCTATTTGGCACATATACATTATGGCACCATGAGATTCTTTTCCACACATATCCCAGCTTAGTTGGGGTCATGATACAGCAACCCCTGGAGCAAATAGAGGGTTAAGGGCCTTGCTCAAGGGCCCAACTGTGGTGTACTAGGTAGAGCTGGGGCTCGAACTGCAAACCTTCAATTCAGTAACTCAGAGTCTTAACCAGTAGTTAATTCAATTAAATTGCTCTTCAATTAAACTTGACTTATCATCACCTGGTCATCGAACTTGTGATCACCAGAGGACAGGGCAAACATGCTTCCGTTACGCCACTCGGGAGCAATGTAGTGTAATTATTAGTAAAATGTCCGCATCAGTGGTGGCACAGTGGCTTAGTGGTCATCACTGTCACCTTGCACTTCCAGGTTCCGGGTATGATTCCCCCCTCAGGCCTGTGTGCATGTTCACCCTGTGCATGGTGGATTTCCCCCGGGTACTTCAGTTTCCTCCCACAGTCCAAAAACATGCAGGTTAGGCTAATTGGTGTTCCTACATTGCCCATATTGTGTGAATGTGTGTATGCCCTGCGATGGATTGGGACCCTGTCCAGGGTGTGCCCTAAGTGTACTGGGATGGGCTCCAGGCCCCCTGTGGCCCTGTACACAGGATAAACCGGTACAGACAATGTGTGAGTGAGAGTGAGTGAGATCTCCACATCGTAACATGTTATCCTATATTAGAATGCCCCATTTAAATGGATCAAGTTAAAGGGTCCAAGAATAATATTTTGGCATAGGTTAGAATTCTACTCTGAATTCTCTATTCAGAAACACAGAGATGCGACTTAGTTAGAAACTGTACCTGCTGCATGATGCTACTTGTGTTCACACTGCTGGCTGTAGCAGAAAAGCTTCTAAGTTCCTTCTGTGTCTTAGAATCGAGGAGAACAATGGTGGGTAAAGTGACATTGCTGCTCTTAAGTGCCTCCTGCACATTTCCTGTATACTGTTCATCATCAAAAAGAGAATATAACTGACTTTCTCACAGTAGGAAAGATACTGCAGGTTGATTAGTGAAAACAATCGAACGTCACAATGAGTAAATGAAATGGAGAGTCTAGAAAATGAGATATAGTTCTTACTTTAGAGACATTAAGATAGTCATTAAGGTTAATAATTTCCTCCAGGTGAAGGGTGTCCCATAGAGACTTGTTTATCTCGCAGTCACTATAAATGATACATGATAAAAATTGCTAATTACAGGGAAAAGCATGCACTGTTAATTCAATGACTTGAAAACAAAGTATCTTCCACAGACAAAACAGAAACTTCCCAAACTACTTTAATTGACAGTTTACTTTAATTTTATGATTATGTGGACACTCATGCATGCAAGACTCACTTATAAACACCACTGATAGTGAGATTAGTTTTTAGTCCTAGGCTTTGAGACAACTGGAATCCTGGAATCACTCCTGGAGTGTCAATGAGCTGTAATTAAAAACACAACACACAATTTATCATTTATCTTATCATTATGCATAATGCAACTCCATGCAAATAAAACATAAATGAATTAACTTTCATTTGAAAAATAAAACATTATATATTATGTACAGTATTTTACCTGAAAGAGTTGCTGGGTCTTCCATGGTACACAGATGAGGGTATACATGTTACCCCCCACAACGAAAAGTATTAGAACTATAATCATGAAGATCCAAGAAAATAAAAAGCTGAAGCCTACACCCCTGCAATCAAACAAACAAACAAAAAACACATTCAAGCATGATGAGCAGTGCTCTAGTGCAATCTGGAGAAGAAGAAAAAAAAAAGTAAACAGAAAGTGCTGTCTCACACACTCTGCTCATGTTTTTTACACTAAAGTAAATTGGTAGGAGCAATAGTGGCAGATGTTAGCGGTCTGCTGTGGGGTTTGTACGTACATCATGAGGAACAGACCACCACAGTTTGCCGTGCTAGAGCGATCGGTTGGATCCTTTCTAGGCGCCAGTCCTGCTGGGCCAAACACCAATCCCAGCAGATTACACACCACCACCAGTAGAATGACACAGCACAGGACGAGTGCAATAATCCACCTGCATACACATACAAGTACATAAACACTTTTCCTGTGTCTACAATTTTGCTACAATGCATAAAAGAATGTATGTATTGTGTATATATACTGCAGGTGAGGGAAAAACTAATAGAAAAGGATCACAATGTTTATTAATAAAGTATTGGGCCAACACAAGACACCAGAACAACTTCAATACACCTTGCTACAGATTCTACACAATTCTTGAACTCTAACTGAAGAATAAATGGCGGACTTTCAATGGATATTCACTCAGTTCATGGTTTCACGATAGTACTGAAAAGCAATGTCTAACATGTCATAACAGAGGTGTTCAGTAGGGTTTAAATCTGGGCCCGTATTCACAAATCTTAGCTTAAAAAGTCCTAACTGGGAGTCCTAGACTAAAAGTGATTAAGGAAACTTCTCAGAGCAACTCTGAGTAAGAAAATTCAAAAACCTTTATCCTAGTGAGGTGGTGTGGTTGACCCCATGCTAGGGATGATTTAGCAATTCAGCTATATACCTCTGTAAAGGTCTTAAAATGCGCTCTTTGTGAAAATAGAATATATGATAATAGAATAGACAGTGAAATCATAATGTTTGCATATAAAGAAATTGTATAATCATGACTACAGGCTACTTTATCCAAAGTTCCTGTTAAATTCTAAATATCTTAAAGATAATTAAACAGCCATATGTTGAAAATGTGTCTACTTTTGAAGCAACCAATTTCCCCGCAGTAGTTACTATATTAGAGTTCTTACATTTCTTTACCATACTGATTTTATTACTTGTAATCTATTTCAGATTGCTTGGAGCAAAATGGCTCACCTTTCACCAATTTACATGATTGCAGGACAGTCTATTTAAGTTGCACTTTTGGATGGTATGTAGCCAACAATTCAAGATGGTTGGAAGGAAGTAAAACAAGAAAACCAAATTGGACAGAAGAGCATTGTTTACTTTTTGCTTTACGTTCAGTGTTTGGAAAATATTACTTCTTTCCACAATTTTGTCCTCTGCTATAGAAACTCTGAATCCTGTTAAAAGTCCTCCTCTCTACTCTTAACAATTTTTACCTTAGGAGCTATTTTTAGGTTTATGATGTTTCGTGAATCGTTTTTATTTTACTAAGATTTAGTCCTAAATTTAATGGGAAATTCTAAGAAAATGTCATAATTCTAAGAATTTTCTTAGAATTTTGTCACTAGGAGCAACTTTTAGGCTTAAGAAGCTTTGTGAATACAGGCACTGGTGACTGCATAGTCCACAGGGGGAAAAAATCCCTAGGAGGTCTGAGTGGTGCAACAAGAAAGCATTTGCCTAGTTGTCGAGAGATTTGAAGTTCACATCCCGAAGATGCCACAGCTGTCTGTGGTGGTTCCAAGAGCAGATACTTGGCCATGCTTTATAAGGGTGAATAATACATTACTGTATTTCCTGTCAATCAGAGCATCTGTGGGCTAAATAATGATATGACATGGCGCTTTCCTCCAAGTGTGTGTTATGCTGCCTTGTGACAGATCATGAGCAAAGGTTTTTGGAGATTGGCTCCAAGCATCTCAGAGTAAGAGTGTGTTTGACCCAACCCTCTCCGGGTGGTAGCTGTCATGTGATAGGAGTGTGTTAGCTAGTGAATGGGAAGCAGCAAACTACCAAACTGAAAAGAGGAGAATGAACCACTCTCATGAGAACAAAAATGTTTCAGGTTATCAGTCAGAATAACGTTGTACTGATTTGCAGGGACCTTCCCTCTTTCTTTTATTCGTCACCCATTTAAATGTTTTTCTAAATTGCAAATAAAAATTAATTAAGCAATACGAAATTATTAAAACTCTCTATTTTAATAAACACTAAAAGTGATAAGTTGCTACCTGAGTTTCTCTGCCATGTCTATGGTGGGTTTGTACTTCTGGGTATCTTCTTGAACACCACTCAGTGTGTTGGAGAATTCATTCAGTTGGTCGAGTGGAATATCTCTGGTTACCTCTGAGATCTGCCTCTTTATGGTTTGAAGGTCCTGTTGAACCTCTGGAAAAGATATAAAGTGAATGAAGAATAATTTTTATTTTTTGGATTTTTCCCCGATTTTCTCCCTAATTAAGTCGTGTCCAATTCCTCCCCATCACTAGGGGGCTCCCACATTAAGGCTACTACTACCACTCATTCGGGAGGGCCGAAGACTATCACATGTCTTCTCCGAACCACGTGACGCCAGCCGACCGCATCTTTTTGAACTGCTTACTCACACACCGTTAGGGGCAGCGTAACACACTCGGAGGACAGCGTTATCCGCTTCTTCCGCTTGCATGAGCCCACAGACGCCCCTGATTGGCTGTAGAGCCGTGATTAATGTGGGAGCACTAAGTACCTCTCATCCCTCCCCTCTGAGAGAGCTCGGCCAATCAGCTCTCTCTAGACCTCCGGCTCTGAGAGGTTACAGCATCACCCGGGAATCGAACCAGTGATCTCCGGATGGAATGAAGATTAATTAAAGAAGATTTTTATAAACTGAGTACTCTGCTAAAGCAAAGCATGTAAAGCAAAGAAGAACAGTCTTAACATTTATATGGATATTTGATATTTATACAACAATTAGTTCCAACTGAGAAACCTGATTGGATGAGAGGCATTCCACAAGTGGTGATAATAGACAGTAACAGCACTGGGACTTTAAACTACATATATCACGCCCTGTCCCAGGTGCTCTAACAGTTGTTAATTAAATATCCGTTGCCAGTATGAGACCCACAGTCAAAAACTGGTAGACAGAAGCATTTCTAGCAAGAAACCACATATTATATTCCTATGCCATCTTAAACAACATTATGTTTCCTTAGAAATTGCTTCTATGCCATTCCAAACAATCCGTGTTATTTAGTTTAAACCTAAACCAAGCTACAAAGCTAACTAGCCCCTAAAATGAATCCCATTTCCCTCTCTAACCCCTAATCTAGAGCAGTACTTGGTGTGGGGAACAAGAGATTGTACACCTTAGCGCACTAACTTTCCATTTTACACTATTTGTAATTTATCCCCAGAACCAACAGTGGTAATTAACGGAGCTGATATTCTAAAGCAGAATAAGTAAAAAAAATAAACAAGATTTACAGGACTGTCCACCACCTCCATGGTTTATTCTCCTCACCTTTTGGCTACATAGTACCAGGAAAAATTTTAAACTACTTCTACCCCTGTTAATTACACTAACTGACAGTCGTCAGATCTGTCTTATTACTAACATTATAAATTTCTGCAAATATTTACTTACAGGAAATGCATTCCCCAAAGGCATATCGCAACCTGTACTTACGTTGCACACTGTCTCTGGTTGCATTAGTCACTGTTTCAGGAATGTTTTCTAAGAAGTCTTTCCCCTGTGAGACAGAAATTAATGGTGGTGTGCAAAAGTTAGAGGCCCCCATGGTCACCGGGCGGAAGAAAAATGAAGCTCTATTTTATACTTAACTGCAAAATAAACCTGAATACATTTGTAAGAATAAGAACAGTTCGTTTCAATAACCTTTTTTGAGCAGTTACACAATAAACAACCCAAAGTCTATTATATGTGATGTTAAACATGCCTAAATATGTTTATAAATTTTTCAACAAAAATAGAGCACATATGGACTATTTGAAATGATGATACCATAAAAGCTGAGGGTCTATAGATTATATGCTAAACCATAACCAGCCCTTAATATTATCAAGAAGCAGTTCATAAGACTTCATGATAAGTCACCTGACATTTTACAGACTGACTGTTAAAAGTGTGTCTTAGACAGAATAAAGTGTTAATAATGTCCATGGTGATGTTTTTCTACTGACAGATGCCAGAGATGACAAACTGTGTATAGGAAGATTCATTGCATAACAACGATCCATAATTGTAAAATCTGATAAATATTACACAATGTATTAACATGATTATGGTTATAATTAATTAGATATTGTCCAATTACTGTATATGTCATGAAAAAAAAAATGCACTGAAGATATTACTTTCTGTATCTGCGCATTTAGATTGATCTCGTTAGCCTGGTCCACAGATGACTGGAGCGTACTAAGGCTGGATAACTGAAAGACACAATAGAACATATATTCAATGCTGTGATACTGGTGGAATGTTATTTTACAAATCAGTTTGAGTGAATTGCACAGCTTCATGGCTAATGTGTTGTAGGTTTGAAACTCGAGGGCAGTACTCCAGGGCAAACACTAGAGGACAGTACAACTTCCATTAGTCCAGTGGGCACAAATGTCTGGGTTTGTACTGTATTGGATGCGTGCATGATGAACAAAATGTAAGCTATGTCAAGCAACAAATCAGTCTTCCTGAGTTACGTTCATCTGCAAATCATGTTCTCTAGCACTATTCAACAAAAAATTTAATGTATAATTTTAAATTAGTACCTCTACCATTATATGATTTTTAATATCATCAGTAGGTGTTTTTGAGAAGATACTGTGAAAACCCCAAACGGTTGACATAATTATGAATTTATAAATATTTGAACAGCAAGATTTTAGGTAATGTAAATATTTAAAAATAAATAATCCATTTGGGAGTTATGATTATGCAGACTAGAGTAAGGCCAATAAAACGAATCAGCCTGTTGAAGTCAATCCTCATGGCAACCCAGACAGGAACCCTATCATTAAGCCCATAATAACCTTCACACAAAAACAGAGAACAATAAACATGTCTTGCCCAGTAATAAATGAGAAAATTGGCCTTCATTTTGTTTGGACCCCTGTAACAGAGCTTTTCAAATGTTACAGGTCTTTTATGCAAGACAAAACTTTAAACATATTAAGCTGAGATATAAAGCTTGACATGAAAAACATTTTTTAAAAACTAAATTCAGTAAGGTAAATTATATAAAAATTAACTGACGTGGAAGGATGTACTTGTACTGTATGTACACGATCTGTCACTAATTGTTTGTCTAATTGATGTCGTGACAAAGCTTATTCCTCATTATCAAATCCACCAGTCAGTGTAATCCTTCTTTGGGAAGATGAGTAACCACAAACATTTTCACGTCGCCACTGTTCTTTAAAATATCTTATTTCCCGTAACTGAGCACCATTTGCCATTTACTGCATATCCAAATGATGTACTGGGTTTGCATATTCTCTTTCAGTCAGCTTCCCGTTTGAAAATATGGACCATCATATTAGTAATTTATAATGGTCACATATGATATGAAGATTTTATGTTGTTAATTAGGACATTATGTGATAGCTTCACTATGCATGTCATTGCCCACTGTTTGGATAAGCTTCACTGTATCCTTGCATCAGCAACAAATACTGACATATCAGGGTTATTTGCTAACAAATATGTTTTTGAACAGCACACACTCTAAACCATGTAGCAGAGTGTATTATGGTGGCACATGCATCTACACAAACCTAAAAAGCAGTTTGAGATGTGACCTACCACAAAAAAAGTGTCATGAGGCAAGGAGAAAGTGCCCTGCACTATTGCTTATCATGTAAACATTTTTGGTTTTATTTAGTGTTTTAATGCCTTCTATTCAAAATTTTGAGTAGGCATTAATGAGTAGGCTAATTTTACTTCAAAATCTATCACCATCACAACAGACCTACCCGTGTAAGACATAAAATTATTTTGTTTTACAAAAAAAATGAGGAAGAAAGAGAGACGCACAAGCATTGTGAAACCATCATGAATACACTGTATACCTTATTTTTATATTTTATATTTGGTCTTATCTTCTATAGCTAAAGTTTTTCTGTATTTTATTCCATAATTTATTTCTTATTGATAATCTTTTTTTTTTTTCAAAATCACGGGCAGTTGTATAAGCATTTCACTGCATATCGTACTGTGTATGACTGTGTATGTGACAAATAAAATTTGAATTTGAAAGTCAAAACTGCTTATGCTGAATTTCCTATTCACTGCTGTTTAAGGCAAAAGTGAAAGAAAAAAAAATCAGGAATACATGTAATTTATCTCATCTAAATAAAAAATAAAAAAATCTTAGCTGTTTATGTGCATTACAATGCGAACGAGTTTATCAGCAGCAATATTTGGATACGTCTCTGCCTCTGAACTCAACCTAAACCTTTGGTGCAAGGAACAAATGCTCAAAATGGACTTTGGTGATTTGTATGGTAGACAGTAAATTTTATGCATTTATTTTCTCTTAAAAAGTGTTTTTTTTTCATTAAATTTCATTATAAGGCAGACAACACACATTATTTAAAGGTGACAGAGGACATTTGCGCAGTACCATCTTACGCCAAAAAGTGTGTTATTGCTTATGAAAAGCACAATGACAAAAAACTGAAGTAAGTTAATATTGTTCTGCACCAAGTAGGGGAAGATTTCTCAAAACCTTTGCCAGGAACAACTTTCAGCAAAAAAGTTTTTCAGCAATTTTTTTTTTTCCCAATAATATTCTGGTGATTTATTAGAGTCAAAGCTTTTTATCCGCTAACATTTCACCAAGTAAACATCATAGGTCTATGTTGACATGATTAATATGTCTGTATGTTTGCTTTTGGGTTATGGCCGATGGGATTATTAGCATTTCTTTAAACAAATATATATAGAAAAAAAAAAAGACAGACCCTTTAAACCTATACTTTAAAGACCCATGGGGTTCCTTACATCACACTTTGAGGACCACTACTGCAGGACACATCGGCTGAGACAATGGTCAAATTGGGTAATGTTAAAAAGAGGGAAATTTTTCACTGCATACACAAACTCAACGGCATAAATGTTTTTTTGTTTTTTGTTTTTAAGACATCGACTTCTTACTTCTTTTAGAGTGCTGTGATGTTTTTTATTTTGCTTATACTTATAACCTCCTATAATTATTCAATGAATGACTGAAGATTTAAGAACTAGAATAAAAAGCCCCAAGAGTCCACAGGGTTCACTTAACAATGGTAACTAGATTGCCTAGTCAAATTTCTGTTGGTTGTTCTACATGACAGGTCAGATTACACTTACATTAATGCTCGCACCCAGGGACAATCTGTCCAGATCAGACTGCAAGAGGGCACACTGTATGCAGCCTGGGTTGTGCAGTGTCATGTTGATGTGGTTTTTCACTTGTGTCAGGTTTGAATCTAGCAAATCCAAGTCTTTCTGAGTTGCATTCAAGGTGTACAGCAACAAGCTGGTGTTTTGGTGAACTGAACACACAACATTCAAATTCAAGATGCAAGTAGAAGCACATATTTTAAAGTAAACACACAATCCTGAGTCAACAAAAATTTATTTTTGTTGACTCAGGATTGTAAAGAAGTACATAAGAAAGAAAAGAAATAACTAAGTAACTAAGAATTGTTAATGTCACATCTGCTTGAGCTTAGGATTCCAGGCAAAAATAGTGATCTCACCTACAATTATCATTGTTTAGATATTTGCACTGCAAATCAGTGAATATTCGAAAGAATTAAGCTTTAAACAGTCCTTGATTGACAGGCATTTTTTTATTATTGCATTTACTTCTAATAAAAACTAAAAATTTCTTCTAGTAGAATGAGACATCTAATATTGAAGTGAATAAATATGCCTTAATGTATTGGTCTGATAGCCTTATATATTTTTTTTCTCAACAATATTTTTATTGATTTCAAACAGGGATATAACAGGGTAAACATGTAATGTTTCAATATAGATTTTATAACCCCCTTATAAACCCTAATAGCCTTATATTTTTACATGATAATCTCATGATAAAAATATAAAATATTAGATAATATAAAAATATTATATAATTCAAACTGTATTCAAAATCTCACTTGTCAAGATATAAAGTTTGCGGTTTGAATATTTTTCTTATCACTTTAACTAATTCAATATTTAAAAAAAAAAGACATTTATAGTTACTGATTTTAATATTTTTACACTTTGAACTCTTCTTGAACTTTGAAATGCTTTTTGTATTGCTTTATTATGCAGTTCGACAGGTGGTTTTAAATCTCTCCTTAGTGTAATGATGATATAATGCACTGAAGGATGCTAAAATTCTGTTGATGTGCCGTAAAATATAAATAAAATTCAAGGAGTTTACTTTGTGCCATTCCTGCAGCAGAGTCCAGAGCCGGGTTAATTACGCCTTCTAGTCCTCTTTGGATGTCACTGCCTAGCAAAGGACCAATTTCTGTATAATATAAAAGTTCCGTTTAAGCAGACATTATATTATATATTATATGATATAGACATTATATTATATATTATATTTAGATTAGCAACAGAAACACAATCTTCACATGGGCACAGTCACTTTGACTCACCTTTAATGTTATATGTGACATTATCCACAATTACAAAGCTCTCAGTCAGCACTTGGTCTATTTGCTGTTGTAGAAAAACATAGATATACAGCATGTTAAAGGGTTTATATTTTCCATTCCTTATCTAGACTAACACCTAACCACACAACTAGACAGAAACTGTCACAAAGCCAAACCTTAGGATTGTGCCTTATCATCAGCCCCACAGCTGTTAACTTTCCATAAAAAACATTCAGTGTCCATAAATGTTCCTGGTAGAAAAACCAGAGGCTATAAAATGAATGAGATATCCTGTGCCCCTGTCAGTGTCTTAACATGATGTTATATGAGGTTGTTAGGACAAAGAATCCCTGGCTGGGATGTAAAAACATGGCAAACCCAAATAAAGCATTGAATAAGGTGTTTCTTTATTGGGATATTTACCTTAGGAATAGTGTTGACATAGCTTTGGAGATTTTTTAAGGAATTGTTGAATTCACCTGGAGCAGAGCTCATGTTCTCATGGGTGTAGGTATTGCTTAAGAACATACAAACGTTCCCTGCCCTAAGAACACATATTTAATAAATCACACCATTTAATCAAAGAGAAGCAGGAAGTGAGACATGAGTGACATATTATATTCAAATCATGACTATATTTACAAGTAAGGAAATAAGTAAATAATATAACATTACTGACAATAAGAATTTCTCAAAATTAAACAGCACCACCAAGATATGAATTAGGGATAATATTTTTAATGAGTCATAAAAAATGTGAAAAATAGCTTTTGACAAGCTACAATAATTACCTTTAAAAATTATATACCTAAAATTCCTGTAACACTAGGGAGCAATGAAGATTTACAACTCTACCGGGAACTTTTTAACTTACAGTATAAAGACGGTGATTAGAAAAGTGATCCAGTAAAAGCATCGTCGTCTGCAGTTGATGCTCTTGGTCTGCTTTTGGTACATGTAGCCCCCACAGTTCCCACAACAACGGCAGCAAGCGAAACACAGGCCAATTAAGGGCATGAAGAGGATGTACAGAATTCCAATGGCCACGCATACCAGAAATCCCAACTCATATCGCAGAACCTTTATACACAATCAGAGAGAGTAAATGTAGAATGGGTATACCAAAAAAAAAAACAACATTACATGGATTACTAGGATGTGTAAACTCTTGGATTGTATACACTGAGTCATTTCTAGTTTTTCCACAGAAATTTGTATACAAAAATAACAATTCCAATAAAGCTTGACAATGGTTGTCTTTCTATTATGACACTCAATGACATGTTGCATTAGTCACTACAGGGAAGTTATTTGTTAAAACCCATGAAATGACACTGCAGCACGTAATGCTGCAATAATAGCCTATTGTTAAAACATACACTATATTGCCAAAAGTATTCGCTCGCCTGCCTTCACATGCATATAAATATGAGTAACATCCAATTCTTAATCCATAGGGTTTAATATGATGTTGGCCCAAGCTTTGCATCTATAACAGCTTCAACTCTTCTGGGAAGGCTTTCCACAAGGTTTAGGAGTGCGTTTATGAAAAGTTTCGACCATTCTTCCAGAATTGCATTTGTGAGTTTAAACACTGATGTTGGGCAAGAAGGCCTGGCTTGCAGTCTCCACTCTAATTCATCCCAAAAGTGTATCTACCTTGCTTTGTGCACGGGTGTGCAGTGTTTGGGCTCAGACGCAGTCTACCACTTTAAAAGTAGACTCAAGACACATCTCTTTAATGTGGCATATGCATAATACATCCCATAACCTCGTACTCCAGTACATCTAAATGCACACTATTATCTAGTGCTGCTAATATCCTGAACGGCAACTACGCTAATTCTTTCCACCTGTTCTTCATTTTTCTACTTATCCCAAGGCATCTGGAGATTGTGCCAGCTCCAATAGACAAAGACCAGCCCCCAGCTGAGCTCCCAGTAATCCAGTGGCTGGCCTCTGCACCTGCTGAATCATCCCTGTGCTGACCTGGACTCCATGTTAACTTAGACAACTTCTGTTATACTGAACCTCCAGCAGCCTACGACACATGATGTCGTTATATAATTCCTGTTATCCGTTATCACCCAAATGAGGATGGGTTCCCTGTTGAGTCTGGTTCCTCTCAAGGTTTCTTCCTAATGCCATCTCAGGGAGTTTTTCCTTGCCACAATTGTCGACACCCGTGGCTTGCTCATCAGGGACAATCTCATTATTATCTAAACACATTTTTTCCTCCCTGATACACTCCTCCAATTAATTTTATTTTCATTTTGTGAAGCTGCTTGACCATTGTTAAAAGCGCTATATGAATAAAATTATATTTAATTGAAAATTGAATTGGACTGTAAGGGGCCATCCCTTAAACACACTCCTAAACCTTGTGGAAAGCCTTTCCAGAAGAGTTGAAGGTGTTATAGCTCCAAAGGGTGGGTCAACTTCATATTAAATCCTATGGATTAGGAATTGTATGTTACTCAAGCTCATATGCATGTAAAGGGAGGCAAGCGAATACTTGACAACATAGTGTAACTATGTGATACCACCAGTGTCATACAAATGGTTGCTACATCCATCTTAAATATAATACCTGGAGAAGAGTGAAAATAGGAATTTATACTATATTCAATATCTCTTATCCTGTGTAGGGTCTGTTGGGGCCGGAGGCTATTCAATCAATCCCCCAACCTGTGGGGTATGAGGTGTCCGTGCTAATCACTAAAAAGTAATGTGATTTTTTTTCTCTCTCTCTCTCTCTCCCTCTTTACATACTTGAGTTATTGTTGTTTTACTTGTGATGTCCGTGGAGTTCAGAAGTTGAATGAAAAGATCTAAAAAATATATATAAAAAAAAAAAAGAGCACACATACTTAGATTGTTGTAATATTACATAGTTTACTGCTTAAAACCACTTAAAAGTATTGAGCTTTTGTATACCTCTCAAATATTAATAGAATTTGTTTTTGGTGTTTGTGTTCAAAGCTCACAAGCACAATATATACTATATTATTACTAATTATATTAAGTATAGAAGGAGAAGAACTCAATCTACAATTGAGTATAGAAGGAGAAGCAAAAATGTTTTTTGTACAAGAAGTGAAAGTATATTTCATAACTCACTGTTATATTTAAGGACAGGATTAATATGGCATTTTCAGTTGATCATTTTGTAACTAAAAGTCATAATGTCCAGCAGTTCCTGTGAAAACGCTCTCACAATGCCAGATTGCAACTAGATTTGCTCTAGTTCTGTTTACAGTTAAAGGTATTGTGACACAGCAGCAATTTTGGTTTTGAAAAGGGAACTGGACATCTTTAATTACTGTATTTTGTGTTTATCCTCTTATTACAATTTAGAGCACAGTACATCTAGTTCCAGCTGGTTGCATGGCTTTCACAGATAAAAACAGAGCCTTGTTTGGTTTGTTGCCAAAACAGCATAAATAAAATACTTAATTTTAAGATAAATTTATTAACTATTTTCTACACTAAACCAAAGAACAAAACACTAAGTCAATAAAAATGCCAGTGAATGGAACTCAGTCCTTTCCTCAGCACATGAATTTTTTTTTCTCCATCTTGTCCAAAACTGATCTCATAATAATGTCTGAATCCACAACATTAATAATGGAGAAGCATTTTTTTTTAACCTTTGATAATTTTATTGTTCAGCTTATAAAGTTGAATCAATCACGTACCATAAATGAAGAGGTTTTATTTAGAGTTGCCCTTTTTCAAACCTATTTCACGTCATTTCATGTTATCACGTCAACAAAGTCTCCCGTGAATGTTACTCACTGCGTACATGACCCACTAAAATTATTTACTTCTCCGATTTCAATTTGTTTGTGTCTTATCAGCTCATTACTAGCCGACTTGAAGGTCACTCCTTATTTATGTAGCTGATGTCATAAGTTGTTTAAACTAGGCTTCTCCATCATGATAAATGTTTTGCCAACAACATTTGTTGTAAAAAGACGTCTTAAAAAGATTAGATAGTGCTTTCCTGAGAACCTGCTTTTTAAAGACATGCATGTGACCGGACTCAGTGGCAGAAGTAGTAAAGATCAGCTTCCACCTTTTCCAAAAAAACATATACTTTTTTTAAATCACACTGTGATGAAAAGCAATATATAGCATTTAAACTTCAGGAAGTACCAATCCCGCTCTTTAAGTAAGCGCCTTACTACTGATTAACCAGATGTTTAAATAAGGTTTATAGATTTAACAGACCTTAATGATCTTTTGGTAATGACCTCCCTGCTCGGAAAATAAAAACACTTCCTGATGGATAATAAATTATACATTTAGAATGAACCCATGTTCTGACTACACATCCCCTTTACCTTACAGCCTTGTATGGAAAGTCAAATGTATTTATTTATTTATTTTTTACCATGGACTACCTATAATGTAAACTTAAATGATATTCTCTTCTCTCCTTCACGTGTAGCATATTCACAAAAGTGCATTAGAAGAAGAATACAAGGACATAACTAAAAATAAAAATTCAACGTACCTTTGGGAAAAGGGTTGGGTTGGACAGAGCTCAAAAAGGAATGTACAACAGATGACATAAAAAATACATCATCTGGAGATATATAGACAGGCCCAGACTCCGGACCGTCCAGTTCTGGAGGAATTATTTCACCAGGACAATGCTCTGCAGTCGCACACAGCCGAAGATAGAGCAGCAAGTTAACCACCCTAAGAATTAGCCTTGTACCGGTCCCCATTTTGCCAAGCAGTAAACAAGGCACTGTATTTTAATTCATGGTTACTGGTCTTTAACACCTTCCCAACGCATCTGAGAGACAGAGAATGAAATTCAGTGTAGATACACAAAAAATTTATATAAATATTCCTCATGACTACTATGTTTGCTACATGATTTCTTAGAAATGCTCTCATTTAGACTTGTGAAATTCTGGTATATCACAAGTTACCGACTGTCTGACAAACCATCTGATCAGAGTTCCTTCACTTACAATAACCAGCATTAAATATCATTATTCCACTGGCGCAGCAATAGGAAACTGTAAACAAATTAAGCTCTCATGTGCACACAAAACGCAAAGCGCGCACACACATACACAGTAAGGGTAAAAAGATTCTATGATAATACACAAAAAGAGAAGTTACCTCCACCCTCGTAAAAGAGGGACTTGCTGTGTCCTAAACAGGATCAAATAGCTTGACTTGCCAAGGTTAGTAAATAAAGAAAGCGGACCTGTGCTCTGGAGTTGACAAATGCAATTAAAGGGTAGGAGGGAGCAGAAAAAGGAGTGAGGAAGGGGAGGGCTTCTGTTAGAAAAGGAACATCAAAGGATACATAATGTGGGAAAGAAAAAGCTGCCAATAAGTTATACTGACATTGAAAAGTTCAACTTTTAGAATCTGAACTTACTTAAAACACATTTTAAAATATTTTAACCAATTGAGATTTTAGGCCATAAACAGAACAATATTTCCAACGTAAATGTAAAGTATGTACTCTGCTGTCATACACTGGTTTCACAACACAAGTTTTATTGTCAAATGCACAGTAAAGAAACATGTTCCCCCCCGTACAATGAAATTCTTTCTTTGCTGTCCCCTAATGAATGCCACAAAAAAAAGAAAAAAAAGAAATTAAAAAAAAGCATTAAATAGAAGAAAATATAGGTATAAAAAAAATAATAAAAATAAAAAAGGTATAAATTAAAAGCAGAATATGAAAATATGTAAAAATATTAAATGAGAATATGAATATATATTATATACATATACACTCACACTGTAAACAGTCCACGTAGTGTGCAAATTACGCAAGTGTATGGTTCGCAGTGTGTGCGCGCGCAAAACAGCAAAGGTTTGTGCAAATCACTATGTGAGGTATTCAAGGTGATATAGGAGCACAAACATGTAACGGCACAGACCAACTATGCAAGAAATGGGCTGGTTAGATTAGAAGCCAGGAGCAAATTTCCAGGTACTCAAACCATCATAAAACCAAATCAAATTTGATTACTAAACATGTAAGGGATTTTGGTGGTTAGCAGACTCAGCCATAATGCAATATAATAATGCAATCATTATATTAGTTATGAAAATCTAAACGTGTCTTAACTTGGATCTCTTACGCTGAAAAGATGATAAGCACCAACATGAAGTTCATACTCAAGATAGTGTAACAGATAATTCAGAATTTCACTACAGGACGTGTTCAGACAAATAAAAAGAAGAAGTAGACTTCTTTGCTTACAACCTGAGATCGGTGCATCCAATTAGCATACTGCATAATGATATACGTGTGAACCAATATGCATTTCAAGAAAAGGTGGTATAAATGCAAGCTTTTATTTTACATTATGAAATAGCAAGTCAGTTTACCTTTGAAAATGGCTATAAGCCTTACTCTGAACTTCCTAAAAACAGTCTTTATTGTACAAGTCCACTTGCTGTTTACGACTAAGAGCAGAAACGAGACTTCCTCCTTGTGAAAGTTTAACCTTTGTACCTGCAAACACTCCGGTTTCAGCGCTCATCAAAGAAGAGTGAAGCTGAAAGAGTTCATATAATCACATTGCAACTTAGAAAAAGGCGAAATACAGATTTACGTGAAAATTGGTTTTATTATACCATACACGAATCATCAATAGCAGACAATAGAAAAAAATAGATTTATCAAACAGCCACTATCAAAGGGGCTCGACAGGAACATGAAAAAGGGTTTAACCCTTTACTGTCAATTTGGTGAAAACTCCCAAAAGTAACACAGGACATTTGGAAGGTATTTGAACAAGAATGTTATTGGAGGCTTTTTATATAAAACATCCAAAGAAGTCAGCAGAATACTTTTGCTGATTTTGGATAACGCTTTCACCATAAAGAACAGAGAACCAAAATGCAGAATGCCCTCTGGTGTTGTAATCTAGTATATGCCTAGGGGTTTTAAAAGCTTAACGATTCTTCTTTTTCTCCCCACAAATAATTTTTCGCTCTTTACTTATGAGAAATAGAAAAAGGCAAGGCCACCTTTCTCTAATGAAAATGGCAGAAAACTGACAGTGTAAATGTGATGTATACACACATGATGCAATGCTGCAAAAATAAATACATTGTACACTGAAACCCTAAGATAATCCCAGAAATAAATGAACCCTAAGACTAATATCTCTAAAGACACTGACTACAATGCATGGGTTTTGTTTTTGTTTCTTTTTTTTTCCATTAAAATGCAAGTCCTTAGAGCTGATCTAAAGACCAGTAAATACAATTACACTTATACAGACCTTAGCTACAGTCTTAAATATACAAGCACAAATACACAAACAAAATTATGAAAAGTATTCTTCATAGAATCAAATACACAATAGTTGAATTGAATTATCTTGCTCTTAGCTCCTTGGTCTGTAGCATATATATAAAAAAAAGAAACAGAACATAACCATTTTTGAGAAACTAAAATAAATCACATACTCTTGTTGAGAAAAAGAGGTGCTTTGCGTATGCATTTGAAACCACATGGTGAGAGTACCATGAAGACTTTAATAGGTATTGAGTTGCCTACTTTCCTGTACAGATTAAAAATCTCTTTCACAAAAACATTAACTCAAATTATTAAGCATAAAAAGGGGAGCTCCTGTAAATAATTAGCTTCTCTTGCTGTAAACCTTACATCTGGAACATGCAGATTCCAGACACACATGCCATGGAACCTTTAGTCCACATTTAAACAGGACCTCAGCTTTGTACCGCAAAGTAAACCTTAATAATACAAATTACCATCATATATAAATCTACCATTTTCCAGTTACATATTTAATCAAATTTGACTTTTAATAATCGGGAAGGATAAAAAGAAACAAAAATGTACTATAATTTTCTTTTAAGAAAAATAGATCAAAAATAGAGTGGCAACAGTGCAAAGGATATTCAGGGTTTTTTTTTTGTTTGTTTGTTTTTTTTACTTGCTCATAATTTTTCCCTTACAAATTGCTAGAAAAATAAAATAAAATAATAATAATTAAAAAAAAATTAACAATGAGAAAAACAAACACCTTTTTGGAGCCTGGCTTCATGGTCCACGTCTGCTTATGACCATACTGAGCATGACCACAACTCCAGTACCATCGAGGCTTTCACTTATTTGCTTATTTTATTAATTTATTTCTTTATTAAGAGATTTTACGTAGTGGTTCTCAACTCCGGTCCTCAAGCTCCGGAACTGTACAGGTTTTTGTTCCAACCAGGTCCTACAAAACAAATAATTTAGCGTTGGTTTTGAATCTGAGGTGCACATAATAGTTATCATTAGATGATTCAATAAAAGAACCCTTCCATGTGAAGTGAGCATAACAGAAACCGCCATGCATAGTTAAGCACAGCACCCACTGAGACCCGAGGTTGGAACAAGAACCCACAGAGATGACTGCCTTCACTAACTGCTGAGGCTCAGAGAACTCAAATGGACCAAACACTGAATTTCTCTCAGGCACAAATGCACAGTGAGCTCCTTTAAAAGAAAGAATTGAATAATGAAATTAAACTGTATCAAAGTTAAATCCTACAGTATGCGGCAAATCACAATTTCACAAGTGGAAAAACACAGTCTGGCCAATGAGGACTCCTCGGAGCAGAACACTGTGACAGGAAGGCTGGCTTTACTACAACGTGATTGCCTCTCTGAACACAAGCAGGCAATTGGTATTGCCCGTTCCCTATCTATGCACAGTGAGTTTTCGCAGTCTACGGGGCCGACTGGGAGCTGGGGTTGTCGCTCTTGCTCTCCTGGCTGGAGGGAGCTTTGTTGTTCCACGGGCTGTTGTTGCCCAAAGCTGGGGAGTTGCTGAAACTGTCCTCATCATCGATGCCATTGGCCGCATCAAACTGCGTATTCTCCAGCCGCGTGATCAGCCGCTCATCCTCGTCCCCGAACTCCCCTCCCATCAGAGTGGGCTCACCTACCACCATCACGTCCTGCAGGGGACAGCAAGGGGTGCAAACATTATCCCCGTAACACGGGGGAGGGTGTTCAGGGGTAGAAGAGACTCGGTAACTTCTGGCACCGTCCTTTCCCCATTCCAACTTCAGAGGTCATTAAGACCTCAGAGCTCAAGCAATGTGTGCCCCACTGTAATCAAGAAGGCCAGCACAGTTTGGCAGCCACAGAAACTCTAAGCACCAATTGCTGCCAATAAAAAGAACTTGAAATCCAACACGAAGTTTACTAATTGGGAACCATATTCTACTATGGACTAAATATGTAGCCCTGTCTATGAGAGAAAAGATCAGCGGTGGGCATCCCTGATCCTTTAGTGCTGCATGGGTTCATTCCACCTCGGGTCTCCATTACTGGCTGTTTCAGGAGCTCAAATCACAAACCAGGCTCTGATCAAATAACTGAGAAAATAGCAAAGAAAACCCACAGACCTGAGGCCCTGAAGGACCAGGGACTGCCCAGCATTGGATCATGTCCACTTGTCTCTATATTGGGTCTGTCTTTTCTTTGAACTCTTTTTTTTTTTTTTCATTCATGCAAAGCTCTCAGTCCCACCACCCATGCACTCATTGTCTAATTACTCAAATGTTGTATAAGGGGAATCAAAATTAGATGCTTACAGGTACCTGGCTGGAGAGCGCAAAACTGCTGGCCGGACTTTTCTTCTTGCTGTTGTTGTTATTGTTGTTGCCCCCACCAGTGCTCACGGTACTGCCGCCGGACATCTTCCGTTTCCGTCGCTTATTTGGCGCTTGTCTTGCCGGCTCAGCTGCAGAGAAATACGACATTTGTGTTACAGTCATGAAGAGCACCTGTCAAATACTAACGCCACAAAGAAGACTGAACTTTCTTCAGGTCCTTTACCTGGTGGGGCAACCATCCTTTGCCATTTCTGAAATAAGCACGTCTTTAAGCAATCTCGCGGACTGAGGCTGTATGTCTTGTGTCTGGACATTAATTCCTGCATGGGTTCCAGGATTACACAAAGCTGAAGAAAACCAAAAAAAACGGTCATATTTATCAGAATTCACAGGGGCTATTATCACTACATGGTAAACATATCAGGGAAAAAATATATACAAGAGTACCACAACAAAAATAAGACCAATGTGGATCTTTTAAAAACTTTGCCCACAGTAAATTCTTTACCCTGTAGTAAACATAATTCGAGCATTTGTATGCAGGGAAATCCTGGACATTTTTCAAAAAGAATTGCAATTGCGTTTCCCATATGTGGATGCATAAAGTGTGACATAATTCAAATGCAAGTTCAAATTTTGCATTACCGTTTGCTTTTTTCGCTTTCGCGAACGAACACTAACTGCCAAATTTCAAATGAAAAAGCAAAGTCCATTTGCAGTTGCATTTCACATGTCCTACAAGTTATGAGCCTGTCAGGACAGAGAAGCTATTACAAATAAATATTTTTTATTTACTTCTCCTGTTACAGCCTGCTGGAGCTAAATCTGTCAGAAACGCTGCTTTCCAGCGCTCTATAGCGATAGAGTCACTAAGGGACCGTCTAAAAAGTGTATGACCAAGACCCAACCGTTTGTTTACAGAAGTAAACAAACTGTAAATCTTGTTTACACAAGATTACAAAAAAATACCTCACAGGAAATCAAACATATTACACTGTTAGGCTACAGTATGGATTATTTGTTTATTTATTTGTTTGTTTAATTGATTAATAATTGTTTTAATGTACATTTAAAAATAAATGATTGCACAGACAATTCTTGTTCAAATAAAACAGATAATTTGTTAAATGAGAGTTGGGGTGTTTTTTATTATTAAAAAAAAAAAATCTAAATGCAGGTATGAAAATTAATGCACTTTGGTACAGTCTATTATGAATTGCAAAAAAATTACAATTAAATCAACAAAACTCAATAACTTTTTTGCTATAGAAATTTCAAATGTAAAACCAACTGTTACTGTAAGTCACTCTATCCTTGCTGATAATTACAACCATTCCCTTTGCAATATTCAGTTTAATAATGTTTATTTTTTTTTTACACATTTTTATAAAAAAAAAAAAAAAAAAGTGGATTACACATGTAAAAGCAGTTGTACTATAACGAACTATCATTGCTAATAACCATAACCATTCCTTTTTCTCATTCAGTCTGATTCAATTTTTTTTTTCTTTGCAAAAAATGAATGTTGATTTAAAGGAGGAATATTAAATATATTCTTCATCTGTGGCCTGATCTTTAAACGCGCAAGTTTATTTATTTTAGGCCAATTATACCATAAAAAATTACACCATACAGTATATGGAAAAGTAAAACTGACTTCCCAGCTAATTAGGTCTCCAAGTTAGCTAGTTACTTTTTCTGTTAATTAATGCTGTAAATGTATGTTGCATGTAGCACCTTGGTCCTAGAGGAACGTTGTTTCATTTCACTGTGTACTAACTGTACATGGTTGAAGTGACAATAAAAAAAAAAAACATGAACTTGACTTGACTAAATTATACAGATTGCTATAGGATTATGGCAGACCACCACCAGCCAAAAGACAAACAAACAAACTCACTTTAAAAAAAAAATATCAACATTTGTGAATGGTCTTTTCATGGTGCACCATATGCATTACAATCTATAACTTTGCTGAAGACTTAAAGCACCAAAAGGTCAACTAAAGTTTCAGAGTTTATAAGAAGTACATAACTTAGAAAAAAAAGGACAGAATTATGTTTGCTTATAACAATAACCAAAGTGCATTATATCATCACATTGCACAGCTAATGTTACTCAGGTGCATACTTACTCGGAGGTAGTTTAATGTTGAATTGGACAACCCACATCTTGTGATGTTTTTTGACAGCTGGTCAAGCATCTGAGGGTCTTGCGCCTGTAAGGATATAAAAATAGTAATGGTAAAAATCCCATACATGTGCTTAAAACAATTTGGTCTTGATTTTTAAAACATTTGTAAACAAAATATTGCATGGCCAGGTGCTAATAATGTTATTAGTAATCTCATTTTATAGAAAATAATATGCAGGTGAAAATAAGTCAAAACAAAAATATTTTAAATATTCATATAGCACCATCACCTGGACAATCTCAGTAACTTCAACGTAAATTGGGGAATAATAACTTATAAATTACTTGGGTTTAATACAAATACTAAATACATCCTTATACAAAAAAAAAGTATTCTGGTGTCAATGATCCTGGAAACACAACAAAAAAGGTTGTAAAGTTGTTATTGGTTCGAAATATGAACATTAGACACTCACGTGCATGGCCAATATGCTGCGTGGAACGACTTCACGGTGCTGTCTGATGCTGAAATGCCACGTCTTTATGCGCATCATATCGTCAAACATGAACTCCAGATATAGCCTGCCTTCTACACAAACCTATGGTTTTGGAAGCAATTATAAAAATAAATAAAAAAAGGTGTCTACAAAGGCGAATTAAAACTCAAAGTTCAACCAGCAGAGGTAGCTACAGAACCATTCAAAGAAAGATAATATCCACAGAAACCTGATTTTACAGATTTGTCACCATTTAAGTATTACAGTTGAAACTAGTTTTTACATGTACTTTGGATATCGAATAAAGTGTCTTGTGGGTCACACAAATGTAGTCCACAGAATAATAATCTAACTACTGTAATTGATGGTGGATAGGACATCCTGTATGGAGGCACTTAATGGAGGGTGTCCCCAGAATCACAAG
>JAQMYJ010000039.1:15518004-15538121 GCA_030014305.1 Clarias laeviceps | reverse complement strand
TGAACTCTAATAATAAATAACTAATAATAAATTTAAACACCAGCCTGCAGAGAGAATGACTGCTTATATGTTACATGTCTAACTATATTTTAGACCTTACTTAAAACTCTTGTAATGATTTTTACTTAATAAGGACTGATTTAAGCTTATACTTAAAACAATTTAAAAAAAAATCTTATGTCACATCTGAGCAGCTCTAAACATTTATTCAGCATTTTCTAGTCCCTTCAGATAGTGATTTCGTCACAGCATGCAGCTTTAAAATTTTGTTTGGTTGTTTTTCTTCCAATAATTGTATTGAAATTTTTTTAATTTTTAGATGAATATGACTATAGGTAGCTAACCGAGTTGTCGATATCAATTTCTTCTAAACATTCTACTCATAAAACAGGGAAAAAATGCTTTTCTTGCAATGGTCAACATATTTCGTGTCATGATTCAATCTATTCTCTTCTTCGTGGTTCATAATTTGGGCCGCTGGGAGTGGAACAAATCACTCTGGATTTGATGGGTTAAATAAAAAAAAAAAACTCGGAACTCGCTCAGGCCGAGCAGTAGCTGCTTCTCACTACACAGCTGGTCACTAAGAAACTTAGGGTGAAGCATCACAGGCAGGAATATCAAGAAGTGCTCCATGTCGAAGAGATGCACCAGGCCTCAAGCCTGAGTGGACAAACATTAAACGTCTTTGTAAATGTTCAACAAAACTTTATAGAACAGAACAGATCACCTGTGTAAACATAGGCTTGCCATTCTGTGTGACCATGGTGCACTGATCACAGTCAAGGGACACAAAGTTGCTGTGTAAAGACTCCTTAGGATGCTTTAATACATAGAAGAGTTCAGTGGCTCCTCCCTCAAAGATGCTTCTAAAGTAGCGAGGAATCAGTGTCCGGCCAATGGCTTCAAACACAAAAAGGTTAGGGGTTAATACAGACACATGACATGACACGTTACCCTAGAGAAATATTTAGCTAAACATTTTTTTTATTTAGATTTTATTTTAGAAACAAAAAAAATAAAAGGCGTCTTACTGTATCGTTTAGGACCATCTTCCAAACAAAATGTGATTGTTAACATGGCATCATCTTCAAAAAACTCTGTAGTGAAGGCATCCCACCACAGATTGTCACAATCCTGCTGGGAATTAAAAGAAACATATCATACTCTCTGGGACAAACCTTTTTTTTTTTTTTTTTTACTACCAACTATTGTAGTCCATATATTAGCACAAAAGCAGACTTTTTGTTACCTCTGTCCAGTTCTGCAGTCGTTTATTCAGTTCAAATATTCTGTAGTCTGTCTGGTTTCCATACGGCGTATGCCTCCTGTGATAAGACACAGAAATTAGTGGAGGTACAGCAAAATGATTTAAATGGTGTTCACTCATGAAATTGACCATACAAATGTGTGCCAGATAACTATGCTTTATAACAGATTACATGTTCCATGGACAAGCAGGTTCAATAGGCTGCTAATATAATAAACATGAACAATTGTTTCTCTTGCCCACCATCCAGAGAGGGTGGAGGAAAAACCTGCTTCCTTATCTTTCACAATGCAAAATTTTTCAGCCTGTGAGTATATTTCATGGTGGTGTGATGCTCTGATCATTTCTGAATGCCCAATCCGGCTAAACTACACACATCAACTACACATGCATTCTGAACATAGTAAGAACTTTTAAACTGTTAAAAACTGCCTTTTACAAATGATGAAGCACTTTTTTGTTTTTACAAGTACGTTGCAATAGACATTTTATATTATGTATAATAATGTCTTATATTTGTGATATGAGAAAAGAAATCCACAGCTCATAGGCATGGCCTTGCAATCTTAGAAATATCATCATGGTGGGACAAAGGGTATTATGCCTACACTTGGTCTTTATCTCCCTGGGGTTCTACTACTTCCTCATTTTGTTAGGATATCTGTATTAATCCTCTTGCATGAATTAGTGGGCAGCATAATTAAGAGTTCAGAAGAACTCCAACTCTAACAGAAAGAACAGTCTATTACTACTATAACCATTACAACATACAGTATATGTAGGGCCAACAGCTCTGTCTTAAACACAACTACGGTAATAACATTGTCCAATGAGGAGCCTGGGTTTTAGCTTGGATATTATCAAGTTGTTAATCCGCACATCAAACCATAATCAGCAGAATCAACACAAGCCTACAATAATGACTGAATAACACACACTCACCCTATTCCAGGTTCCATGTACGAAGGAGTGTACATAGGTGTAGGGCTGTAAATTTAAAGCACATCATAAAAACTGTAATTAGACATTCCATCACTGACATTTTAATTTGTAGACTATTCTATATTTAAAAAATTTATTAATTAAAAATACAAATAATTATGATTCCTTTGTGCAACATCGGTTAAAGGAAGATGTCTTACCCCACATCTCTGTCCAGCATAGTGCCTGGGTGAAATGGGGGGAAGGCACTACCGTTCGGAGGCTCCTTTGGGGAGTACAGCTTGAACGACTTGGACGAACAGCCTAGAAGAGAATAAGAAAATCCAGCTTGAATGAATAACACTCTTCTGAAGTAAGGTGCAATTGAATATACACCGTTTTTCTTTTTTGCTTAAAGACAGAGATGATGTGAAAGGGTCACACAAGACAATATCAAAGACATATTTGGAATTATTTTGCTTCAATTATAGTTTCAGGATAGTTGGCTGGAGTGTGAAATACTGAATTCAGCCAAAATCTACAATCCTCCTTTCCTGCACTCACAAACACGGTACCATGTGACCACATGACATTGGGTTGATCTGCTGCTTACTCTACACACAGCCCATCCCCCCACTTATTTTGTTACTGTTAACTCCTGCTTGTCTAGCAGTGCCATTTTGCCACAAACCACAGGCACAAATACTTTACACACACATGCGCACATGCAAAAAAAATAAAAAGATTAAACAAAACAAAAAAAAAAATAGATTGAGAGGAGGGCCCACAACAAGATCTACACTCAGGTTTTTGCACTTGGGTTAGAGCATTTGTTCAAAGATTAAACCAAAAATCTTAATTTTAATGATGCAAAACTTGCACCATATTAGGTGACTCATTCATCTTTAATTATATTCAAAAAATTGTCACTGCATTGCATCTACAGAAAGTCATTAGTCATATTTAAACCTCATACTAAGTGCGATATCTCCCAGACACCTCTGCATGGACTTGGATGGCTTTGTGAAATATTACATGCAGTAGTTTGTTTTTGCACCTTCTTCGAGTTAAAATGTGAGCGCGTGACGTAAGGAAGCAGAGGCATGCTTTGCCCATCCCCCACAGCCCCCGCGAAACACATGCAAACATGAATCACATAATCCCTCTCTCTGATTTTAACTACACCCACAGGCTCTTGGTTTTTTTTTTTTTTTTAACACCACCACCTACAGGATCTTAAAAACGCTTTTAGGAAATAAAAGCCTAACATTCACTAACTGCATAAGACAGCAAAACTCCGGTATGGCCCAAAGAACAACATATGTTAAAAATAACCACAAAAATATACAAGAAATAAATATCTATTGTCAAAAAGGTCTGATTATCCATACAGTGTACAATTTTCCAGTATAGCCTACATAACATCCTTGACAAAAAAAAAAGAAGAAGCGGCAAGGACGTGCTATTCAAATCAGTGTAAATTTTTCCCTAGCAAATCACAATGATGACAAACTGCTCTTAGACTAGTTCTCTGCTACTCCAGGGATAAAAACTATACTTGTTACATGTTTACAGATATGTATCAACCAGTTTCTGAGCCTCTAAACACCAGAACATAGCTGCTCTTTGCCTATTTACCAATCTTATGCACAGTGAAGGTTGGTTTGAGTGGGGGAAATGCCAATGTTTTCAGTGCAACTGTTAATTTCCAAGAGAGGCAACAGAGGGCACTGAAAAAATTACAAACAGTTCCTTTAAAATTCAAGTGAAATGAGAATCTCCAAGACAACCAACTTCAATCCAAATGACTTGACTTTGACTTGTTCCGACTGTAGATAGATATAGATAAGTTATAAAATAACTTCAAATAAATGTTTTTGTTTAAACTCAGCTTACATACTGTGTAACCCAAAGTGCAACCTCTGCTTCTGATAAATAAAACCAACCCATAAGTGCCAAAACATGCAGTTCCTCAAATGTCCACTGGAGGCTAGCTCCAAAAGTAAGTCAATCCCCATAGAGCCCAATGTAGAAATACCAAAATTTACAACTCAAATAAACATTTACAGCATGGTGCAAAAAAAACTGTTATTCTCAATAGCTATCTTTTCTATTCACTGTATGGTGGCTGAATTTTTATGTAGCTCATCAGATAAATCTATATTAAGTCTTAAAGCTATGCATAATTAGGGGTGTGGCCAATTTGTGAGACAGCTCCAATACAGGTGTCAAACTGCTAGCTGTTTGTCTTGTAGCTTAATTTATCAAAAGAATAGACATGGGACATGGTATAGCTTATGAATAAGTTCAAATGCATTAGCATATAAATTAATGTTAACCACCATAGCATTTTAGCTAAGCTCAAGCTAAGCTCACGAGCTTGTGGGAGGTAACCAAGTTAGGTTGGCGGGTTCCAGCCAGGCTCCATTTGCTCCGCCCATTTTACCATTCATGAATTAATTGGGGTTTATGTGGAGTCGACTCCTGCCAAGTTGGTGACAACCAGAATGTCCACATTTAAGCTTTAAAACTACTTTTGTCCGGTTCTTTTTATAGAGACTATGGTGTAACCTTGGTGAAAACAGATGACTGTTCTGTGTTTCAGAGCGGCAGATGGACTGCTGTGTTGAACACAGACTGTTGATTAATCAGCTGGCAAACAACACAGAGCAAGATTCCCAGTGTGCTGAGTGAAGCATCACCAAATGATTAAGCTCTTTAGATAACACGCTACTGACAGTTGTAGTTTTTTTATTCATTAATGTTTTACACTTAACTGACTGGCTATTCAAATGAAACAGAAAGAACTGAGGTCCAATCAATTAATGCTACTGAATGACAATAACAATAATAAACATTTTACACACAAATGCAATTATTTTGTTAAAATTATAAAAAAAATTAGAAATGAAAATTCAAAAAAAGACTTGCACTATGTTAAAGGCAAGCCCAAGCAAAAGTAGAAAAAAATAATAGAAAATGTTTCAAATGTACCTTTTAACACAAATATAAATCGTTTGGATTTTGTGGGTGAAAAGTTTCAAGGGAGACAAAATAATAATTATAACAGAAACAATAAAGCGATAAGAATACTAATGTATTTATTTTAATACAGGGTGAGCATAAAGCCTTCATTCTTACAAACATCATGACACAAAATCTATGTTTGGTGACATTCATATTGTTTATTGCAATTCACACTTTAACTTTAAACAATCTGCTCCATTGTTCTATTTAGTATAGTTTTCAAAAATATGATTGCACATCTAGTATATGTCTAATATTTTTTAAGATGTGTGCTGAAATCCTAATCAGGCCTTTACATTACAGTGGTTTTTCCCTGGTTGCAAATAAAATGTTTCATTTAAAAAAAAGCATACCCAATACATTTTCACTTTTTTTAAGTTTTTAAGTTAGGTTTAACTAACCTAGGTTACATTAATTCCTAATGTAAGCCCAAATTACAGTGTGATATTACTTTAGATCACTGCAAAAGATGGGTGCATTGGACAGTCTGTAATGAGATCAGCTGTACCCGAGAGTCAGTGTAGGATTATACATCAACCTCTTATACTTTATCCTACTGCCATGAGGGTTTGTTTTCACACTGTGGCGTTTACAAGTTCACAAACCTCGTTTTTCCCCTGTTTTTACATAATCAGCTGTGTTGAAGTGTGTGTGTTTTTTTTTAGAGAAGTACACACTGAAATGTACAGGACCAGAGTTACTCAAGCACCAAGACTGGGAATCTGTGGACTGGAAACCAGTTTAAATCCCAGCTTTAAAGGAAAACTAAGCATGAGTCTCTGATCCTTTATGTGAGCTGGATTACTTACTTTCCTGCTCAATGTCTACATAGTGATAGTAGCTGAGTTCTGAAAATAACTAAATAAATAAAATTAAAAAACAACGTGTGATTTATCAACAAACTAATTCAAATTGAAACAGCACAGCCCCAGTCTGAACACAGGCCTGGTTAGGTATAATCTGATGCCTGGCCTAGCAACACTTCAGGCGGCCTTGTTAAGCTTAACTTAGCTCATTTTCAGAAAACAAACAAGTTTCGTCTATTCGTCATAATTAATTTCCAAACAGTGCTAAAGCAGGTATTTTGTAACACGCAGGCTGTGTATGTATGTATGTATGTGCTGGAGCCGGTTAGCCCGGTTAGCCTAGCCGGGCCGTGCTTTACCTGTACAGAGAGTAGAATGCACTCCTGCGCGTCTCGCGCTCCGATCTCAGTTCCTAGGGCGCAAGTTTACCCTTTTAAAAGCCCATGTTGGCGTGCAGTATGATATCCAATTTTACCGACTGAATTTAGGGTCTTCTTTAGATGCACACAATGATAATAAAAATGCGAAGTAAAGCCCAAGACAGTCCACCCAGCCGGCCCTTTGTTCCCTGCACAGGGCATGAACAATAGCATACAGCGCTCGCGCTTTCTCTCTCTCTCCTGCTCCTTGTCTACCTCTCTCACTCTCTCTTCCTCCTTCACCCCGCCACACCGCCTCCTACTCCTCTGTGCATCATCACCCCCTTTGCATTCCCTGCAAGCCTAAATCCACCCCTCCCCCCAGTAGCTGGACCGCACGCGGCCCTCCTCCCTCTGCAACAGTTTCTCTACATCTGCAGCATGCGTCTGCTACTTTACAGTCTGCATGCATGGACTTGCTTTTGATTTGCCAAATAGGTTAAAATCCAGAAATCTTTCATTTGTGAAGCCAGCACTATCAGGCTTCGAGCGCATACAAATAACAACCACATGTAACATATATGTGTGTGAGCTGTTTTTTTATTTATTATTTTTTTTTAAAATCTGATTGGACTTTTATTACAAACAATGTAAATTCTGGGTTTCTCCTTAGATGCGTGAATGAAAATACTGCAGGGAGTCAGTGTCCCCAATATTATACTTTTAAATCCATCCATCCATCTAAGAACCTCTGTAGGCCAATGGTGACCATTGTATTTATTCCCCCTTTTTTTTTTTTTTTTTTACAACCGTTGTAGTACCTCTCGCTGCACGATGGTGTAGTGGCCAGCACTTCCAGGTCCGATTCTTTTTCTTTTTTTTTTATGATTCCTGTCTCTTTGTGCATGGAGTTAGCAATTTCTCCCTGTGTGCTTGGTGGGTTTTATCCAGGTATTCTGGTTTCCTCCCACAGTCCAAAGACTTGCATATTAGGCTAATTAGCGTTCCCAAATTGCCTGTAGTGTGTGATTGTGTGTACGTGTGTGCCCTCCGATGGATTGGCACCCTGTCCAGGGTGTACCCGCCTCGTGCCCTAAGTTTCCTTGGATAGGTTCCAGACCCCCGTGACCCTGAATACAGGATAAAGCGGTATAGACGATAAGTTTATGAGTGAGTGTAGGAAATACACCCAGTGTAGTACCTCTGGTCAACATTCACACACATTCACACTATGTGCAATTTGGCAATGCAAATGAGCCTAATCTGCATGTCTTTGGACTGTGGGAGGAAACTGGCGAACCTAAAGTTGTATTGAGTACCAAGCAAAGGGAGAACATGCATACTCCATACAGTATCCAAACTCCATACAGAGACCCAGAGGTGGAAATCGAACCCGGACCCTTAAATGCTTAAAAAGGCAGCACAGTGGCGCCTCCAGGGTCAACAGTTAAATTCCCACATCCAGTTTGCATGTTCTCATGTGCTTGGTGTGTTTCCTACAGGTACTCAGGTTTCCTCCCACAGTCCAAAAACATTCAGGTTAGGTTAATTGGCGTTCTCAAATTGCCCATAGTGTGCGTGTGTGCTCTGCAATGGATTTGCGCACTGTCCAGGGTGTACACTGTCTCGTGCCCAAAGTCTCCTGGGATAGGCTTCAGGCCTACGTGGTGTAGAAGATGAATGAATTAATGAAAAAAAATTGTATAGGTTAAAACATTCACAGCTCAGACAGAGTACTACTGTACTGTTCTAGTGGCCACTAACACTGAACATGCCATGCCAGTTTCAGAACACTGCACAAGCTTTGCATGTTATTTTCTTTTTCCCCTTATGTTTTAAAATGTATGGCTGCTGTCTCTTTTAGCTGAATTCTGGACAGGTGTCATATCGTCTTCAGGGGCACAATATTGTGTGTCTGCATGGTTAAGTGTTGTCTTAAGTAACTATATGCAAGTCAAAATTTAATAGTTTTATGTAAATTTAATTAGCAAAAATCTATGTTTTGAATATCCTACATAATTATGACTTTTGATGCATACAAGAAAATAAACAGACAAAAATATAATTTTTTTGGGTTTGATGAGCAGCTCATATCAGTTTAGTCAATATTTTAAGATAAACTCCGATTACAACACAGTACTGTATATGGGTTTCTTGGAATCTGTTAAGATACTACAGGAAGTCTGTGATAGTGCAGACTGTGAAATAATACACTTTAGAAAATGCAATATTTGAAACTTCCATGGATTAAAACAATTGAATACAATACAATTTTGTTGCTGTAAAAATGAACAGATGCTTTAACATTGTATGTGCCGTGTTCTTAACTTTCGCATGCCAAACATTTTTATTTTCAGATATATCCACATACCACTTTTCACATTGTCCATGCGATTCAACCTTGCCACAAATTAATTCATTCAATCAATCAATCAATCAGTCAGTCAGTCAGTCAGTCAGTCATCTTCAGTAACTGTTTTATCCTGGTCAGTGTCAAGGTGAATCAAGGGCCAATCCTAGCAACACTGGGTCCAACAACACAACAGCATGGTAGCCCATTGCAAGGCAATGTTACACACATTCAACTGCATGTTTTGGACAGTGTGAGTAAAATAAAGAACCTGAAATAAAACCTTCACAAACAACAAAAGTCATGATTCAACACAGCTTCAGCATTCACCAAGTGTTTCATCATTCCACTCATGCATGCTTTCGTGCTGTATGGAAAATGTATTGCTGTCTGCTGTGGTTGAGTGGTGGTGTGTTGTTTTTGCAAGTTTCAGTGATTTAAGATGCTTGGTTTCTGATAAGATGGTCAGGAATTCAAACTGCAACAAAACCAAGATGCAAAAAATAATCACTTGAAGAAGACACTTAACCCTTTCTGTACCAGGGACACTGTATCATATCTAACAATATGTTCTGAAAACAATACGTGAAGGGAGATTTTCACTGTGTTCTAATGCATAACTGCCTAATAAGGTATCCTTCTAAATATGTCTGCAAAGACATAAAAATTTAATTTTATTGTACTTTTTGCAGACATAACAGTAAAAAACCTTGATTTTGAGGTTAGGATATGTTTGAATAAGTTGTCAAACAGGTTGGAAAGATGACTATAGAGGTGGAAGTGGTCTTTTAGGACATTTTGGTCTCCTAGATGTCCTTTGCATTGCATTCCCAGAGTTCCCAGGACAATCTCCAAATCCTCTTAAATTATAAATATGATAAAGAAATGTATTCATGAAGATAAATAAATGAAACATACCATCACAAAATAATAATTCATGTGCCGGACGAGTGTGATCTACCAAACTATTCAAGAATGTAAATGTGTACAGTTGTTGTTGGTCGTTCGGCTGCTCCCGGCAAGGGGTCGCCACAGCAGACCATCCGATCCGCACACCCGATCCGCACAAAAGCTTGGCACAGATTTTACGCTGGATGCCCTTCCTGACGCAACCCCCCATTTTTATCCGGGCTTGGGACCAGCACTGTATCCAGTGGCTGGGGTTTGGGCATTGGCTGGGAATCGGACCCGGGCCTTCCACACTGCAGGTAAGTAACCTACCACTGAGCCACCAATGCCTTAATGTAAATGTGTAGAGTATGTTGTCCTTTATTAACAAATTATGCAATATCTTGGTTTAGCTTTATATCAGAGGTGCCATGTTAGCAGAATTCCATCCATAGCCACTAGTGTTGTGGTTACCTACGTCGCCTCTACTGGCATACTTGTATCAAGACCAGTCAACTTGTAAATCCAGACTGACTGAAGATCACCTGTGGGTTTGCATGATAGTTAATGCACTGCTGGATGTACATGCAGTCTACAGTCTCAGTATAAGGCCAGGGACCACGTTACAGCAGCGCCATCTATTGGCAAAATCTTTAAGGACTAAAATCTCTGAGTTCTCATGTGTTGCCTGGTTTATTATTATTATTATTATTATTGTTATTATGTGAATAAGATGTTAATCTTAGCAAGTGCAAATGTGAACTCCAGTAAAAACACTGAACAATTCAAGTAAAAAGTACACTAAAAACACATGTACTATGTACATGTACTATGTACTACTATAGTACAGGCAACTATTCACATGTACAAGTTGTGCTCATGTAACTTTTCAGTAAGGATGTAGATTTCATTAGTTTTAACACAGAAATTTCTTGGGCTTGTGGCTTGTGACTCACTAAGTGTCACTCACTCTCTCATCATCTATAATGCTTTATCCTGTATACAGGGTCACGGGGTGCCTGGAGTCTATCCCAAGGCATGAGGCGAGGTATACCCTGGATGGGGTGCCAATCCACCGCATGGCACATACATAACCACACTGCCATTCACACATTTAGCCTAATCTGCATGTCTTTGGACTGTGGGAGGAACCCGGAGTACACAAAGGAAACCCACCAAGCATGGAAGGAACATGCAAACTCCACACACACAGGCCCGAGGCGGGAATCAAGCCCCGACCCTGGAGCTGCAAGGCAACATGGCTAACCGCCATGCCACCGTGATATATAATATATGATATAATATAAGAATGATGTTTTAGACAAAAAAAAGCCAAGAACACAAAACCTTTGACTCACTGTTGCATCAAATAGGACAGATACCTGGATGGTCGCGAATTATCATCCAAAAAAAATATATATATATATATTTATCGCTATCCCAATGGGGTCAAAGAGGTCACACCTGTTAGTAAAAGTCTTAACAGCATTCAGTTTTCTCGTGAACTAATACTGTTCATAATGTGCAGTAATTCCTTTCCGTTTAAATCCCTTGCTGTGAGTAAGATATGTCACTGCAGGGAAACACTGTACAACACCCAGGCTTGGCTCAGTCACTTCTGACAAAATCTGTTTCCACCTCTCAGCTTCAGGGGCTTTTTAATACTGTGTGTCATCCAGAACCCAAACCTATAAGTAGCTCTACACTGCACATTGACCCTGAATGCTTACAGCTACACACCTGGCAGAGTGCGATAATGCTCTGCAGACAGATACAGGATGTGACAGCCATTTTACTACGCCAAATGAGTGATCGGAGGACAAATCGCTGCCTAAAGGTGCATTCTGGGTAGGACCACTTTCAAAAAACTCCATTATGCGTTGTGAAATGATTGAACTAATGTGAATGCAGTGAAAGCAGCGCCACTGTTTTGATTTGTGGACGATGAACATATTATGCTTATATTTAAGATTTAAATTTTACTAGGGCATTCATTTGGGAATTAATACTGTTCAATGTATGTTATTTAAAAGAGTCCTCAACATTACCTAGAATTGACCAGCTGGTAGAGCAGAGCTAAGCTCCCCTCTCTTTCAAAGATAAAAAGACATTAAAGTATGATTACATTTTTGATATTCACATCACATTATTCATTTTTAACAAATGTCTATAAATAGATTACTTTGGATTTTTGTGGAACTGAGCGCACAAGCTCTATTAATGGGCATAAAAAACAGAATCTGAATCAGAATTATTTGTGAAGGTAGGAAGACACAATGACCTAGTTGATTTCTCTGGAGCCCAGAGAGAAGATTCCTGCAGCCTATCCTTGAGGTATTATGCTATAAAGTACTGTATGTTTATACACTAAAATGACCCTGAGATTTGATCTGTACTTGAGTTGATATTTTTCATTCACTGACATCCATAAGACTTCATCAGGAGTGACTGATAATGTGCATCTGATATAAAAATGGCTGTTAAATAAATGCAAATTAGGTGCATTTTTCCTCGATCACCCTTTATCTATTAAAATGCCAAAATGATTTATGAATTACCCAGTTACTCATATACAGGGTGGCATTAAACCCTGGGTCCATAAGCAAACAAGCCAATCAGGTAAAATATGGCAGCACTTCTTGTGTGACATGCTGTTTATGAAAATATAGGCATCAGAAAGGGTTAGGGGGCAGCATGTTGGCTTAGTGGTTAGCATTGTCGCCTTGCACGGGTCCAGGTTCGATTCCCACCTCTGTATGCATATAGTTTGTATGTTCTCCCTGTTCTTGGTGGGTTTCCTCCTATAGTCCAAAGACATGCAAAATAGCCTGATTGGCGTTCCCAAATTGCCCGTTATGTGTGTATGTGTGTGTGCCATGTAATGGATTGGGTCCCAATCCAGGGTCCCAAGCCCTAAGTCTCCAGGTATAGGGTCCAGGTCCCCCGCGACCCAGTATACAGGATCAAGTGGTACAGACAATGAGTTAGAAAGGGTTAGGTTCTGAAGTCACAATGCCTCAATATTCTGTCCTGTAAACCTATGCAGTGCCCCCATGTGGACAAAAAAACATGACAAAATTTCAGATCAACCTACTTCCTTTTGTACAGCATAAACAACAGCCCTAATGATATAAGACCTCTGACAAATTCTTATGTAACATACACAATGATAATTGTTTACAGGACTATTTAGCCTTCACATTTCTCTGGCACATAACGCCTTTTTATACTCTATGAATAATTAAAACCACATCTTACAAGTATAAATGAAAACCTCTAAATCATTGACTAAAATTTGACTAATTAGATTTTTTTTATATTATTGTATCCAATTGGGTACCCTCTTAACTAAACCTATACAATATACCATTTCTTGCTTTTGCTGTTGCTATAGAGCACTTGAGTAAGCTGAAAAACTACTTTGCAGAACTGCTGAGACAAGATGTCATCTCATTTAGATGAGCAGCCGATCCGCCCCAGACTGACCTAGCTTCAGAGACGTCTCCCTCTATTACATTAAACCATAATTCAGTGCAGAAGATGAGATCTGGTGCGGTTCACTGCCGGTTCAAACTGTTTTCTCCTGACCTTTACATAATATGCACTCCACATCTGACATAATTTCCTGTTTCTAAGTTAGAGCTCAAATAACACTTAATCATTTAAAAAGTATTATTATATTCATGTCACTGCTTCTGCTGCAGTATAAAATGAAGACATCAGACCTCACTGCTGTAAATGTCCTAATCTGGTTCTAGCCAGTTTTGCATCCTTATTCAACTCCAGTCTCATATAGCATTCTGTTGAGAAAGCAAAAACATCAAGCACAAACCCAACCTCCTAGCTATATTTAAAAGACATTTATTTGTTCATGTGTCCGTGTGGTGACTTTTAACAATTTATAGCTTCTAAATTGTGTTAAAAAGTAGGCACAAAAAAAAAAGCAATAGGGAAATAGATGAAACAAAAATCAGTGTGAGGTTTGAAAGACTATGCAAAACAGGAGGCTTGGCAGTTGTAATAATTATATCTAATAGCCTTGTGTAAATTCAAACCATTCTGTGGTATTTGTCAAAGCTGAAAGCTGCCAATAGAGTGTAGACAGAGTGAAAGTGAGAGAGAGAGAGAGAGAGAGAGAGAGAGAGCATGTGGAAAAGGGCATTTGTAAAGGACATGTAAGTTCTTCCTTGGGAATGCAGTGTGTCAGATGGAAAGGACTGTTGTGACAAGACTAACTAACTTGTCTTGTGTTGCAATGGCACTACAGTTATGGATGTTCATTTCATCAAGATAAAATCTACAGACATGGAAACTGAAATGGAATTAGTAAACAGGCTTGTCTCTTGCTTTCTCCATCCCTGCATGTCTCTCAAATGTCCACCACTTTCAATACCTTCCCCAAAAATGCACTTACATGTTGATCCCAGCATTTTTAGTTATTTCATTCATTATTATCCTATTTCGTTCATGCAATCATCTAACGTTACTTCATCCCGGTCAGGGTCACCGTGAACCCGTAGCCTTGGTGCGAGACATGAATGGGATGCCAGTCTATCACAGTGCACCATGCACACATCATTCACACCCAGGGAAATTTAGCATTGCAAATCACTGCTGTGTTTATGGGAGAGATAAGAGAACCGAGAGGAAACGCATATGTAGGACATATATAGGACAGATCATAATCCAAGCTCGGGATCAACAAAGAACACTAGAGATGATGTGTTTGTGTACACCAATGTGTTACCCATGACTAATTTTGTAATTCATTTGATCTCAAAGATCAAAACGTCATTAAAATGAATTGAACACTTGTTTTCCTTATTCACAGCACTCCTCTAGCAGTCCCAGAGTGTAAGTCTGGCACAGTCCAGGTTTTTGCTGACATTAGTTCCTTACAGCCATAACCTCACAAAAGAAAAAAAGAAGAAAAAAAAATGGTGCTGACTTTCAGCTTAGGAAACCATTTTGTTTAAGCTCAATCTAATCTGACAAATCTGTAAGGTTTGGGATGGGTAGAGATGAGGTGTTTGCACACACACAACGTCCAACAATGATACTGAATTGGGACATCCTTATTCAGCTCGACAGGCAGCACACCCTGTCCTAACTCTTGGTTCCATAGCTGCAGCCATTGTGAAATATGAAACAGGTCTGGCTTTGTGAGCTTGCCATTTTAGCTCTGATTTTCCTCTAATCAAGGGGCCCATGTGACTTTCTGCATGAAGTAGCAGAGCTCCTGCTGATTTGGAGTGCTTGTATATGAGAAGCAGAATGGAGCAGCAGCATTATTCTTTGAGAGCAGAAAGAGAACAGCATCATTTCGCACCCTCTATGTTTGTTGTGTTGTCTCTATAGGGCTTATTATCGCACTAACATGAAAGACTAGTCCGAGCCTTAAGATCAAACTACGAACTGAGACAGGGTGAAATTAAGGATGTAGCTGGGATACCATCATATGACTAATGCTGTCCAAATAAACTGTAGGCAAGTCACAATCTCTACAGGTATGCAGGAGGATGGGGGACCTCCGAGGTCCAGGGTATGTGCACTCCCACCGAGCCCACATAAGCATAGGAATGTAAACAAAGTCGACTTCAAACAGAACCATGTGTCAGGAGGAGGGGCTTTCGACCGTGACTCGGGAAAGGAAAGGGAGATAGCGCTGTCTTCATAGCCGAGGTGAATATCACAATCAGGTTTTATGGAGTGCCGCTGGCTTTTATGGAGCAATGCAGGGAAGGCTCACACAAAAGCAGCCCATTTCAACATGAAACAACCGTCTCTCCCACTCCTTCTTCCCCTGCCTCACTCTGTCTCACCCCCTCTTTCTACCCTTTCTCCCTCCTCCTGATGCTAAAAAAGAGAACAATCAGAAAGGACACACGGCTGTGGAAATTTCCATGACCACACTCATAAAAAATGCACCCTTGAGAACCTAATCTACTTGATTTTAAACAACTGTTATGTGCAAAACAGTGCCTTTTTTTTGTTGTTGTTGTTGTTCTTGTTATAAATCCGTCGGTCTGCCAGTAAGGCGTTCCTGCCCGGGTCTTGCACAAAGATAAGGATTTCAATAGGGAGTAAGGCGAAGGAACTGATGGCACCGCATCCGTCTAAACTTGCCTAGATGCCACATGTTATGAACAAGTTACTGATCTTTATCCCATTCAAAACAGCAGAGGATAATCCTTATGTGGCTTGTGACTGTGTTTCCAACAGAGCTGCTTTTTTCTGGTTATGACTGAACTGGGGTACAGTGTGACGTCTATACTTCAAACATCTGGTCTTGATACTGCAGCTACATCTTGTCTGTTTAACTTAAGATTCTGTGATCACATGTTTCATATGAGTGCAAGCTTAAACCAAAATATCAGAGATCATTTTTGCATCTAAAGCGTCTTCCGAATGTCTCCTGAATAACCAGAGTCCATGCAGTAATTTCTTCAATTTAGTTGCAACTCCCGCTAAATATTTACAGCTGATCCATTGCCATAGCTCTCACACTTGGATTATGACCAGCACCAGGGAAAAGGGCGTTTCGTCCAGGACATGAACCATAACTCTTAACAGCCTTAACAAAACAAGATCCCGACTCAACCTTATATCCTCGCAATGTCTCCCTTTGGTGCACAGATAACCTATAGCCTTATGAAATGTAATATTCCCATCAATCTGATAGGATGTCCTATATTGAATCTGCTGGGTTGTAGATTCCCCAGATGGATTCTGGCTATTAAATCTGAAAGCCTTCAGATCTCTGACCAGAGATAATTTTTTGCCATGTCAAGGCATCTTTCAGTTTATTTCACACACTCAGCAACCATCTTACGACTATTAATAGTACGCTTAGTGTCTAAAACTCTCCTGTTTGCTATACATCACCTTATAAACCCTTTCAAAAAAAAAGCAAAGTGCTATGTACTCAATATAATATTTCCTACGAAAGTGTGTTTGCTTAAGAGGCCTGGGTGTTCCCTCAGCATACAGGAGAAAGGAACAATAAAAGTGTAATATCTACAGGTAACTAAGCATCACGGGACCCCATTAGCACTTAAAGGCATGATTTTTTTTAACCCGTCTAAGTAAGTGCACTGGCTGTCCCAGAAACCCCGCCCCATTACTCTGTGCTTATTACAAACAACCACAAGATCTGTGAGAACAGGCTGACGTCACATGAAAAACTGTGTACTCAGCACACAGATATAAACCAGTCAGAGAGGCTGTTCAGGTTACAGCCACATTCTTTCTCTGCAAATGAAGTCAGTATAGCGCATAACACTGATGTGGAGCCTTTGATCAACCTCTCACTGAGACCCAAACAGACCATGGCAGAAGCTATAATACTGTTACGCTCAAGAATAACAATGGGAAAAAAAAGTGACACAAGAACAGCAATGCAGCCAGAGTGCAACACTTGGCTCATTAAGTCAAGCTGAAGTGCTTACCTGGGCAAGCGCAACCTCCAACAGACATCTTCTCACATGTTTGGCTGTGCTTGGAACAGAAAGCTGCTGTTGAGTCCACGCGCTGCTAGCATGGGCTTCCTCTGAGGAGCAGAAACAGATGCCGAGGGGAGGGCAGTGAGGAGGAGGAGTGCGTAAGGGAATAAAATGTAGAAACAGGAGCTCGACTAGAAGCAGGAAGCAGGAATTGTGCTTCTGTTTGACTCTCGGCTGCATATAAACATGCAAATTCAAATACTTGTGGGTGGGGAAAATATGACAGAGAGGAAGTGTGAGAGACTGTGACATGAGAGGAGATGTATAGAGAAGGTGAAAGAAAAAGACCGTGGTCCAAAAGTAGCATGTGAGACAGATTTCATTGTACTGTACATTAGCCATGAAATGCAGCTCTTTTATTCCTGTGGATGTATTGGCAGCTTTTACCTTGCACTATGTTTGAGAGATAAACAGTCAGGCAGAGCCCAGAGGCACAGAGTCATTATCTCCAGTTGGAGCACACACACACACACGCGCACACACACACTCACACACACAAACACACAGCCTACTTTCTTGTGACTCCCTAGGGTCTGCCGAACAGACATTGAGACATACACTCTATCCCCTGCTTTGCAGGTCTCCCTCATCCCCTTCACACAGCCCTCCACCCCTAAAATTATGTCCACCACTCCATCCTTTTTATCCGCCAGATTATTTATCATTTTCCCCTTTCTTTCAATTTGTTTCTCTCCCTCTGTTTCTGTTCCAAGCCCTCATTTATTTCTGCTGACAGGAGAATGGTGTTAATGACTACAGACAGCATCGATTAAAAATGCAAAGCCCACCTGGAGTGCAGGGACACACAAGAGTCCAAGGAGCCTAGGAGACGCGAGCTAATGAGCAGTGCAAGACTGTTTCCATTCTACCAGGGGATAAAAGTCCAATTCAAAAATCCATACAGCAAACAAATAATGCGCCATTCATAATTTCACAGGGCTGCAGCTCTTGTTGCTAAATCGTTTTTTTTAACAAGTAAGAACCTTTCCACTGGTGCCTGCTGTTTTTCAGTTCTGCCTCTTTCTTAGTTCTCTGTTTATTCCTGAGAACAGACAGGCTTCATACTATGTCAGCCCTCTGATCAGTTCCCTGTGCTCTCCTTGACTTTCTCCCACATGCCTCTTAAAGTATCTCTTCTCTACCGGCTGTGCTCCAGTCCCCAAACTATCACATGCATACGTGTATACCCCCTGAGTCCTTCACACAGCCTGTCAAGCTTACTGCCTGATCTGCCTTTGAAAGACTGAGTTCCAGCCTCTTGATCTCAGAAATCTCAATCCCAGGGAATAAAGACCTTTTTAAAGGAGCATCCTGTTGGTCCTTGTTGCCTGTCATTTAAAATCAATACGCTGTCAGAAAGACAACACTCAGCAGACGCTAGGGCATTCCTGTCTAGTTGTTCCTGTTGTATGAATGACAAGGTGAATTTATCTGTTAAAAAAAAAAGAAAAAGAAAAAGGGCAGATTTGGGCAGAAATCCAAAGAAATCCAAATCCAAGAGTTTTTTTCTTCTTCTTCTTCATTAACTCACCTCAACAGCATCTAGAGTCACTATGTAATAAATTAATTTCAAGACCAAGAGGGGAGGATATTCCCAAATGGTGAACCACATACAAAGAGACAAGCTGTATCAAAAAGTAATTTTACACTAAAAGGTTCCCAGTGCTGCTGCAGCAATTTTGTGTGAAATGGCTTTTTGTTTTTCCAAGCCAACGCTTTGAAGCACTAAAGCCTCAGGAAATGCACTTCACCACAATCAGGTCTTATGACTGCACAATCAGGTCCTCTTGCACTCCCTCCCTTCTTCTCACACAAATATATATACACATGCCACAGCTCTGCAGAAAACAAAGATGGTCCCCCTACTGTCTTTACCTCACTCTGTATTAGGGTGTTGCACAGCAGTTTGAGTGCATGGCAAAAGAGTAGACATTTACCTGCATGCAGGAGCGCTAACTCACCTTACACACGCACACCGACGATCCCACGCTGACTACCTGAAAATGAGCCAGAAATACATTACTTAGAATGAACCTAATATGACACAGAAGGCACAGCTTATAGTCATCTCTGTCACCAAGCTCACAGATAATGACAATGACATTGTTTTCATTAATCAATACACATCATTTATCACTCCTGATCCCTTACCACGTTCCCTCTCTCTTCAAGAGCTGCGATGTTTGTGGCAGACCAAGCACTGTGTGCCTACGATCTGAAGCTGGGTCAATTAGCCTTTAAACAAAGAAAGGACTGACAGAGAGAGAGTGAGAGAGAGAGAGAGGGGTGATGTGGTGGAGAGCGAGAAGAGGAGGCGGGAGAGTGCTCACAGATCCACTGGAAAAAAAAAATATGACGCAGATCCAGAGCAACTTCTCCAGCCCGTCGTACCCAGAGAGGGCACTGTCGCCATGGCAACGGCAGAGCAGTGATTGCTCGTTGGGGGCACACAAGGCACAGCATTATTCTGTCTCTCACTTGCTGGAAACACGCAGCCAGGAAAGCATACACGCAGGCAGACGGGCGCCTCACATTCAATTAACTTCAACCAGCCTTGAGTCCAGCCACTTGTGACCTATGCCAAGAAGACATCGATCATTAAGGCACTCCGTAGACCAGGCTGAAATGTAACTGTCACAAATGAGCAGTGTTGCCCTCACAGTCTTAAAAGAACCAGTAAGAGAGACATCTGCTACCCAGATCAGATGAAATTGTGTTTCTAGCCCCACCACTAGATCTGCATGACCTAAAACGAAGAATACTGACCTAATTAATGACTGCCAGTGTCAACATCTGGCTTCTATTTCTGCAACACAGCAGTGCAAAATGTAACAGATTCACATACTAAACAGTACTCTAATTCTTAATAATTTCATTATTAATAAAGCACTGTTAATAAAGCATTATTAGTGAGTACTGTTCAGTTCAGTTCTCTTACTCAAACACTGTTTCACCATGTCAGCAATAACGACAGTGCAGTACAGGAGTGACTCT
>JAQMYJ010000039.1:15470335-15517904 GCA_030014305.1 Clarias laeviceps | reverse complement strand
TGTTCAGTTCAGTTCTCTTACTCAAACACTGTTTCACCATGTCAGCAATAACGACAGTGCAGTACAGGAGTGACTCTGAGGCTTAACTCATGCAGTCAATGGTCATTACACACTGCACTTTACTTTAGCAGGAAGATTACAAGAATTAATATTGACAAGTAACCAGAAACTAAACTAATACAAAAAATTATCACAACTTTATGTCAATAGTCGTAACATAAGCAGACACAAAACTTCAAAAGTTATAGCAGTCGATGGTATAATGATTTGGTATTATCTTCAATAAACTTTCTTAAAATGTGACATATGTTATTTAAAGAGTAAGATCTGTTTTTGCAAAACAAGTGAGTCAGACTGTGAAGTCAGACAGAGAGAAGAGGGTAGAAAATAAAGTGCTCAGTGATTTTCCCCATTTTAATTCTACATGCTTCCACATCTTTCATGGAGCTCTAATGATGAACGCAAGCTTGCAGCACAAAGCAAGGTGACCCACTTTACTGTCACCTCTTTCAGCTTCTAGACACCATACATAATGTTCTGACCTAAATTCAACTGCCTTCTGTGTGTGTGCATGTGTGCATGTGCACATGTGCGTACACCAGCCAGTGTGTGTGTGTATGCGTGTGTGTGTGTTTGTGTGTTGTTGTCTGGTGGTTTGTTGGCAGAAACATGCTTAAAATGATGCAGTGCAGCTGTAGTGACTTCAGCCTCCTCCAGTAATTAGCCTCAATGGCAATGCAGCCCATCTGGACGAGAAAGGATTTATGTCTGATCATCCTCCAGTGCCAGAACAGACACCACCTACAAAATAAAAGATCCAAATTAATTAGGTTATTAAAACAGAATATTTTTTATTATATCATTAGCTCTATTATATAACCAACAATCTTATAGTATGTAATTATATATTATTTTCGACGAGTGATATAGCTGTGTTTATTAACAAGTAACAAGTAATTCATGAACTTTTGAGAAGTTTGGTTTTTAAGTTATTAAGCTCCAGGCACATTGCAAAATAAAATAAAAAATACCCCAGTATGTCATCACATTTTATAATGTTTAAACATTGTTTGGGCTATATGATCCTAGGTTTTAACAATGAACTTAATTGTTATAAATTAATCCCTTGGATCACTTTTTGTAGGTCTTGACCAATGCAGACCGGAAACATCCCACAAGAACAGCAGTTTCTGAATTGCTCTAACAGAGCTGTCTAGCCACCACAATTTGACCCTTGTCAAAGTCACTCAAATCCTTGTTTACCCATTTTTTTGTAGCACTTGTGGGATGTTCCCAGTCTGTTCCAGTGGTCCAATGAAGAAAAAAAATGGTGAACTGGTGGGCAAAGCTTATTGATGCACATGGGGAGTGAAGGCTGGCCCATGTAGTCCAATTGAATAGAAGAGTTACTGTTGCTCTAATTTCTGCAAAGGTTAATGCTGATGTCTCTAGACAGATTACTACTCAATATTAGGCAGGTGGTCATAATATTATGGCTGATATAAATATATATTGAGAGAATGAGGTACATATGAGGTAAATATGTGCAAAATATAATCAAATGAGGATAAATATTCAGTTTATAGAATTCTGCGAATTGAGATGTGCAACTTGAGATATGGCAAATAAAAACTGCCAGCAGTGTAAAAAGTGAGTGGTGCAAGACTGACGCAATGAAGGTCAATGCCGATTAAGATACCTGATCAGTAGATCAAAATGATTATGAACAGTGAGTGTGTTATGAAGGACAGCTATATGTTTAATAAAGAATGTGTATTAGCAGACGGACAATCACGACCAAGAATCGCAATCGATGTTCCCCGGCACCATAAAGATGTTTTAACACAACATATGGCCCTGGAGACAAAGGATTTACTGAGTCGGTCCAAAGAGCAGCTCTGCGATAGAAATCTGCCACTGAAAATGCTCTTCTGTTTGGCAAAAGCTCCATATGCTGGGAAGTTGGTGATGGACAAGATGGGCAGCATTATGTTGAAGGTCCTCCTTTCCAGCACAAACTCCAGCGAGTCCAACTTTAGGCCAACCACTGATTCTGTTCTCATAATAACTGTATTGACACTTGTGAAGCACAATACACTAAAAGTCATGCTGCTGTAAATTAAACTATTTTTTTCATCAATTCATAGACTAAAATTTACTACAAGAAGCAGTAACACTTCATTTGGTCATTCAGAGTAATGTATTTATTCACACTGTCTAATTCCTGAACATCACAAAAAAAGAGAAAAGGAAACCATAGAGCACACTGGGTAGACCATCAAATAAAGCCAAGTCTGTGTGGCTCAGCATGCACTGCCAACCTCTGCTACCTGAGATTCTCAGTTCTCAGTTCAGTGCCCAAACTGAGTCACACTGGCACTACATAATTTAGTCCATCTGCTACAATTACACAATTTAGCATCGCGTAAATGGCGTAATATGAGTCAATGTTATATTCCTTCAAAATCTAATTAACTTAAGTGGCAAAGAAATCGTCTAAAAAGTTTATACTGAGTAAACCTATGGCAGGAATGGATATACTGTATTATAATTTATCATAGGGCCTCTATTACAGTCCTGGAGACTCGTTGGCGTTACCTGCTTCCAGTACATCTGTTGTAGTTCATTAAGCTGATATTTCAGCTCTTCTATTGAGCTGGATTGTTTTTTGAAGCTTGTGTTGCGTGCCACAACAAAGACTTCACTGACCTTCTGGAATTAAACAAGCAGAGATCAATTTGGTAACTCAGAAGCCAAATTTCCAGTTGTATTGTCTGTAAAATCTAATTACAAAGACCAGAAAGCCTGCTTAATAACACAACGACCATAAATGCTTTGCAATAGATCCAATCACATACGTACCCCTATAAATTATTCAAGAATAATCAGTTCTCTTTAAAAAGCTGTTTTGACAGAGCCAATGCCACCGTGGTATGAAGCACAACATCAATAAAAATAACCGTGTTGCATATGATGCTAAACTGAACAAGGTAGTAAAACTGTTTCAATTCATTTCATTGTTCAATGCTTTGGATTGTTAAGAAATGTAATGTGCAAGAACAAGCAAATTTAGTGAGGAAATGTGAGCAAAAACAGCCCAAATGTGTTTTTAATGATAACAATACTCATTGTAAGGATGCATAATGTTGAATTTCTTCAGTAAAGTATATGCTATCGTTAGCTAAAAATAGGGATTATTAAACAGACAAAAGATAGGAACAGCTAAAGATAGCAAACTATTACCAATTTAATAAGATATATCCTAAATTTGTTTGCTAGGCATTTTTAATGCAAACAAGTATTGTGGTGGTGTACAGTATTTTTATGTCTAAATGGGATCCTACTCAAACCATACATAAATATCAGTAAGTACTTATAAGTCCCTATCCACAGGAGGTTACATTTTGTCATATAAGATTGTCACCCCAATAAAGTTACTGGGTCTAACCCAGTCACCACACTCTGCTTTCAGTGGAGAAATGGTTAAATTTTACAGAAACATATTTTAATTATTACAATATTTTAATAATTATTAATATTATGAAGTAACTTTCAGAACAAAAAAAGTTAACCTTCACATTACACAAACAAATTAAGTATTTGAAAGCAGAACGACACACAACAATAAAAAAAAAAACACATTTGAAAGGGAGAAATGGGAGTATCAGAGTGACATTTTGTCAATAACTTTAATACAAACAATGCAAAATGTTTCATGTCAAACAGATTTATGGAGAAATATGAACAGCGAGTCTCAGCAGACCACTGATGCCTTTGTCGACACATGGGCGAGTGCCAAAAATTAAGCTTAAGCTCAATCATTCATTAGGACCAGCCAAACAATGCCGCAGCTACTTCAAGCAGATACTTTAAGAACATGAATAGATCACTTCCTCTTGTAGTCATGTCCATTTAACTTAAACATTGAAATCTGTGCTGATAAGGAACTAATATCAACAAGCGTTCCTGTCGAATTCAAAGCTGTTATGGTTAGAGAAGAAGACGCTTCCTAATCATACACTGCTTTCACTACCCAACATTACAACACATTCAAGGTTGTGAGGGTCCTGTTAGCGTTGTCTTCAGTACACATGGTTCCTCTATCTATTCCATTTCAGTATGATGTCCCTCCATCTATTCCATGTCAGTCACTGAGTCAAGCTCAGTCAGAAATTTCTGGCATTTTGCTATGAGTACATTGATTGCCTCACTGACCAAGACATCAGGTGGTAAAATTCCAGTGGACTCCACTGAAACTGAAACAGAGAGACAAGAGAAACATTAACCAGTGACCTCACCCTACTGTAGCTGGAAGAACGGCCATTGTTGTTCAAACTTTTCACACTTCGAATACGTACATATGAAATGGTCCCGTATTCTTCCGAGTTTGACCAAGCTCTTCAGGTCGTCATGTCTAAGCACTTCTCTGCTGCACGTATCCAAACGACTGTTGATCACCTTGGCCACTTGTTTTCCTTAAGTTAATATTTTGTTTAAAAAATATATATATAATGAGGACATGTACAGTAGATCTTGAAAGTGTGTACTGCTTTAATGTGGCTGTGAATAGCCCGGCTGAGAGAGAGAGAGAGAGAGAGAGAGAGAGAGAATCATACCATTAACATCCTCCAATTCAATAACTCCAGGTGAGAAGCAGCGCTTTAATCTCTCAGCTTTTTCTCCTTCAATGGTCTGCAGTAATGTGATCTCAGGAAGTAGCCTATAACTAGCGGTGGCCACTGGGGAAAACTTAGCATGATCCTTACCTACACAGCATGAAGAGGAGACGGATAAGAATTTTTGCACGCCACAACTCAGCATTATAAATCAACACTAACATTTTCATCCTTTTTACCAAAGACATTTCACAATGGTAAACTGTAGAGCATACAACATTACTTCACAGTAATACTATGCTATATGTTGTATGCGCTATAGTTTACCAGAAGTGTAATGTGCAAGAACAAGCTAGTTTAGCCAACACAGAGGTGAAGAAATGTGAGTCTTTGTCTTTTTTAATGTTAACAATACTTATTGTAAGGATGCATAATATTGAATTTCTTCAGTAAATTATACGCCATCATTAGCTTAAAATAGGATGAAGCAACTATTACCAATTTAATAATATACATCCTAAAATTGTTTGCTAGACATTTTAAAGCAAACAAGTATTGTTAAGGTGTGTACAGTATTTTTATGTCTAAATCGGATCTTACTCAAACCATACATAAATATGAGTAAGTAATTGTAACTTCTTGTTGATAGGGACTTATATTTTGTCATACAATTGTCATACAATTGTCACCCGAATAAGGTTATTGGGTCTAACCCAGTCACCACACTGTTTAATTGCTTTCAATGGAGAAACGGTTACATTTTACAGAAACATATTTTCTGTAATACATACCATAGTACTTCCATGGTACATACCACGTACTATGGAAGTACTAAGGTATGTACCACTGAACTTTGGTGATTAACAAGTACTGTGGCACTTTAGTTGGTACTGTAGTAGTACAATGGTGTGTACAACAATACTTTGGTGAAGAGTATAATTCTCATTGAGTACTACAGTGGCTGTCCAAAGTCAGCAGCTATCCAATATGACACATTTCTACATATTGTACCATATTACGAGTCGGTATGAACAATTTTTGCAAGATTCGAGCAACATAGACCTGTTTTCTTTCGCCATACATCTTCCATCTTCTTGTTCTCCAGTTATCAACATGCACAAGTTGGCAAATGGTTTCAACATTTTCGGAAGTTGAGATCGTTGAAGGTCTTCCTGATCTTGTCATCTTCCAGCGATGTTCCGCTATTTAATTGTGCATGCCACTCAAAAGACCTTGAACGACTCATTGCAGCATCACCATAAACTTGCGAATCATGTTAAACTTCTCTGTAGCAGATTTGCCCAGTTTCATGAAAATTTCATGTTTGCTCTTTGTTCTGACTTTCTGTCCATGATGAAATAGCAAACGTGGTAACGCACATGGTCAGAATAGCACCAGTTGCACAGCTCCTGATGTACTGTACACAGGACAATGTCTTTTGGCACACTGACTTATGAAGGTCGGTGCTCTGTGTGACTCTGTGTGAAGCCTTATGCTGCCATCTGTTGGTGTGTTACAAAACTAGTCTCGAAACTTTTTGATACCCCCTCGTATATCCTTTTGAGCATACTGTTAGTATGATAAGGTACAGGAAGGGCTATAAAATGCGTAACACATTTTTTTGACAGTATCCTGCTATGTGTTCCATAATACCATTCTACAATACATGACAGAACCATGTACCATATGTATTATCAAATCATGTACCAGGATAGACTCAGAAACCTTCGCGTGGTACTATAAAACACCATGGTACTATACATGGAAATTTCTTATGGGCCACCACATCTGTTCACTTTCACCACAATTAATTATTTTCACATGTTTTTCTGTACTATGAAAAAAGAAAAACCTCATGGACTGGAAACTCCTAACAGAAGGATAACGATGGCTGAAGAGTCAATAAACATACATTTTAGGGATTCTCCAAGGTCTGTTTTTCTTTTTTTAAAAGGTTCAGCTTTGAACTGTTGTAGAGCCCCAAAAGCTTATTTCAATATTTTATATCTAAGACTGTGCTTAAACTGGATTCAAAACTAACAACTGTTAGACTGAGCCTGCCTTCCAAAGCTATTAAACAGTAAAACAAACTCCAATTGGTTACATTTTCCTTACGATTTTGTGGCAACAGTCATGCATGATTCTGTAGCATGTCTATTTGTCCTAAGTTTTTGAAATACCTTTAAAGTAAAAAAAAAAAATTTTTTTTTATTGTTTTAAAAGAACATTTACAAAGTTAATTCAAAACCATTATACCTCTAATACTGTATGAGTGAATTGTCTGTACTAAAACTCACTCATCCTCTATACTGCTTATACTGTACTCTGGTCACATGGCAAGCCACCCTGGATGGTGTGCCAATCTATTGCAGGGCAGAAGCATGCACAGACAGACCCCCAATCACACACAAACTACAGGCAATTTGGAAATGCAAACCCCCTAAGGACAAGGAGAACTCCATAGACCCAAAATGGGACTTGAAACCATCGACTCTGGTACAGTGCTTTCCACTATCATATTCCTCCACTATGTTTTTAATTATTTTTTTATTAATGTCAGTAGTAACAGAAGACTCTTTATAGATATAATAAATTCCTATGAAATCACATGCCATATTGTTATGGTAAATATGCCATCTAACTAGAGCTCATATTTCTTTACCTATTCCTTTAACGCAGTGCATAACTATATCCAGCTCTTGACCTGGCCGGAGCTGAGCCAAGAGAATGTCTTCATGCACAGGACCAATGTTAGCATCAGCAAACACGTCAGCCTGATTTCCAATAGGTACCCACTTCATGTCCCTTGAATACACTGAAAAATAACACAATAAGGAGAATTTTAATTGCTTCACTAATCAACTTAACACAGAGACAGAATATGATATTCAAGTCTTTAGCAGAGGATCCGCCTCACAGTCTGCGCAGAACTCTTTGATCAAATCACGTTATTTATACAAATACTCTACCATGTTATTTATTTCCAGGCATCTATACATTTCACTTGAATTTTTTTTTTTTTTGTAATGATGACTGCATTAAAAAAAATAATAATAATTATGGTGAGAGCAGCCTCAAAATGAGATGTCAAGTGTAACAAAACAAAAAAAAGAATACTTTATATACCCACATATCATGCACAATCTTTCAGCTGCACCACTAAATTTAAATGTTCATCTACTTACCCATGTGATTGAGGTATAACTCTTTGGGATCAGAGGCATCTTTAGATGCTCTGGGATTCCTTGTGCACTTGATCTTCAACTGAAGCTGAATTGTGTCAATTTCTGTGCCTTCCTCATCTCCTAACAGAAAAGAACAAACACATCCATGTTAAACCATGTGCTAAATAAAGTACAAGAATGAAGAAGAAATGGTCTTACCGGTGTTTCTATACTCAAAAAGACGAGGATCAGCTTTGATGGGTACCAAGCCAAGTCGGTGTGCTAAGATCTCATCTTGAATTATAGATGTATTGTTGTAAATGAAAACCTTTTCAACAGCCATAGTTGGGACCTAAATGTGGAAAATATGATGAAAGTAGTATCTTGCTGACAAGCGTACACGACTTGGAGAATTAGCACACAATTAATACATCATACAGGCAAAAAAGTAACACCATATACAGTATATACCACATGGTCAAAAAGACATCTGGCCACCTGAGCGATAATTCCCATATGTACTTTCTGGACATTTTATTCAAGATTCGGTTTCAAATCTGCTGTAATAATAACATCCGGTCTTCTCTGCTTATTTGCAACAAAGGGAAATATTAATGCTATAGTTCACAAAGAAATCCTAGACAGTCGTGCGTTTCCAACTTTATGGCAAATGTTTGGAGAAGAATCACATATTATGGTATTATGGTCTAAGGTCTACAACCATTTAATAAAATGGTGTAAAAATCAGTGAAGCACATTACTGCAATAATGGGAAAAAATTAGGGGGAAAAAAAATTCTCTTATTTATAGAATTGCATTCATCCAAAGCAATTGGATAAATGCAACACTATAAATAAGAGATTAAATCAATCTGTAGTGTTGAGCATAAGACATTATAGTGTTTCCCCAGGTCTGAAATATACTTGCAAATTATACTAACAAATTACTATGTTTTAATAAATATATATGGAGTCAGGATTGTGCAATATAGAGTGACATATACTTTGTTTATCATACTGCCTAGGCTGTGCTAAAAAAGATATTCATACTATACAAACTATACAAACATGACTAAGCAGCAAAAAAAAAAACAAAAAAAAAAAACGGATGAGTAACATACGCAAAGAAATAGCACAGATTCAAAAGATCACTTGTTTTGAGGTACCATGTGTCATCATAACCAGGATAATTACCGGGGAAATTTGTAGAATGAACCTGTTCAAAAATGTCAAACATGACAAATTCGCCCAAAATCACCCTGTCATGGATCTCATCCACACAGCTCATAGGCACCACCAGATTCACAGATTCAAAAGATCACTTATTTATAGTTGTTTTTGGTTGTCTATGACAAGTACTAATACTATTACTTCTACTACTACTACTACTACTACTAATAATAATAATAATAATATGCACATGTGAGTAGAATGTGAGTTCTACATTTTTGTGACATCAGTCCTATATTCTGGTCAGTAATATTTACAAGTTTTAAAACTTATGATAACTATTCCTACATGACATATTCTCACTCACTCACTCACTCACTCATCGTGTTTACCGCTTTATCCTGCATTCAGGGTTGCGGGGTCCTGGAGCCTATCCCAGGGGGCTTAGGGCACGAGGCAGGGTACTCCTTGAACAGTGTGGCAATCCATCGCAGGGCACATACACTCATTACATGACATATTAGAAAACCCAAATGCACAGATGATGTCTAAAGCCTCCTCCGTCTACACACCAGCAGGACCTCCATATGAACAGTTTATTATATATTTTTAAAAATCGGTCATTGTGCAATGCTGTGCTGCTGTAATTGATTTGTGCTGTTAGAGTTTTAATGGGGGGGTTCTTAAAGAAGAGCCCATTCACTGTGTGAAACTGTGTTTCTTAACAGAGCATATGCGACCACCAGTACGCCGTTCTTATTCTCTTTACAGCAACTGGCATCCGCTGCATTCACTGCCTCACAGTAGCAGCATAATCAGGTACAGGAACGGGAGCGTGCGAGGGAACCGTCATTTACTAGTTAATCCATTGTGGATGGCATCGTCCTGCAGGACAGATTTTTAAAAAGGGAGGGCAAAAATATACTTGGGCCGAAGCCGAAGTGTGGGAAACACTGTATTGTTATAAAAGATGAAGCTTGAAGTCACTCCGCAGAAACATTTACCACGTTCACATAATCTGTTTTCATGATCATGCACATGGGTGAGAACAAGGTGACAATAATGACATACCTCAGCTAATAATATCCGCCTGAAAGCATTGGCGATGGCAGCATCTATTCCCACCATATCAAACTCCAACGTGCTCTCATCCATATGAACAACATCGAGCCTGAAATTCTGTTATATGACAGTATGAAAAAGTACAGCATGTGCAAAAGATCAGACATACGAAGTATATACAAAGTATTACAAGCGAAATCTTCAAAAGTAACATTACCTTTTTGAAGTTATTGAGGTCCCATCTGTCATCATAACCAGGGTAATTACCGGGGAAATTTGTAGAATGGACCTGTTTAAAATGTCAAACACATTTAAGCTTTACTAAATGCATCCAGGAAATCTTAAATAAATACTTTTCTCGTCTTATCAATTACACATGATGTAGCTACTCTCAGCTTCAATGTAAACAGGCATCCACACAGGAAACATGTCTCTTTTATTATCAGCAGCCTTTATGTTAATATAAACCTGATAACAAACTGATGGTATATATAAGCCGAAGATGTTATACATACATTTTTCACGCCAAATTCACCCAAAATCACTCTGTCACGGATCTCATCCACGTTGCTCATAGGCACCGCCATTTTTACCCGCTTTCCTTTTCCTCCTCCTCCTACTACTACTACTTCAAACTTCCGCCCCAAAACCTGGTTTAAATTTCAACATAAAATGCACTCAGACATTTTAAGTCCCTTATTCAATGTGACCACAAAGACGAAACAGATTTTTTTTTTATTTTTTACTAAATGGTTATTTTTATTAACTTGAACAAATGTTTGGGATTCCAACATGGTTGTGGTTGCTGCTTGTGTAAAAAGACATTTTGTTTGGACTTTTATTTTGTGTAAATACGCGCGCGACTCGTCTGTGTTGTTATTGTCGCGCGCAAAGCTTAACTCGCGGGATTTAATGTTGTAGCAACCGGGTGTGAGGAGCAACGCCGATAAAGTTAATTTATGTGCTGTTAAACGCTTTAAACAAAACAGACTAGTTGAAAAACAAAGCCAAAAACCCAATATGGTTATGTTTCGTTAGAATTATCAAAAATATTTAAGAAAAAAATAAATAAAGTAAGCAAAAAATCGAAGAATGGATGACAGCCGTGAGGGGAGCGAAAGTTCGGGCGAGGGCTGGTGCAGTGGCGCTGACGACCAGGAGAAAACTCCGGGGAACAGCAGCACCTGTGCAGAGGTACACCTCTAACATTCACCTGTTAAAGCTGGTCTCACATTATAAGTCTCAGGTAACCCAGTGTCATATATCGACTTAAAAATTAAAGCTAAAAACTTGGGTTCAATATTTTGGCTTGGTCCACGAAAGGTAAAAAAGCGTATCTCTGAAATTGCGTTTGTTTCAATCAGATGTTTTTTTTTTAATTGAAACAATACAAATAGAATACAAAACACATTTAACAACAACAAAAAAAAACATTAATTACAACAAATCAAACATATAAAGGACAAATAACTATAAATTTGACCGTTCAAAAAAAAAAAAAGGATGTATAAACCGTGAAAAAGTTGTAGCAAGAGACACTTTACGCAGCCAAGAGAATGGGATCGTGACGTCAGCGGAAGTAAGTAAGTAACGCAAGTTTAAGGACATGTAAAACTTAAAAGCCCGTGAGAATTGTGAGCGCGCGCTGTTTTATTAACTGCCATAACCGTCATCACACCTCGCGCGGAAGGCTCGCTGCAAATAAATCGTGACGTCACATCAGTAGTTCCTCTTTCCACAGTGGTTTTCAAGCCTACTCCTGGAGGACCACTCACTGCCCTGCACATTTGAGTGTTTCCTCAGGCCACAGCTCACACGATTGAACTTATCAACTAATTAACAGCCTTTTATTAATTGATGTGGTGACTGGAGATTAGGCAGGGAAAATGCTAAAATATGCAGTACAGTGGTCCTCCAGGAACAGGGTTCATAAGAGAATCATAAATTTGAAACTTTTATTTATTGGAGGGCAACATGTGCAACATATTCCCTTCTCTTATTATTTCATGTAGATTGTAAAGAAACTGAAAGTAATAGAACAGCCTATGCTTTACTAAAGAGCAAACATTTTCCATTTCTTAATTAACATGAAATGGCAGCTCATTAGTAAGCTGTCAGCCCGCATTCATGGAGCGGTAAGGTAAACCTGGGCTGCCTCGGCCAGAGCAGGGAGCTGTTCTTTATTTCTCTCTTCATTATTATTTTTGTGATAATGGGTTTTGCCTTTTTACTCTCTGCAGAGTGAAGCTCAAGATTTTTGAGAGTTTCTGCAATAGTGGCAAGATTTTGCTGGTGCCTTTGTGGATAACTTTTCATACTCAAATTATTAATGGTGTGTTGTTCTGAAGGGGCGAATAAGGATTGTTGTGTTAAAGCTGTTGGGAGACGGTCCTCCGAATGGTTTTGCTTTAGAAATTCCTGCATTATGCAAATTTGGCATCTTTTAAAGAGACTTGGTAATAGACTTTTCCCAGATAGGCGACGGATGTTGTTGATGTGGCAGTCGACTCATGTATCTTGCGTCCTCACAGTAGTTTGTGATCGGCCAGTTGAGAGGCAGCCGATTTATAAAAAATAAGTGATCAATTGGAGCACTCTAAGCTTACATTTACAGCATTTGACAGATGCCCTGTCTAGAGCAACTTACATTTTATCTGAGCAATTGAGGGGCTAAGGTGGTGCTGGGGATTGAACCTGAGACCTTCCGATTAAGAGCTGGCTGCCCCTAACTGTCCTACCATATCCTACCCAAGCTCCCTGATGTGCAAATTTTTTATTATTATTATTTTTCAATTCATCATATTGATTGTTCTTGACAATGCCCAAAGTTGCGTCGTTTTTAGATGTAGCAACACACAGGGGACCCGTTTTTCACTTTTCCAAAGACATCAGACTGCAAGCAATGAATCAGATTTGTTTGTGAAATTCCCCCGTCACTAGATAATGAAAGTTTATCTGAATCGCCTTCAGGGGAAGCTGTAGGGAAATGTGAACTCTGAGAAGTAAGTGTCAGGTGTGTTCAGTTTCCAATTTTTATTTTAAAATGAAAAATTAGTCTTAAAGACAAGGGTACTCGGACCTAGATATGCACTAGCTAAACTTCTAAAGAACTTTTAAGGTCCTGCCTTCATGTTCTAGAATGGACCTCACATTTCACTCTCCGTGAAATCTAACCAGGTATCAGTTCTTTTGTTGCTCTAGGCTGCAGTTCTGATGCTCCCATTTCCATGGTAGGTGCTTTTGGTAGTGGACGCAGGGCAGAACTGGTCACACAACCCCATATGCAAAAAACTGCAATGCACTGTGTGTTCTGATACCTTTCTATCATAGCCAGCATTAATGTTTTCAGCTATTTGAGCTCCAACAGCTAGTTGTTCAGTAGTCCTGTAGTTCATTACATTAAAATCATTGCTACATTTAATGTTAGTTAAGATTTGCTTTGCATGGAAGCACAATGCTCTATCCAAATTTTTGTTGCTGGAGTAAATACTTGTGTTTAAAATGTTGGTTACTCAGTATAAACAATCTAGAACTCATGGAGCTGTTGAATAAATGTTGTTGAATAAAAGCAATATTACCCTTGCAGTTAGGTACGCACAGCTTCTTATTGCGGCTGTGACTTCCTTCAGCCTCGTGCCTATAGTCGTGCTGACATCCAGTACCATGGAGCTCTTGCACATACAATATTTCAGTAACACACTGTAGTACACCTCTTTGTGTTTTATTCCTTGCTTATCTTTTATGTTTTTTCATGTTTGAAGCCTTCATTTCCACTGAGGGAGCTGTACCCTTACATTCGTTGTGCTCTATGCAATGGCTTCTTCATCGATGCCACCACTATCACTGAATGCCTTCATACATGTAAGTGTGACACTTGATGCTAATTATATAGATTAATTTTCCCCAAATCCAGTTCAAGAAGAATGGAGTTTAGCCTATTTAGGTTGATTTTCTTACCGTCTGATCTCGCCAGTGATCTCAGTAGATTTGATAATGAATAAAATCTGGATGCTGGACATCCAGGAAATGAAATGGAGAAGCCTGGCATAGATAATTTACAAATGCATTTTGTTTGTATCTAGAGGTTTATGTCTATAAACACATCACTTTCTCCTATTTGTCCACAGTCTGTAAAAGTTGCATTGTCAAGCACTTCTTTAGCAGCAACAGGTGTCCCAACTGTGCAATCATCGTTCATCAAACACAACCACTATACAATATAAGGTATTACTATCTTGTATTAGTTGTATTAATTAGCATTTTTGTTTGTTTCTTTCTTTGTAATTCATGGTGGTTTAAACTTACTGTAGGTGTTAATTTTTTTTAGGAGCACCATAATACACCTTAACATTCGTACATAATCTAATCAGCCAGTCATATGGCAGCATTACAATGTATAAAATCATGTAGATACAGGTCAAGAGCTTCAGTTAATGTTTACATTAAACATCACAAGGTGGGAAAATTGTGATCGCTGTGACTTGTGATATACTATAAGCTGGTTTGAGTGTTTTTTCCACACACATTATTCTCTAGTCTTTACACAGAATGGCGTTAAAAACCTTGTTGATTTGGGAGATCAGAGGAGAATGACCAAAATAGCTTGAGCTGACAGAATGTCTGTAGTAACTCTAATAAGAATTCTGTGATGGGCGGAAAAAGCCAAGAATAAGAATTTGAGGCAAATAATTGGAGCTCAGGCAATGTTTTCTCTCACCATACTGTGTAAATTCTGGAGCAGGTTTTGTCAGTTTCTGAAATACTCAAAATATGAAATCTGGTACCAATAACCATGCCATGGGTAAAGTCACAAAGATATTTTCCGTCACATGATCAACTGATTCGATAGTTGCAAGAGTATACATTGAGTGTATGTAGATTTTAAAACTTTAAAAGGTTCATATGAAATAAAGTAAGTAAGAGAGTTTTGCAGACAGCAAGCAGAATGTTATGTGATCAAAACATATTTTTCACTGTCCTCTGATGAAAATGAGACTCTTGAGAGTTTGTTGTTATGGTCACAACAGTCCCTTTGGTGTAAAGTATGGTGCTATCTTGGAACAACAGTAGTGGACTCGCCCAAGTTATTCCACATGGCTGATTTTCCAATATGAACATGTAGCTATTGTTAATTTAAATTTATTGTTTGATCTCTCTGTTTATATCACAGACCTGACAGGCAGTTACAAGATATTGTTTATAGGACGGTCCCATATTTGGAAGAAAGTGAGGTGTTATTTTACTTTACACATCTGACAAAATATTCTTTAATCCCAAAACAATTAAATTAGCTTATTGTATTTCTTGAATTGTCTTTGCTCTCTATTCAAGTGGAGAGGGCAAGAATGTGTACATTTTACAAGGAGAAAGGTCTGCCAATCCCAAAAGCAGGTGTGTTTATCTTATTCCAGCTGTATATTTTTAACAAAGTAAATTTTCTGTGTTTAAGATGTTTATAAAGTGTGTAGATTTAAAATGGTGGTCTCTAACTACAGTACCAACTTTATACTTTTTTTTATTCCTGAATAATGCTTACTTTTTCCTCCTTAACAACAGCCCCAAGTACGCTTTCAATAAAACTTCTGAGACAGAAGAGAGACTCCATGCCACAGTCTGTTTTTACCATTCCTTCGGAACTCGATGTGTCTCTAATGTTGGATTTTGTTGGGTAAGTTGTCTTGTTTTCCGGTATATGATGCTCTCAATTTCAGTGTAATTTATTGTATGTAGTAATTGTACTGTATGTAGATTGCAACTAGTGATTTCACCACTAGATGGAGTTAAACTTTAGAAACGGTTCAATAATGGCCAGTAGATGTAAGCTTAAATTGCATGACCAAAGGACTTTTCAAAATGTTCAAGTGTTTATCTTTGATTCACAGAGCTGAGGAGGGCATTGAGAATTATAAGGTATTTTTAAATGTATTTTTATAATGGCTATCACCCAGGTGATTTGCATATATCGATCTGACAAAGTTTTCTATGCAGCCTTTGGAGAGAAAATACATCCGTGTCTCGGGTGAAGCTACAATTCGTCACGTGGAGCTCTTTATCAGAAGGAAGATGGAGTTGAGTCCAAATTTGAAGGTACAACAGAATGATGCTTGTATTTTGTGGTTCTGTGAGACGCAACCATTGCTGTTATTAATTGTGGGCATGCTCTGTCTGGGTATGAGATGAAAGTAGGTACTGTACAAGACTACTTGTCTGACTGTCTACACAATCAGCTCTAAAACTAACACACCCTGTATTTTAAAATATAAAATGAGAAAATATTTTAATATTGTAATTAAGCCCATGAAAATACAAGACGGTGTCTTTTCTACTTTTGATCAAAAATAGCTACTGGCTTGTTATTAATCATACTGTATGACCATGAGTCCCCTGAGGCTCATTAGAAAGACAGTATTAACCCCTTAACTGCTCACTTCCGTATTTGCATTGCATCATGACTTACTGGTACACTGTAAGTTCCTGGCCAATGAATAAATGTAACTATAAAGCCTGAGGGAAAATGTTCAACATTGTAAAACTAAGGCCAGTTGCCTCTCACAGTTTGGCCAGCATGATAGTCTCTGCACCATTATTTTAAATATGTCTATAGGTTGGTTAGACCACATTAATGTAGTAATTAATGTAGTAGTAATAGCCCCCAACATATACAAACAAAGCAATTGTTAATCAGTTTTTGTGCGTTTTGAACATGGGTTTTTAATATGATTACTTTTATCATTGGTAGCTCGTGATATTATGGCTCGATCATTTTAACAAATTGCAGGAAATTAGTGCTTTAGCTGTAAGGTTATGATGAATATTAATAATATTAATTTTAAAAAGAGTAACTGATTCTATGCATCACCTTGTCACAGTCCATCCTGAAGCTCAGTGTGGGTGCTTGTTATGAGACATTTTCTAAAATTCCTGCAATTATAGTAAAACCAATAGTGTTTAGTACCAAAGCAGATTAATTAAAAGTATGATTAAACATGCATGTAAAAGTCGCTTAGGGTAATTGCTTGACTCACATTTACTGTCTTAGTTATAGCCAATTAAGAGAATTGAAGCTGATTGTTTTAAGGTTAAATATGAGATTGAGCGAGAGAAATGCAACGGGCTTACAGTATTTTGTGAGATGAGATTGAAAACAATAGGATGTATGGCTTAATTCATACTCAATGTGTTATTAAATCTAGGCTAATCATTTGTTAAAATTTATAATTCACTCCTTAAGGGACATAGTCCAGAAATATGAACATAAACCTCATTGGGATTTGACCTTGTTTTGCCATGTAATGGACTATAATGAAACTCATAGCTTCTCTAACTTGGGCAGGTGGATGTTGTTTGTGGAGAGCATCTCTTAAAGCAATGTCAGTCTTTAAGAGAAGTCCAAAGCACGATGAGAGAAAATTATCTACAGGTGAGTATCTAATAAAATCTCACCACATGGGTAGAATGCAATAATTTGTATATTATGTAAAGAGTGTAATAACTGCAACGGTACAGCCAAATGACCGCTTTCTCTTTCCTCCTGATAATCTCAAGGATGGAATGCTGGTTTTACAGTTTGGACTTGTGCTGCCTACTCAGTAAACAGACGACTGTGATTTATCTAAACTACTGTCTACAGGGAACAAAATCAGGGCTAGTCTGTACTTTTTGAGGAGCACACTGCTTCATGCCTACTGTTAAAAACATTTCTCAGTTGTTACCATAATAGTTTTCCATGTTCAGTTTGTGTTGATTCCTTTAATTCTATTTTGTAATTGATCACTAAACTTTGTAAGGAAAAAAAAAAAAAAGCACAATATGTGGTATAAAATATAAGACGAACTGTAAAGACATCCATCTAATAAATATATATTTTACATTTTGTGCTTTTGGCTAAAAATAGTTGGATTAAAAGTGCATGAGTGTTTTTAAAACATGGCCTCTTGGTGTGATTATTAAAACTTCTCTACATCAAAATTTAACACCGCATTGGTCGATGACTGTTTAAAAAATAAAACCAAAAACGGCTTATATGGAAGTCCTGCCAGTGTGTGTTAACGAGTGTTACTAAAGTTATAAATTTTAAAAACTTTTTAAAGGTGTAAATTTTGCTGCAGCCTGAATACCGGAATGGTTTTAACGGCAACTATTTGTATACCAAAGAGTTTTTATTTCTTAATGTTTTTAATTTGACTTACTCTCCACATATGGGTAGATGGAGGGGATGGTTAGTATGTTGATCTCGGAAATGTGAAATGAATAAAAATATTTTAAAAAATTATAAAGTACAGTATAAAGGATGAGCATATAAAGAGTGTTTAGGAGAAATTGTGTTACTGATCAGAAACAATAAATTAAAAAAACAGCAGTCTCTATAATGATGGTTATTGTACTCTATGCATATGGCAAGTATGTTTTATTTATGTATTACATTAATAGTTTAAGTGTAATGTCTTATGCAGAGCTTCATTTAAATATTTGCAGTGATATTTGTCCTGTGTATTTATGCTTATTTATGCCATAAATATGTTGCATATTTCTGAGCCCTGTACTTATTTTTAATTAACATTGACTGCAAACTGTACATGTATTGTACTGCAAATGTACATTCGGTGTATTTCTGCACCAAAAGTTCCTGTAAAGCCACACACTGATCCGTATGCACTCAGACCAAATTTTCACTTTGAAACAATTTAAGACCTCTTTTGTCTTTCCTTTTTCATGAAATACTAAAGAAACCGGTCACAAATGGCCATCAAACTGCTTTTCAGTCACTTGTCCTTTGACACTATGAAAGAAGAGAAAACCTGTAAAAAATGCAATTCTTAAAGCAGGAAGGCAATGTTTTAATTGTTAAAATAAATATAGCTGAAATATATCTTGAAATATAGCTGAAAGTCTGCACTTCAATCAAAAAAAATAATTACTGCTTAATTTTAAACACACTGTGTAGGTGTACAGATGCAAAAATACCATACGTATAGGTCTATCTGTATTTCCATGTCAGAAACGGAGAACCCTCTTTCATCAAAATTCAGCATACTGTATGTACTATTGTGTACTACATGCCAAGTCTTTATTCCACTTTCACTGATTTAAAGAAGATCTGGGTTAATAATTGTGCAGTTCTTTATTTGCAGTGATGGCAATTATGATTATACAGTTCTAGTCCTTGCCCCAGGCCCCTGGGCCCACTTGATAAATTGGATAAATATAAAAATGTCCGTAAATATGGGGTAGCAAACATTAAACATTTTATCTGAAAAATGCCTATAGTAGAGGACTCTTTACCTGGAATTTTGTCTTGTCTTGTCTGGGCCTAGTCCAGGACCATGGACAGAGGATGCATTCAAAATTCCAACATTGGCAACCTAATAAAACATCTAAAGGGACATGTGAAATAAAATAAAAAACACACATTAGCATTATCTTGCAAGAGTGTTTGCATTCACTCAATAATATTGGCACAATAGTCTCCTCTCTAACACTTTTTTGGATCCTGACCTCTGATCAAACATGCACAAACTGTATTCTTACATTTAGGCATTTGGCAGATGCTGTTATCCAGAGCGACTTGGTGGGGGGAGGGGTGTATGTTAACCCAAATACCTAAAAAACAGATTGCCAGTGCCTCTAAAGGAAGTTAATTACACCACCTAGGTGCCAGAAGAGAAAACAGTGAAGAGTCTACTTGGAGCAGATTTGGATCCCTTCCATGTCACCTCATACAACCAATTCTTTTGGTAGGAAGAAAACCACTGCCTATCCCAGGAGACTTGAGGAGAGCATGAGGCGGGGTACACCCTGGACATGGTGCCAATCCATGTCCAACACTCGCACAATAGGGGCAATTTAGGAATGCCAATTACCCTATCCTACATGTCTTTGAGAGGAAACCGGAGTACCCGGAGGAAAGCCACCGAGCACAGGTTACATGCAATGTTACATGCAATCGCTGTGAATCGAATCGAACCCGGACCCTGGAGGTGCAAGGCGACAGTGCTAACCACTACACCACCATGCCATCCTAATCCTAATATACTAATGTCCTAATATAAAGTGTTGTGCAAAAGTCTTGACCCCCCCCCCTTCATTTTTTCATATTTTGCCTTGCTTTTTGACTTTCTTGTGTTTTTTACAATGTACTGAAGAAGGCCTTTTTAAAGCATCATTTTAAAGCATCTTCCCAATTGTTCTGATCTTGCTCCATCGAACGTTCACGTGTTTGGTCCCCTGAAAGCAGCCCTATGAGGACATTGCACAAGCTTTTCAAGTGACAAACTTCATGGTGGGTGCAAAGCAAGAACTTATGATGTGAATGGAAGAATTTCACTGTAAAGTAATGTATTCGTGGCAAAAAATAAGGAGATATAACAGACAAGTTCTAATTTATAAATGTTTTTAACATCATAAATGTGAAATAAAATGTAAAAATGAAATCAAAATGTTGAGAAAAAGTGATGTTCTGTACAGTTATGTGCTGGATTTAATTTACTTTAAAATAACCTACTAAAGCCACTTGCTCATTTTATGTAAATAAAGACCTGCACCAAAAGATATTAATTAGAAAATAAAAATTTTATATTTTTACAGGGATAAGTTGATATTTACACCACTGAAATAACAGCGCTGAAGTGGTATAAGTGAATTTTAATGTGTGGAGTTTTAAGACAAAACTTAATCCTTATCTGATGTACTTTTTTTCTCAATTTCTCAACTGTGATTCACTCTCTGGTTACCGAACTGGAAGTGTATTTGGGTGATGAAAGAAGTAGAAGGTGTAAACATACACTTTTCTCTAGCCTCTCTTTCCCATTGATTGTAATAAGATGAAATTACAGTAGATTTAGTAAATTTTGTACAAATCTCTAATAATTATCCACCAATCCAGTGGAAACCAATACCATATAATGTTGTTGCACCAAACAAAATTTTATGAAATTACAGTTTTAAAAAATTAAGGGGTTCATCTTTGTTATAGGCAGACATGTACATGCACTTCAACCTGAAAAAATATATAACTGACTAAATTAAAGATGATCAAATTATTTTTAGCTTTAACCTTTTAATTATTTCTACAATGGGTACTTTAGCTAGTGTATGTGTATGCACATTACATTACAGTTTCCCTTTACTGGAACTACAGCCAGAGCATGTTTCAGCTCTGGACAAAAACTGAGCTCCATAAAGACATGGTTTGCCATGGTTGGAGTGGAACAGCTTGATTGGCTTGCACAGAGCCCTGGCCAGAACCACAATGAACACCTTTGGGATTAAGTGGAATGTTGTGTGCTGGGTCTCCTTTCACGACATCGGTGCCTGACATCACTAATGCTCTTGTGGCTGAATGAGCACAAATCCTTACAGCCACATTCTGAGCCCTAAGGGAAGTTTTTTTATAACAGCAAAGAAGACAATAAATATTGAGTGGGATGTTCAGCAAGAGAATAGGATTGTGACAGTCTGGTGTCCACAAGGTCGCAATGTAGCCTTGTACCTTCGATTTCCGCCTCATGATCTGCATGGTCTCCCAGTGCTTGATAGGTCTCCTCCAGGTACTCCGGTTTCCTCCCATGTAGACTAGGTTCATTGGCGCTCGCGAGTTACTTGTAGTGTGTGAATGAGCATGTGACTGTGCATATGTATGTGTGTGTGTGTGTGTGTGTGTGTGTGTGTGCTCTGCGATGGATTGGCATCCTGTCCAGGGTGTACACCCCGCCTCGTGCCTTAAGTCTTCTGGAATAGGGTTCCAGGCGACCCTGTATACAAGATAAAGCGGTAATGAAGATGAGAGAGAGAGGTGTCGACATAGTGTGTTTTAAAGTGTGGCCTCTTTATTGTAGTTTTTATCTACATGTTTATCTCAGCGATTTGTGCCAGGCACATTAGAATGCAAAAAAAGGAGCAAAACATAAAAGAAAACCTTGCTGAACTTTGTGAAAACATCAAATAACATCAAAACTGTTTGCCCTAGGATTTACTTTTCCTTGTTATTTTTTATCTTTTGAAAAAAAAAAAAAACCTGGGGCTGTGTAGACACCTAAAAACTGTTAAAAGGCACCTCCCATGAGAGTACAGTAAAGTGCAAATCTTGTGCAGCTGCGTTCAAACGTGCTTTAAAGACGCCACAAGGGAAAACGCATCCCCGTGACACAGGTTCATGACGTCACAACCCCATCCGCAGGCAGCGTGCACAATTCGTGCTCATGCGCAGTGCGCGGGTTACTGCAGCTTCTAGAGAGACAGAGGAACAGCGAGGTGAGGGGACTGAAAAGAGAGAGAGAAATATCAATAAACTCCGATATACAGCAGAGAACAGCGGTGCAGTATTAACGGGTTTACAGCTGTAGACCTCACACATGGATCGTGTTTGCTTAAAGATGAAAATGTTTACCGACGCTGTTAGCAGGCTGGCTGTTACAGCACATAACTGTCGGAAGTACCGTAATGTTCATGCTAACCAGCTACACTATCGGATAGTGAACAACTACAGCTAGCTGCGGTAAAACCGTGTGAAATTATCCATTAGCGTTTCTCAGTAATAATTGCAAGTGAATTTTTCTGTCCTGTTGGATGTTAAAGTTGGCTAATCTCAGTAACGTTAATGAAATGGCGCTAACAAACAGGGTAAAAGTGCTGCTTATTTATTTGTTTTGATTGACAGCGAGTTATTGTTGTCTTCTGTTCTCTGTGTAAAAATACCTTTAAAATATAATGTCTAAATTGCATATGCACAAGGGTCGAATTTTCAGGGTTTATTGTTTTATTATATGTGTATTTTCTGATTGACTAATTAAAGCCATAACAGTTTAGACTTAATGTTGAAGGGGATCCCAGGCTTGACCTCCTGTCTTCAGTCTGCCTACACTTTAAACACCAAATCGTTCACACACTACGGACAATTTGAGAACACCAATAAGCCGACTCTTAATGTCTTTGAACTGTGGGAATAAACCAGAGTACGTGGAGGAAACCCACCAAGCACACACACAAGACCCTGGAAAATGCGAGGCCACAGTGCTGACCCTTATGCCGCCCTTAATCTCAATTCTCTCTTTACAATACAATTGCTATTATGTGTGTATTTTTTGATTGATACCAATTACAAACTTTAAGTAATTTATTAAACTTTAAATTATAAATTTTTCTTTAAGTAGCTTATTAAATCCTTAACAGTTTACTAATTTTGTTACCACAACATTAGATTTAATGTTAAAGGTCATCATAGGCCTAACGCCCGTCTTCAGTCTGCCTTCATTTTACTTCAATGTGTCAACAACTTTAACAGCTGGTTTTCTTTAAATAATCTTTATTGAGAAGTTATATTGATTATCGTAATCCTCAGCAATATTTCCTTCAGATCACAGAAACGGTTAAAGATGACTACCTCTTGGAGCGATCGACTTCAGAACTACTCAGATCTTCCTGCCAACATGGATGGCTTGTCTATGAAAAAGTACAGACGAGAGGCCTATCACAGGTAAATCCGCACAATATATCTTTAAGAGTTGAGATGAACTGTAATTATTATTTATTTATTATTATTATTTTTTTAAATAATGCCAGATTATAATTTGTCTTTATTACACTCTCATCCAGTTAAAATGGACTTGAATTATGTTGTAAATGTGGCTCTGCCATAATCATGCTGTCCAGACAGGAAGGAGGCCTGGCTCTAGTTTAGTCATTGTTATTGAAACCAATCAACAACAATATTTTGATTGTCAGTCTTTCTGACATCATTATCTGATGCATAAACTGTAACTTCTTTTAACCTAATCTAATCTAATCATAATGCTTAAAGCAGTTTTGCAAAGATAAGCAAGGATATAATAATCCATGCCAGGGTGGAGCTTCAGCACTCTAAACGAGATTACCTTAATATAATCCATTAAGTGTTATTTAACTTTTACCACAGCAATTTGCACCTCTTACAGTATTTAATTAATGATGGATCACGCTTTATAACAGTTGTATTTGTATGTAATGTTATGGATAATCCACGAGAGACGTTCATGTTGTCACTTGCTCTATAGAGCTCTTGCAGTCAAATTATCCTCAATTATCCACTTGCCATTTTGTCTGGCAGTCATGCCTGCCACAGATCACATCACCGAGTCAAATAATGATGACTAGCTGGCTAAATTTACCCCCACGGATTTTACTGAACACATGGTGAGAGACCACATAACAATGTATATTGAGAACTTCTGTCACTGGGTATTACTGATGTTTGTTTATCAAGCTCCATCTGTTCTTTGCAACACTTTTGTGATATTTACAGCCATCTCATTAGGTATGAGTTAATCATGAACTGACATTTAGTAAAAACCAAGACATTGTATTAACAGAACATCAGTGTAGTTTACATCCTTACATTATTAAACATGTTAGTTCCTGACCTATTTTTCTTCCTATCTTACCATCTATCTACTCTGCTATCTGTGCTGCTTGATGAGTGACTGAGGTTGCTGCGGGTAAGCTCACATCGGTGTGTTTAAGATGTATGATAAAATTGGTGCGCTTAAAAAATAGTGTGACAGGATTTCTTTTAACAGGAAGTGGGATGACGGGTAGTAGGTGTGAGTTTACTTTATTTAGCACCTGTTTGTCAGTAGGAAACTAGTAACACTGTTTTCCAGGTTTTAATCTCGTATGTTGTGGCATTCTTCATCTGCAACAACTGTCAGACATGTGAAAGTTCAGACAGATTGCAAGACAAAATGGTAGCTGACTTAGTTTTACATCAGGTCTGACGTCACATGCAAGAGCTCTATATCAGCTATAAACATGTCCTTCCTTACAAACCACTCTTTTTTCATTTTGTTGTGAACATAAGAAATAAAACAAAGCTTGTCCAGATCTGCCTACTTGTATGATTCTTGCATGCAGCATATAATTTTTTTCATATATTTATTTTATTGTATTATTTTTGTAATTGTACATAGTACAAATCTAAACCTGTTTTTTATGGTCTAAAATTGCAAAAATAGGCATTTTATCACATCTAAAGTACAGTTTAGTAAATGTCTAACAAACAACATAATTTCTTTATTCTCTTTAAGTGTTGCCCTTCAAATTATGTTACCCTCTTACCCTACCCCAAGCCTGCGCCCTAAGAAAATGCAGTCAGCAAGCAGATGCTGGACTTTTTTTTTTTTTTTTTTGTGTGTGTGTGTTTCTTTCTAGAATGGTGACTATTTGTGTTAGGGGACAATCATTTAAAAAAAATCCCTTATTATTTGCCTAACCCTGTGTGGTCTGTGTTCCATGCAAGTCTTTGTGATTTGTTACCATAAAAATAATGACGTGAAAAACTAGTACATGAATAAAAAAAATTATGCACACTAGTTGAATTTAGCTTTGCTGTGGTATAATAAAAAATAACAGGTTATAACAATTTGGGTAATATCAAGAGCTTTTGCTCATTTTTCTCATAGGATTATTTGTTCTTTATATACATACATGTATGTACTGCCCAGCTAAATAAAAAGTCACCACCTGGATTTAACTAAGCAAATAGTTAAGTGGTTAAGCTTCTCATTTCTTAAACAGTCATGTATGAAGACATATCCTGTGGTTGTGGCAAATATGTTACTTTGTTTCAGATGGGTCAAATTATTGGCCTGCATCCAGCAAAGAAAAACAACTGAGGAGATTGCTGAAAGTAGTAAAGTTGAGTTAAGACCTGAAAAATGCTTTATGAAAACCTCGGTAGAAAATAGTGGGGTAGCATCATCTTCAAATAAGAATTGTTGCCAGAAAAAGATTTTAAATGATTGTGATCGGAGATCAATTAAACGTCTGGTGTAATCAAATCATTGTTTCTGTTAAAAATGAGGTCGGGTGATTACCTGAATATACTGAATGACCACGCTTATGTTATTTTTTTTCCCCTTCCTAATGCCAGGATTTCTTGCGGCTTAAAATGTGTAAGAGTGGTTAAGGGAACACGAGACTTAATTTTTTACACATGGATTGGCCACTACAGAATCCAGACCTTAACCCCCTTCGAGAATCTTTGAGATGTGCTGGAAAGACGTTACACGGTGATCTAACTCTCATCTTCAATACAAGATCTTGGGGAGAAATTAATGCGACGGTGGATTGAAAAAATGTTGACCCTGCATAAGCTTATTGAAAAAATTACACCGCGAAAGTTTGCCATAATCAAAGCAAAAGGCGGTCCAACGAAATATTAGAGTGCAAGAGTGCATGACTTCTTTTAGTAGGGCAGTATGTATGCATGTATGTTTAACATGGTTCTGACTGATAGGGTGGAAAAATTTTATGAGCAGCAATGGAAATCAAAACACTACCCTCTTATTGTTTAAGCAAGAAGAGCTAAATCAAAAAGCAGATAAATGAGTCGTTTGTTTTTGTGTTTACTGATCAACACTCCAACACTGTTCTTACTATGCAGTGGCAATTAGCCAATGTACATACTGTAGTAATGTATAGTACATTTATTCCTTTATTACAAAGCTTGCCACAGGAACTGGCCCAATGTCATCCTGCTATGAGGTATGCGAAAGTTTTGTCATTGACCTGAAGTTTTGTAAGTGATGAAATATCCACCAAAATCATCACCTTTTTCTAAACAGACTTCATCTGTACTCACCCGGCTCTGTGGTGTGGCCTCACTTAGGTGCCTGTAGGAAGACCACTTTTTGGTCTTATTCGAATTTCATATGTGTGAGACCTTTCCTTCATTTTCTCACTTTAACATTTAATAAATCATCTCGCATAATGTTGGCATTTAAGTGTCACTTTTGCAGAAAGGTGATTATTTAACATCACAGATCTCATCAGTATTTTTTCTTTCTGTGTTGAATGGAGTGAATCATAGTTGACATGGACATGTTAAAAACCTTCCTCGTTTTATTTTTCAGTGTTATTTTGGTGTGTCATCAAATGTAATTAGGAATAGTCATGAGATATATATATATATATATATTTTTTTTCTTAAAATCTTTGGCTAGTATAATACTAGTTTACCAGTATATTACACATCAGGTGCAGTTCATACCAGTTTTTTTTTTTTTTCCCTTTCGGCGATTTTAATATTGCTACAATCTTTTATATCCTACAACAAATAAGTAATTTATTATTATTTAGTAATAAGTCACATTTTGTAAATATTCTGTCCACAATTTGTGTGTCAAAATCCTCCAGTGCAGTCTTTGTTGTGTCTTACTTTCTTTACTTATGAACTCGTGTTTGAACCAAAATTATATGAGGGGTGTTCAAGTTAAACTGGGACTTCTGATGCAGAATAAGAAGAGTAAAAACTAGCTTTATTTCTCTATTGAATCCCCTGCTACACTAATGCATTATCCCAGCAATTCACTAGTGCTTGGATACTATCAAGGTAGAAAGTTTTCTCAGTATACCAGACCTACGATCAGTCTGCCTGCTTCACATCTGAAACACTGGTCTCCCAGGAACTTAAATAATTGTCAAAACATGTGGAAATGGATTGGAGAGAAGTCAAGATTACAGAGACATAGGAATAACTTCTAGCCAATTTTCTGTAATGTGCAAGTGTTGGGCACTGAGCCAATTAAAAAAAAACACACATTTGCACCATTCACGTTTAACTGCATCTAAAAGTCTCATCACCATGTGTGCTTGAAGTCTTCTGTAGTTTTATGCTTTCATTCACTAGAAAGTTCATCAGTCCTGGTTTGACTTGAACGCCCCTCATATTATGTCAGCTAAACATATTTTATAACCAATGTTCTCTCCACAGTTATGTGTCTTATTTCACATTTATTCTTTGCTAGTATGTTTGTTTAAAGGCACCAAAAAGAGAGGAAGGTAGTGTGTTTACTGTAGGGCTGCTGAAGTAATAGCTTGTCTGTTGTCAACCTGGGATTTTATTTTATTTATATTATTTTATTAGCTACCAAACTAATTTTATTATTTTTGGTCCTCAGAGTTTTTGTCAACAGAAGTTTGGCAATGGAGAAGATTAAATGCTTTGGTTTTGATATGGATTACACCCTAGCAGGCAAGTATCATGTCTTTTTTTTTTTTTCAGTTTGTCCATTTATTCAGTTTATTTTAGACTAAGCGCCACTATGTTCACATTTGCGTTGCAGTCTGTCAATACAGTCAAACCTGCATATATGCTCTTCTAGTGTGGTTCACTGTAATAATATCTGAGTTGGTACTGAAATAGTGTCACTTAATCCATGCTTCTTACAGAGTGATGTACAGCACAAGGAGCAAATGTACAGCGCCTTGCAAAAGTGTTCATATCATTTGAACTTTTCCACATACAACTAGAAACGCAAATATATTTTCTTGGGGTTTTATGTGATAAACCAACACAAAGTGGCACATAATTGTGAAGTGGAAGGAGAATGATGAATGATTTAAGAAAGTTTGTTACAAATAAATATCTGAAAAAATGTGGTGTGCATTTACTTGTAAGTATTGTATTGAGTCAATACTTTGGAGAACCATCTTTTGCAGCAATTCCAGCTGCAAATCTTTTGGGATATGTCTCTACCAGCTTTGCACATCTAGAGAGATTCTAGAATTTTTGCCCATCCTTCTTTGGAAAATCGCTCAACCTCAGTCAGATTGGATGGAGAACGTCTGTGAACAGCAATTTTCAAGTCTTGCTACAGATTTTCAATTGGATTTAAGTCTGGACTTTGACTGGGCCATTCTAACACATCAATATTCTTTGATTTACACCATTCCACTGTATCTCTTGGCTGTATGTTTAAGGTCATTCTACTGCTGGAAGGTTTACTGCACCTCAGTTGCAGGTCTTTTGCAGACTCTAACAGGTTCTTTTAGGATTGCCCTGTATTTGGTTCTATCTTGTAATCAGCTCTGACCAGTTTTCCTATCCTTTCTAAAGAAAAGCATTCCCACAACATGATGATGCCACCACCATGCACAGTGTTGCCACACATAGCATTTTGCATTTAGGCCAAAAAGTAAAATTTTGGTTTTATCTGACTATTTGCTGTGTCCCCCACATGGCTTGTCGGAAGCTACAAACAGGATGTCTTATGGCTTTTTTCCAACAATGGCTTTCTTCTTGCTACTCATTCATAAAGACCAGATTTGTGAAGTGCACGACAAATAGTTGCTTCTCTGAATAATGCTCCCCTTGACTGGCCTGTCAATTTTGGTGGACGTCCATGTCTTGGTAGGTTTGCAGTTGTGCCATACTCTTTCCATTTTTGGATGATTGATTGAACAGTGCTCTGTGAGATGTTCAAAGCTTGGGATATTTATTTATAACCTAACCCTGCTTTAAACTTCTCCACAACTTTTTGTTCACTAATGTGAATGACTTCTAAAGGCAGTTGCGTCCACTGGATTTTAGTTAGGGGGTACAGAGTAAAGGGGGCTGAAAAACGAATGCATGGCACACCTTTTCAGATTTTTATTTGTAAAAAATGTAGAAAACCATGTATCATTTTTCTTTCACTTCACAATGATGCATCAATTTGTATTGGTCATCACATAACATCCAATAAAATACATTTACATGTGTGGTTGTAACGTGAGAAAATTTAGAAAAGTTCAAGGAGTATGAATACTTTTGCAAGGCACTGGTAACTTTAAATTACTCTGTTTTTGATTATGTTTAAAGAAAACTGACATTAATGGAAAAATCTGGTTACTCAGTATATTCAGGTAGTCAGTTGACCTTATTTTTGGGCACATAACATTGCTGAATCTAGACCTGACAAACAGAAGCAACCCCAGATTGTTGTACAGGCTGTCCCAGGGTAAGAAGAGAGACAGATTAGATATACAACCATCATGCCTAGACAGTACGTATGATGGTTGTATTTCATCCGTTTCTCTTCTTACCATGATGCACCCATCACTCTGGAACAGTGTAAATCTGGGTTCATCAGATTACATGACCTTTTTTCAACACTCCACAGTCCATTCTTGATGCTCCCTTAAAATTGAAGCCTTTGTTTTTTCAATTAGATTCACTGACTTAAGTGGTTTTCTTAAAGGTACACAGCTGTCCAAATCCCTTGAGTTCCCTTTTCATAATTGTAATTTCTACTTTTTTAAATTTATTTATTTAAAATTTTGAATTCTCTAAGCAATTTAGTGATCTCAGATCACAGTCATTCTGGATGCTTTTTTGATCACATTTCTTCTTTGAAAATGATGGTTCACCATTCTCCTTCCAGGTTTTAAAAATGCATTTTACATTTCTTAATCCTATTTTAGTAGTTTGAGCAATCGCCTTAGTTGTTTTCTTTGCTTGATGCAGGCCAATAATTTGACCCTTCTGAAATAGAGTAACATCTTTGCCACGGCCACAGGATATGTCTTTTGATATTATTGTTTAAGAAATGAGGCGCTCCTCACTGCATCAGTTAGGGTTAAATAACTTGTCAGCTGAACCATATGAATCACTGCAGTAATTATCTGTAATAAATATTAGTAATAAGTATATATATTCTTTTGGCTGGGAAGTGTATTTTAAGAATATTTTTCAACAAGTTCTTTGCTTTTCTAATACAAGTGCAATTTCTCATCATTTTCTTAAGCATCTAAACTGACCCTGAGCTTCTGCATGTTGTAACTGTCAGTCATAGCTGTAAATGCAAACGTTCCAGAAGTGAAGAGCATGTTGTTAAATATAGCGTTCTGTAAAATAGAATAGCTGGAAATTGGAGAGCGTACATGTACACATTACACATCAGAGTATATAAACAGACATAGATATCAATCCCTTGGCAGTCTTTCTTGTCCTAGAATTTATTGCATGGTGTTTTATTTAATAGCAAAACTAAAACTTGTACTAAAACAGGAACAAAATACAATGCCTTCAGTCCATCTGTACTATTTAAAATAAACTGCAATTCTTTTCAGATTTTTTCTGTCCTTTACACCATGTTTCTGTTCTTATATTTGTCACAAATGCCAGCTTGTTTTGCATATTTCTAAACATATTGTTTGAACTATATTTACAGTGTATAAGTCTCCAGAGTATGAATCTTTAGGATTTGACCTGACAGTGGAGAGGCTGGTTTCCATTGGCTATCCACAAGAACTTCTAAATTTTGTCTATGACCCTACCTTTCCAACCAGGTAAACTCCAAACTGGTTTTCTGTCAGCATTAATAATGTTTGTAGGCCACTATGCTTGAATGTATACATTTACAAAATATACAGTACTTACAAAATAAACTGCTGTTTTCTAAAAAAGTTCTTCAGTACAGTTGAATACATATGTTAAGAAATATTCTGGCTACAATTACTTTAGTATCGGTCTTTTGCTGTTTACAGAGGCCTGGTGTTTGATACGCTGTACGGGAATCTGTTAAAAGTAGATGCCTATGGCAACATTTTGGTATGTTCCCATGGGTTTAACTTCATGCGTGGGTGAGTAACCATGAAATAAAGAAGAACTGAAGGACTTTATTTATTTGTTCCTGTGTTCTGGGGGCAATGGGCTAAATATCGACCACCAGATTCAACTTCAGTTTGTACGCCTCATGTTGCTTTTTATTATTGCTCTGTTTTTTTTTCTTATATTGTTAATAAGCTGTTAAAAAAATCCATTTTGATTTTTTTCCATTTCCTGCTTTTGGTTAGTAACCATAGGTCCAATGACAGCATCATTCTTCAGTAACGTAACAACAGACAACAATACTGAAAATACTGCTATAAATTTATATATGGAAACATTTTACAGATGTGCAGAGAGCTATATGTTGTACTCTAAATGGACTGTTGATTGCAGTGTTGTTCTTACCATTTTTCTGGCTCGAACTAACTCATGAATTTTTGCCTGTGGTGTTTACCAGATCTTAGACATCAGCTGATTTAATCCCCTGATTCATTTGATATTGGCTAAATAATTGTTTTTGTTTTGTTTCTCTCTTATTGTCTCCTATAGTCCAGAAATTAGAGAACTATATCCAAATAAGTTCATCCAGCGTGGCGATACTGAACGATTCTACATCCTTAATACACTGTTTAACCTCCCTGGTAAGGCACTGGTTCCAGTTTTTGACAGTAATTAATGCAGAGAGGATGTATTGTTCACCCAGTATAATATGTGTTTCCCCCCGACCCCCCTTGTCCAGAGACCTATCTTTTTGCGTGCTTGGTTGATTTCTTCACCAACTGCTCCAGATACACCAGGTTTGTTGATGTTATTGATAATGATCATCTCTGTTTTGTAAGAACTACTTTTCTACAGACGGAGCTTTCAGCTTCTATGTAACAAAGCTCTGTGTTGAGTTCTGTTGGAATTCTCTATAAACAGAGTTGGGGATAAGGGTCATTTTACTTTTAATAAAATGATTTTACCTTTCGACAGTTGCACTGTTGGCCATAAACACTGTAATGTTTGATATTCTTCTCGCTAGTAAAAATGTATTTATCTTGCTTCCCAAAGCTGTGAGACTGGTTTTAAGGAGGGTGATCTCTTCATGTCCTACAAGAGCATGTTCCAGGATGTCAGAGATGCAGTTGACTGGGTCCATTTCAAGGCATGATTCTTTACATTTTAAACTAAGACATGTATTTATCAAAGTTGCATTCCACATAAACTGACAAAAAGAAAAGTTGATACCTGTGGAGGGTTTTTTTTTTATTTGTTTTTGGCTCCTTTTTTAGGGTTCACTGAAGGAGAAGACTGTTGAAAACTTAGAGAAATATGTGGTGAAAGATGTGAGTAAACACAAGCTGCAGTTTGAGGAAATGCATCTTGTTAGGCAATTCAATCTCTTTTTTTTTTTTTTTTTTTTGTGCTGAACATTTGTTTTTATTTCCCCCAAGGCCAAGTTGCCTTTGCTTCTTAGTCGCATGAAGGAAGTTGCCAAAGTTTTCCTGGCCACTAATAGTGACTACAAATACACTGATGTAAGTGGTTCAACATGTTTAAAATGTCTAAAATACACACAGCTTTTAAAAATATATTATGTTATTACATGCAAATGATGCCATGTGTGCATGTGTAAAAAGTGTTTTTATGTCCTAAAATTTAATCAGCAGGGTTTTTTTTATTCTGTCCCTTTATTTTCTTTCACAGAAAATTATGACGTATCTGTTTGACTTCCCTCATGGTCCAAAAGTAAGCTGAAACAAAACATCATCCTCTTCTAATGGTGCTACAGTAACTTTTGCATCAATCAAACATTGCTGTGGTTGAACAATTAATTTTCTATAATAAATGACAGAGTCTTATTAATGAAAGCATAGTTTAGTGGTTTTGTACTGGAGCTTTAAATCCCTAGCTGACCCTTAATTTTAAATGTATTGGATGAGCAAAAAGTTATAAGCCTTGTTGCTTGTGTTCCGTTCAGATTGGCACATCTCATCGGCCTTGGCAATCCTACTTTGACCTCATTCTGGTTGATGCCAGGAAGCCTTTGTTTTTTGGAGAGGGCACGGTCCTGAGACAAGTTGATACAGTAAGATGACACAGCACTTCTCACTTTCCCAGTGCTGCATTGTATCCACATTATATTACACCTAATGATTTGTATTTATAGCTGTAAATACACCAATGTTGATACATGAGGTGTATATTACCTGTATCTGATGAACTTTTATTCCTTGTTACAGACCACTGGGAGACTAAAGATTGGAACTTACACAGGGCCCCTGCAGCATGGTATTGTGTACTCTGGTGGTAAGTTACACATGATATTTAAACAGTTTCAGAGCTTGGTCAAAACACATGCTTTAATATTTCATCGGCCCACCTTTAGCTTTGATTACAGCCAGTACTTGCAGTGGCGTTGTTTTAACACAATTGCGCAATGTCACAACACTTATTTTCATCCAGGGCTAAATGAATTTTTGAAATCTTGTATCAAGGACAGAAGGGAGGAATTGCTTTGTAAAGCCTTAATTAGCACAGCCCAAAGACTTTTAATGAGGCTGAGGTCAGACCTCTGTGGCGTCCAATTCAAATGTGAAAAACATTCCTCATGATTCCAGAACCTCTTTCACAAAACTCCATTGATATGATGATACCCTGGTCATTCAGTACATTCAGGTCATGAGCTTTTTGCCACATAATGTTACTGAGTTTAGACTTGACCAACTGAAGCAACCCCAGATCATAACACTGCCTCTAGAGGCACTGTGCATGATGTATGCCAAACTGTATGCGCTTACCCTCTTATCCCCGACACACCCATGACTCTGGAATGGGGTCAACCTGAACCACACGACCTTTTGTCATTATTACAAAGTGCAATCTTTCTCCTCAGCAAATTAAATTTTTTTCCTGTCTCATTAAAAAGTGGTTTCTTTATGGACACACAGGTGTTTAGTCACAATCCTGTGAGTTCTTGTTGTCTTACACTGCTGAACATAGCTGTGAATTCTACTGTAATTTTTTTATGATGCAACTTCACCAAGCATTTAAGTGATCTCTGATCACTATCATTCCTGTTTTATTTCTCACCACATAGCTTTCACGAAGTTGATGATTCAGTGTTAACTTCCAGGTTTTAATATTGCATTGGACAATTTGGTAAATGTTCTTTAACAAATTCCAGTAATGTTAGTATTTTCTCTTTATCATTTGCTTGATGTAGGAATATAATAAATTGTCCCTTCTGAAATGACACGCTGACTTTTTTGGCTGAGTAATGTTGTACATTTGAGTGTTGTAAAATGCTATGCTTTTTATGCATTTATGTTGAATAATATTTACATATTGTTTGCTACAGGATCTTCAGATATTGTATGTGATCTACTAAGTGCTAAAGGTAAAGACATCTTGTACATCGGAGACCACATTTTTGGCGACATCCTCAAGTCTAAGAAGCGTCAGGGCTGGAGAACCTTCCTCGTGATTCCTGAGTTGGCTCAAGAGCTGCATGTTTGGACTGACAAGAGTGGCAAGTCTCACTTTGCTTCTGAATCTTTTAGAATTTATCATAATCAATTCTTCTGCATTATACAAGATGTGATGCTTTTTTTTCATCTTGTTTAAAGTTTTTCATCCTATGTTCAGATAATTGAAAATTCTTTGTCACAGAAGGAAAAAAGTAAAAAGGACCCGATTTTGTGTATGGTTACTGAGTTAGATAGAATAATTTGATTTGTTACAAGAGATGTTGAGCTTTGTGTTTTTTGACAATATTTCTCTGCCTTCTTTTACAGCTCTTTTTGAGGATCTCCAGAGTCTGGATATTTTCTTGGCAGACCTATATAAGTAGGTGTCTGAATGTTTTTGTTTGTCTTTTAAATTTCACACAAGGACATGCACTGTTCTTAAGTCACTGGCATATACAAGTAGTTGTCAATTCAGACTTGGACTTTTGATTGTTCAGAATAACGGAACACAGTTATTAGAGTAAAGACTACCTTTCTACATTTCTCTATATAATCCCATGCTACACTAATGCACTTATCCCAGTGTTTCATTAGTGCTTGGCTACAATCAAGGAAGGAAGCTTTCTCAGCACACCGGAACCATAATCGGACTGCCTGACCATGGCATGAATCAGGAAGTCCGATCATGACTCCTGTGTACTGAGAACTTTCAGCCTTTCTTCCTTGAGCAGTTACAGGAGGTAATTGCTTGGAGCGAGATCAGGACCGAAGGGGGATGTGGCAACAACTTCCAGCCGAGGTTTTGTAAAGTGGAAGTATGGCGCAGTATAAGATTGAGCATTGTCCTTCAAAAAACTAAATGTTTTGGTGATCAAAACAAAATGTCTTTTTTTTTCTGTTAATGGAAGTCCTAGGGAGGCCAGCATTTTAGCAGTGACTTTAGTTTGAAGCAGGCAGTCCAATCATCCCACTAGTATAAAACACTTGAATAAGTGATTTATTGTGGGATTTGTGGATGCAGTGAGAGAGGACATGACGTTAGTTGGTGTGAGAGAAGAGGATGCAGAGGATAGGGTTAGATGGAGGCAGATAATTCGCTCTGGCATCACTGAAAGGGAACAGCTGAAAGACGAAGAAGAAGAAGAAGACGTGATTTATTGTGGCAGGGGATTATTTAGAGAAATATAGGTAGTCTTTACTCTCAGTGCTCGGTTATTCTGCACTATTAAAAGTCCAAGTTGAACAAAGAAATCAACTTGTGTCTGTTTTAGGAACACCGGTTAGCAGGTGCTATCACATCTTCTTCATCTGCATGTGTGTTTGCTCCCACTTGCCTTTTTTCAGTTCTGACCCTCCGTTTCTGCTTACAGGCATTTGGACAGCAGCAGCAACGAGAGACCCGACATTAGTTCACTTCAGAAGCGGATTAAGGTCTTGAACTGTAGTTACTTTATTTGGAAGTTAGCTAGTTCAGTTTCAGCAAACATGACTGAAAATCATATATAACTTTGTATATGATTTCCACAGAAAGTAACACATGACATGGACATGTGCTATGGGATGATGGGAAGTCTGTTCCGCAGTGGCTCTCGCCAGACCTTGTTTGCCTCTCAAGTGATGCGTTATGCTGATCTGTATGCTGCCTCCTTCATCAACCTACTCTACTACCCCTTCAGTTACCTGTTCAGAGCTGCCCATGTGCTGGTGAGTGTGGGGATTTGCAGTTACATTTCTTCATTGGAATGGTGTTTGATGACTCACATGTAGAGCCCTCTTCTGCCTGGAAGACAAATTGCAGCTGTAATGAAAACATTAACAAATATTTTCTACCCTTTTTTTTTTATATACTTGATTAAATCCAGTCTAAGTGTTAATTTATACAACTGAATTATAGATTAAAGTAACGGTACTCTGATTGGTTGTTCTCAGTCAGCAATTATTCGGAAATTCTTTAAAACTATGGTAACAGTCATTGTGTTACTATAAATTCTGTTTCTAAACATAATCATGTGTGAAACCATGTCTTAATTTTGGTTAAGATTTTCTTTGGAATTTCTTGTGAGTTTAAAATACCAGCACAGCCCTCATTGTCTACCTCTAGCATTGCAGTTACTATGATTACCACTCCAAAGATGACATGGGATTTTCCACCTGTCATATTAGCACTATGCTTAGAAGGAATTTTTGCTTTTCATGAGGGTCAGAGTGAGAGGATTAAAATTAAGCCTTGCTTGCGATTTTTGTAGTCATCATAGTAGATAGTAATCTTGAATGGTATAAATACAATTAAACACAACTTATGCCATAACATAAAAAAAATCTGCAAAGAGCTAGACCCCTGACCACTGTGCTCATAATTCTTGTTTTTTTTTGTTGTTTTTTTTACTTCAGATGCCACATGAGTCCACTGTAGATCACACTCACGTGGATATCAATGACACAGAATCTCCAATGGCAACACGCAATCGCCACTCTGTGGACTACAGAGACCATGAGTGTAAGAAGCACCAGCTGACCCGCTCCATCAGTGAGATTCAGCCTCCTCACCTGTTCCCCGTGACACCACAGGAGATCACACACTGCCACGATGAGGATGATGATGAAGAGGAAGAGGAGGAAGAGTAAGATTGGAAAGTTATCAATGTAACCATTACTTTAGGTCTTTAGGACCTACAATTTACTCAGAATTTTCTTTTGTTTGTTTGTTTATTTTAAGAATTTTAGTTGTGTAAACTAAGAAGCTTCGAGGGTGCCTTCTGTTGTTTAGGCAATCTTGTGCAAATGAGAGTCACATTGGAACACACAGTGCCACCATCAGAGTCCAGTTTCCTCTTCTTGCCTTAAGGCCAATAAGGGAGCAGCAGCCTTCCTTCCTAAATCTATGGAAACATTGTTATTTCTGTTGCCTGTTACCATGACTTGATGCATGATATTAAGGGAACAAATGCAGTATTTGCCTTATCGGACCTGCATTTTTAAGCAGAGCCTTTAAAAATATGTGCATGCAATGGCCTTACTTTTTATGTGGCAGTTTCATTTAAAAGTAAACCCATAATGCATGATGGGAACTGTACCTATCTCATATAGTCAATCAAAGCTTACTGTAACAAGTGTTTAGCACAGGCAACTTCACTTTTTGTTGTTTTTGAGTCAGGGGAAGTATATAGCTTTAAATGGTTTTATGAGAAAACTGCTGTATGATTATATCTGAAGCTTGTAAGCACAAAGACTCCCATACTATGCATCTCTTTTGTCTTGAATGCAACCAAAGGGGTTGAATTATTCAACGAGTGCACAATGAGGGACTAGTGAGAGAGAGAAAAAAAAACTGTCCCACTGTGAATTATTCTTGTGAATCGTGGTCCAGCCATACATAATACTGAAGTGACTTGTCCAGGCCTGTAGACCTGGATCTGCTATTTTCATTACAGATTTACAATTCTTTTTCTTTTAAATTGTTGCATAATTGATAGATTAATGTTTATTCTTTATATTTTGATCTAAAACTGTTGCTTAAGTTCTGCTGTGGAACGGTTTTTTTTTTTTTTTTTTTTTTTGGCCTGTTAATTGTGGACAAATGGATCAAAATCACAATGTGAGCATTAAAATTGTGCTTAAGGGAAGCTTTTTGCTTCAGAGAGCTTAGACCATAATGAATACTGAATTTTTGAATATAACTGAATTATAATGTAGAAAACCAAAAGTTTGAAAATCAGTAACAACCAAGAATAAGAATGATGGTTGATCTAGATGAAGGCTGTATCTATGGTCTGCTTTCTTTTAATTGCCAGGTTTTTCACACCACAATTACTCTTAACTGTTTGAAGTGCATAAATTAGATTAGTTTTTCTTTTCTTTTTTTACTGACTGAGCTGCTGTAAACCAGTCCCCTTCTTCCAATTTATTTAAATCCATCATGTGTAGTTTAAGGATGTTTTTAACAGGACATTGTTTATTAGCATGTTACCGATTGTGCAGCAAGTTTACCAGAACTGTTTACTGTGCAAGCACTAAAACTGCCTTCATTTATGTCCTTACAGATGTAACTACTGGAGCATGACCTCATTTTAACATGCACATTAGCCTCTTTTTTCCAGACAGCAGTATCACCTTGACCGAGTCATGGAAACAGCTATATATTACGAGGAAAGGCAGCGTGTTTAACGGCATGTAATGAGTGACGCACATGTAAATTGTTGTGAAGCCCATGCTGCATGCAGCCACTTCCACAGTGAAACTGGGTCGTACCCGAATGCAATCACAATGAGTGTGCATAAATAGTAGCTTAGCTTTTGATTTTCTCAATTGCTTTCTCAACTTGCTACAACTTGGTGCACTTCTTTGGGCAATTAAGTGTTCACAAAGTGGTGATGTTAAAGTTGTGGTGGAGGAAATTTCAGTTAAGTTATCTGTTCTCATGCCGCACAAAATAAATAAATATATATATAAATATATATATATTTATTTTTTTTCTCCAAATTTCGCTTTCAAGCTTTGTTTGCCTTTGTTATATTTTGCCCTATTAATTCAACATTATCCAACTTTTCTATTTAATTATGTTGAAAGTCTTTAATATCACTGCTGAAATAAAGTTTTAGTGATCAAGCCATTGCATTAATTGCACTTTGTTGTAATCTGTTGCACATCGGCAACCTGTATTCAAAAACAAACATGTAAAAATATTTGAATACTACTGTCTTAACCTTCAAACCTTACACATGTAACTTGTCAATAAGAAAATACTTGATTTACAATCATTTATAGCCCTGATACAGTTACCATGTTAGTTTCCAAATCTATCAGGCTTAATAGTTTTTGTAAAACTCAGTTTTGATTCCTGGCAGAACTACATAGCATTTTGGGAAATAATCCTGACATGTCATCGGCAGCCTATTCAATCAATTCCAGCTTTTTCTTTAAAAATTAATACCATGATATACTGTATATCTGCCAAATTCAGCATAATCAACTTATTATAATGTAATAATGGGAAGGTATGGTGTTCTCCAGTTTTTAACATGTTCTCACTTGTGCAAATTTGTGAACATTTATACTGTGATGAGTTACAATAAAAATAAAATTACCTCACATGTGTTGGTGGCTGGATAGCGTTTATCTCTGAGTATCTTATGCCACCCACTAAATTTGAATGAGGAGCAGTTTGGGAAAGAAATGCGCAGCTGGCATTAAAGGAAGCATGTGATTGGCAGCTGCTGGTTGATGGGAGGGAGCTGTCTGGCAGGTGGGAACCAGCATTAGGGGGAAAAAAATTCAAGCTCGTGGATTGTATCAGTTTTAGCATCTACACTGTCTTACATTAAAATAAACAGAATTTAAGCACATCACTGCTGTTTGTTTCAGTTCAGTTAAGATACATTTTAAGTAGCTATTATCATTAATCTGATTATACTGCATGCTACTTTTACTCTAACTTATCAAAAGTCAATACATCTCAATACAAGAATGACAGGAAATATATAATTTGGTCTCGAAATATGTATGCAGAGCGTGCAGTTGCCTTTTTTAATATAATGTCTCATGGTGCCTACGCATGTTTGTTTTTAATTACAGATACAAATTTCTTTAACCTAATTTATTTTGAAATTTCATTTATATCACTCCTATAATTTTAGAGTCTATACAGTACTATTAAAATGGCTATGATTGAGAAAAATTATATTATTTATTATAGCAAAAAAAGAAGAAAATTGCAATTATCCTGCAGTCATAAATTTTTGCCATTGAGTGTACTGAACTTTAAATTATATCGTATGTGTATCGAATCATAAAGATATATCGTCACATCCCTAATTAATAGTTTTGTCTCTCATGAGTGTGCAATATATTGCCACCTGTTGGCCATTTAGAAAAATAGCATGAAGTATAAAATTGCATCCATAATTCACTCATTCATGTGTCTTTTCTAAACAGAACAATTGTGTTGATTCAAAACTCTGGGATGTTTGCAGATCCATATAGTTGGTGGAAATCCAGAGGAGATGAAATTAACAAGTTAAAATAACAACAGACATAAAATACACAGAATACACCGAGTTTTTACTCTGTACTACAAAATACAGTCTTCAGTGTGTTACTTGTATTTGTTAAATCAAAGAGGTATTTGAGAAACAAATGCATCAATCAAGCAAAACTCTTGTCAAACAATTATTTTATAATAGCAACATTCAATTTCTTTATATAGAGATATAGTATTTTCTTGTTGATAGTATGTAAGTATATAATAGAACTCTCTTATCTCAATGCCTCTGCGGCATCTTTAAACACATTCAAAATTCTAAATAGCAGCAATGTACGGTGGATTCGAGCAATTTGCCTGAGCACCACATTTCTGAAGAAATCTTCTGTCCTAATGTGGGCCGTGTTCATTTTACAGTTTTCAAGATACCATGTTGTCTTCTGAGAAAAATGAGAACATTCCTTGTATATTCTCGAGTAGGTTACGTCGTTTGAAGTGCATGGCGTTGTTAATGCTTTTACAATATGTAGATGACATATGATTCAATGTTAAGAATTTATCATTCAGAAATAAGAAAAAAAAAGTCAGAAACATCATATGTTCTGGGTCCCATTGAAAATTGTCCTCAACTATCTAGCAGTGGATTTTCTGTTTCCTGTTCACTAGGACACTTGACAGTGTGTGTTTTGTGGGCTGTTACGATGCTGATTGTCCCTGCATAATGGATACTCTATTGCACTGACAGGTTGCTACATACAGTAAATACTTAAAACCTCGGTTTTAACCCACGGTAATTAAAATAGAGCACTCCTCACTGAATCGTCACTTACAGTGTATGAACTGAAATACTGAACTTAATAAAATCGAGGAACGTTCCATACCTTTATAGCGATATTCCCGAGTGAGGTGCAAACAAATAAACAGGAACACGTGTGACTGTTTTTGTTTTGCAAGCAGTGGAAAAAGTACCTCATGCCCACTGCTGAACTCCGCGTAATTAGATTTTAGCATGTTACTCTGTTATAATGATGTCACATGTACATGGAAATTGTGAAATCATTCAAATCAGCGTAGAAATACTGGAATTGTTTTAGGCTGGAAAAAAAAAACTAAAAAGAAAAGGAATTCACATTTTAAACACAGTTTAACACAATTAAACAAAAAAATGTTACTGATAACAAAATGGTCCAACATGTTTTTATATAAAAACTGAAATTAAGACGTTGATGTAGATAAATTCTAGCTCTATTTACTATAAAATGTAAGATAAACTGTAAGTGACACTGTAAGGTACATGGAAAAAAATCCCTCACATGTAAACATACTGAATGTCTTTGTACTGCAAATACTTTACATGGCACATTCACACAGTCTGTATCCAGACATGATGTTCCTCCTTTCATAAATATGACACAATGAATGTTTCAGTGCTATGAGCTGAAAGAAACCGTTTACCCACATTGTAATCACTACAGGGTTAAGCATGATTTAATACCCCAGCCCTTCTTTTGCTGTTACTTAAGCACAAAATTGTGTAGCGGTTTATCTTCGTGTTTGTCTTTCAGAGACTTGGTGCTTCAGTAACCTTCTCTCTTATCTCTGTGGAATATCGTTATGGCTTTGTCATAGAAATGAAGATACTTGATTCTGTGCGAATTAACGTTTTTCTCTAATCTGGACTGGTAAATGTCAGTCTGTCACATGCACATTTGCTCTGTCTGGCATGAAGAGAAACTCTGGAAAGGTTCATTTTATCGCCTCATCCATATATTTTCCGTACCACTTATCCTGGTAGGGTTGCGGGGGGGCCTGGAGCTCAGCTACACCCTGGATGCAGTGCAAAACCACTGCAGGGCACAAGTGCACACACACACACACACACTATGGAATCAACCAGCCTACACTGCATGTCTTTGGACTGTGGGAGGAGACTGAAGCACCTGAAGGAATCCCACCAAGCATGGGGAGAACATGCAAACTCCATGCACTGTTTGGAGGCAAGATTTGAACTCCCAACCCTTGAAGTGTGAGGCAACAGTGTTTAAACACTAAGCCACTGTGCCTCCTTGTATATATTAAACTCACAAAATGGCACTCTCCCTTCTCCCTTTAGGCTCTGTTGCTAAAACTGCTAAAAATCACTGAGTAGATCAGTTTGTCAGGGAAATCTAGAGTGAAATGCAACCAGTAAAAAGTTTGGACATACGTTTGGATTTATGTTTCTACATTCTAGAACAATACTGCAGATTTTAAAACTATGAAATGTGTAAATAATATTTTAAGACATGAATGTCAGCTGTTCTGGAAGAGTTCCTGTCAAGTGCATTCGCAAAACCCATCAAGCACCATGATGAAACTGGCTCTCATCCCAGGAAAGCAAGACTAAAACCTTTGCTGCAGAGGAGAACTTCATTTAGAGTTACCAGCCTCACAAATCACCAATTAACAGCACCTCGGATTAGAGGAGTGATGACGATATTATAGATCATCAGTAGCAGACACATCTCAGTATCAACTGTTGGAAGGAGAATTACTGCATGTTTTGGACGCCTTCAGCATTGTTTTACAATGTAGAAAGCCCATGGAGTTAGATGGTGTGTCCAAACTCTTGACTGGTACTGTATTCTGATCGAGCTCCCTGATTTCAGTGAGTGATTTTTCAGTGTTCACGTCAGTCTACAAATGTAAAATTTCCTCATATAAAAAAGTTAAGACATCAAATAAAGTCCTACAAGGTTATCGTTCTTTGTAAATAATGCAGAATTACTAAGCAGTCTAGATTCTCCTCTGCCTACACATAATCCAGAGCGCTCATAGCTTTCGTGCTGAATCTGAGGTAAAAACAAAAATTAATTAATGCCGAAGTAGACTTCAAATTATTCTTCCTGCACCTCTTAACAACACCGTTTCAAACACACCAATGCTAAATAAAGTCCACTGCAGGGAATCTCCAGTTAACCGGCTCATGCATGCTCCTATCCCTGAACGATGTCTACCAGTTACAAAGCCGACTAACACTGCTTTTTGCTTGTTTATTTGCACCGCCACATCTGGTAGAAGCCTGTGATAGATCCTTGATGGCAGGAGGTGATGTGGCAAGAACAGGCGTTCTGTCTGTTAAAATATGAGTTGGAGTGGTGAGGACAGTGGACAGTGCTACAGCCTCCTGAGTCTCTCTCCCTCTCTTTCTGCTGTTGGATGAGAGTGTATCTGCTGGCTCACTGCTCACTGTGTGAGCACTTCCCATTCTGTAGTCTGTCGTGTTTCACCATGCCCTCTTATCCCCGATAAAGTCCAGAAGTGTAGAAAACAAAAATCACAGGATTCTGTTGATCCCAGAGAAGCTGCCCAGTGAAAGCTTCCCAAATGGTGCTCGCTGCAAATATTTCCATCCTCTCACCTGACCCATTTCCCGTCTCCTTTAGATCGTTCCATCAGTGTGTGTTATGTGGTTGGGTTTGTGTATGTTAGTTGAGTTCTGCTGTTGAACGAGCAGCGAGGCCGATTCGACTCCTGGTCCGTCCTGGTGTTCAGTCAGAGTCAGCTCTATCTTGGTGAACTCACTGTCTGAAGACTGAGGGGTCTTGTCCATGCGGGACGCCATGACGGCGTTCTGATACTGCTGCCGGGACACCTGGCACACAAAACAGCCAGATCAGCACAGGCGGCGGTGTCACGAAATCCTACAGTGTTTAACCTGTTTTGTGTACATCATGATGATGTGCATTCTCATTTAACATGGTACTTTCCCTTCTCTTTTCATCGCACATGCAAAAAGTAACGAATCCTAACCTTAATGTAGAGCAAGTCAGAGGCCGCGCGAACGGAGTAGTCCGGCGCGTAGATCTGCAGGAAGGCGTTGAGCTGGTTGTTACTGCTGCCCAGAGTGGGAGTGAGGGCTTCCATGCGCTCGTTCCGGTTCACGGAGTCTGAGTGGTTCAGTCCAAAAGGTCGAGGAGGTGACTTATTCTCTGCGAAGCAAAAATAATCATCTGCTAGTCATCTGCTAGTGCTGCTGTGGCTTAAACATACTGAGATTGCTATAATCTGTCTTTTAAACTGCTTTTGAGACTTCTAGGGGATTAAGGTATACCATCTCTTTTGTCCTCATACTCATTTTGTGCACTGTATATTGCCTTTAATTCATGTGTTGAAGATGGGAGCATTTTCAAATCATAGATTACAACTTTTTAAATTTATTTATTACTATTATTTTGTGTTATGCAATCCGCCTTTTCACTGTCCACTGTTGTGGATTATTTGTGGGGTCAGGGGTATCTTAGCTGCTCCGATGTATAATGTGATAAAAATGTAAAGATGCGGGCGTCTGCCAAATGCCATAATGTGAATCTTTTTTTCGTAGATCAGTCCCACTTCCCCTTGTGATGTTTGTATAGGCATAGGGTTAAGGGCCTTGCCCAAGGGCCCAACAGTGGCATCCCAGCGATAAAGGGGCTCAAACCCCACCCCCTGATCAGCAACCCAGAGCCTCAAGTGTCCGAGGCACCAATCCCTCACAGCTATTTGATCTAGTTTAGCTTCATAAGTCTGATATTTAAGTAAAATCTTTACCAGCACATAAACTCTATACTAATATGAATGTCATTAACTGCTGGTGGACTTGTGGACTTGTACATTCACATAATTGTTTTTAAACAACCACTACTATACAAGGATTGTGCACCGCAAGTAACATTAAAACTATTCAATAATCTAAGTGTTTAATACAGCTAGAAATGTTTTAAAATGGCTTGGTACATTAGGCACACAGAAAAATGTAATAGAATATTATAAATATAACATTTTACCTCTAAAAGTCTAAAGTCTTTCCATGAATACCTGCAAAAATCTAAAATGCTTTCCTGATACATTTTGGCTAAAAGCTTTGTAGCAAGAAATTGCCCCTAAGTGCAGTCTCCTGAGCATGTGACTGATAAGAAATTATAATGGGTGCAAAGAGCAATAAACCAGAGTAGCTTGTGTCTCAAACAATGTTACGGCCAAACAAGCTTTGCATTTCTTCTGACTGAGAAAAAAAAAACAGGAAGCATGGATGAGAGTAGAAGGATGAGGGATATTTACCTGGAGATCCTGCAAGAGATTCTGCTCGGCTCACTACGAAGGTTCGAGACAAGGAGAGTGGAACTAGAGAATAGGAGGAAGAAAGAGGGCAGAGAAAAAAGTAAAAATTCAGAGGAATAAACCAGTTATTGGGGAGTTTGGCAAAATTCAACTGAGAAATAATTTAGCAGAATAAGGACAGATTCTCAACATTTCTGAACTTGTTGCGAGAAAGTGCAGAGTTCACCTGAATTGAAATTTTTGACGCTCAAGCAACTACTGGAGGTCTAGTGGCGTCATTCGCCTTAAATAACCTAAGTATTAGCTACATGTCCAAACTCATGCTGAATTCTTACTTATCGAATGTTACAAAGTTAGAAAAGTACTTTGCGATTTAACATGAATCGTCAAGATTTGTCAAAAACCGCTGTGACTTCTTTAGCTGCTAACAGTGACCTGGTTATTTATGTTTTGTGAACCTGTAACTAAAGAAGCTATGAACCTGCCATTCACCTCTATAATAAACATCACCATATGTAGTGGAATATCGAATAGATTTGGATGTATAAAAATCATGATTGGAACCTACACGTTTCTACTGGGCGCTAGAAAGAACCTGTTGCATGCAAGGACGTTTCTGGTTTCTTATGCACAAAATAATCTTTTATTTTCTGATCCACACAGATATGTTCTCATATACACCAAAAAAAATCTTTTTTTTTAATCTTTTTTTTTCCACTTTAGAGGCTCCATAAGCTGTAAAAAGGGGCTCCAGCACACATCCATAATAAACATCTCCACACACAGTGTACTATCCATTAGAGCATACTATTTAACTATTCATAGAGCATAGGTTGGATTTGGGCAATTTGGCAGATTTGCCCCACCTCCCTGTCTAAGATGTTTTTATGGACACTCCAGTAGAGACAGCTCAAAACTGTCCATGCCAACATTAAAAAAGGTACTGCATATTTTTGGACTCAAAATTCCATTTTGAAGAAGCAAGAACCACCTACGTGTTCTATAAACCGCCCACACAAACCTCCACAATCCATATTGAAAGAACTGCTATGATGTCTTTCTAGTTGGTGAAGATTCAAGACAGTTATTTTGTGACACTGCAAAGTACCATATCAAACTCGGACAAACTTCCTGATGAAGGACCTTTGGTTTTTCTATGATCTGGAGATCACATAGATAAGCCAATGAACAAAGTAATCTTTATATTGCAGTAATCTCCTCAAATAACTGACAGTCGTACATCAAAAATGACAGCAGGAATGAGAGATCTACATAATAAAGCTTCCAAATAACTGTCTCACATATATGAAGCCCCATCAGTCATGTGACCTACAACCTGTGAACTCAGGTTCTAAACAGTGCAAATAAACTTGAGAATAGGTGAGTGTATCTAAAATGACCAGTTACATTTCAGGAGCAGTCCTGCTGTGTGTGTGCGTGTGTGTGTGTGTGTGCCTATCAGTGTGTGTTTCTCTATTACACAGACCTGGTGATGATGTTAAGGACATCATTCCATAGTATGAAAAGGGTCCAGCTTTAAACTTCATTCCCTCTTTGCCAGCCTCAACCTCTACCTTTCCCTAAGGACGAACAAAAAAAAAAGAAAACATTAAGTGATGACTATATGCCAGTGGTTCTCAAAGTGTGGGGCGCGCCCCACTAGTGGGGAATACAGACATGACAGGTGGGGCGCAATGAACGGGA
>JAQMYJ010000039.1:15436826-15456840 GCA_030014305.1 Clarias laeviceps | reverse complement strand
TAACCCGCAGTGCTACCACCTGCTAATGGCTATCAATACGCATTTCAAAAATTCCCGTTATTCTGTGTCACCTTGTACTTATGTGTAAGACTTGATAATGATTTCAAGTTGTGTTTTTGGGTTTTCGGATATGTTACGTATAACAAAAGATATCATTACTTTTATAAAGGGTAAACTTTACCACTACTGTAATTTGAGAATGGCGATGTAAATATCTCAAAATAAGCATTTTTTTGGTCACAGACACAACCAAAAACAACAATAAAAGCACATCATCATGTGTATCTGGATATTTATTTGCATATGTGACTCATTCTTTTATTCCTTTGCTCAGTCATATTTGTATAGTTGGTTAAAATAAACAAAAATATAGTGAATCGTATTACCTATTTTGTGCAGTAAAAAGGGGAACTCTATACTGCACAATCCTGAGCCCTATATATGTTTATTAAAAAACAGCAGAACAAATAATGTCTAAAATGAGCAGAGCTTTAAGGACTACATCCTGGGTTTTGCTTGTGAATTTCAGACATCAAATAGGTTGGTCAAGGAAAACAACAACATTTGATGACAATAAAACTTTTTGCAGACTGAAAAAAAAAACAGTCAGCGATATATCCAGCAACCTACAAAGAGGAGGGATCACAATCCACCATTCAAAAACGACTTCAGGTGCATGATGGATGACTGAGGATGCCAGATTGGAATTAGCAGTATAGAAGTACAGAATATCACAAATGAGACACAACAGTTCAATAACCAAGATAATCTCTACTAATTTGACAGAAAGACCAAAGGATCTGCCTATGATCTAAGAAGAGCTCTTCAGCGAAGTGTGGTAGAGGTAGTGTGATGGCTTCTGCAACTTGCTCACTAATCTTTATTGTTGATGTAGATCATGATGGTAGCAACTAAGTGAATTAAAAAAATCTACAGAAGCAGTCTGTCTACAAATTTACACAGAAATGCATCCAAGTCTTACACTCTTAATACAAAGATGTGCAATAAATACTAAATGCAGCTGTTTATGTGGTTCTCTAATGAGCCAATCATATGGTGCAATGCAAAAAAATAAAAAAAGAGTTCAAGATACAGGACACAAACTTCAGTTAAATTTTTGCATCAAAAACAGAATGACGATGAAGAATGACCCCTGTGACTTTAACTGTGGCATATGTATTGGTACCGAAACTCCTGGGTTGAATGTTTCAGAAACTGCTGATCTGATGTGTGCATTACTCACTTAAGGGGGAAAATGGCTTAGGATGCACTAGGGGAGGATGCAAGCTGTCAAAGGCAGTGTAATGCCCTGGGCAATGTTCTGCTGGGAAACCATGGCTTCTGGCATTCATGTAGATGTTACCTTGACCTGAACAACCTTCATAAACGTTGTTACCACCTCCCTAAACATTGTTGCAGATTAACTACACCCCTTCATGGCAAGGTTATTTTCCTAACGACAGTGGGTTCTTTCAGCAGTAAAATGCAGCTTTCCGCACTGCAAACATTTTTCATAAATAGTTGAAGTAAAAAGTGTGTCAAGGTGTTGAATTGGCTCCCATATCCACAGATGTCAATCCAGTGGGATCAGACAGACCAGATCCATGCAGACCTCACATCACAGTTTACAGAACTTGAAGAATCTGCTGCTAATGTCTTGATTACACATCCCACAGCACACCTTCAGAGATTGAAATTAGATCAAGACAACGTTGGCAGGTGGATTCAATGTTATGGGTGATTACCACCTAAAGGTCTTTTACATTGGTTTTATAAAATATTTAGACAAAAGGCAGAAAAATATGTCTGATTCAGCACTATTTTTTCAGCACCCTACAAACAAGATTTCTGCCAAGGACTTTACATATAACTGGGATGATGACGACCCAGGTTTGATCCCAAATTTGAATGACTTTCCATATGTTCTCCTCATGTGTGTGTAGGTTTTCTCTGCTCTTTTCTGTCTTTCCACCTTGTAAACATGCTAGTAGGTGGACCAGCTAAGATCATTTGCTCCTCGTTTAAATGAGTACATGTATGTGTGTGCATGTTGCCTTCATCCAGTGTGTATTCCCAGGATATGCTCTGGATTCACTGTGGGCCTAATGATAAGGCAGATACTGAAAATGATCACTTTTGCTTTTTTAAGATGTGGCATTGAGTATTAAATAGTGCAGCATGTCATTAAATGACTGTACTGTATTTGGAAAGTAAATAATAAAAACTACACAAAAAGTATTGAGATGGCTGTGTTTTCAGTCCAGTTTCCTTTCATTTTTTTTTAAGAACATAAGTTTATTCAGAGGTGTGACAGAGCAGGAAAACCTATGCTATGGGTTATGTAAAACACCCAGCAATGTTTAATATTACTGCTGTAAATTTGCTTACCTAACAAAAGGGCCATTGTACAATCTTTTGTCTGTAGATGGAGCCAAAACCATTAACAATAACTCTACTAAATATTCTTGTTAAATGTGCCTTATTAGGAGTAAAGAAAAACAGCAGAAGGAGTTTTAGACAAGGGAAACTTTAAGAGTCAATCTTAACCATTACCCTGATTTTCTAGGCACCAGAGAGGTGTTTCAATTATAAAATAAAACTGTTAAAAAGGTTTTACATCGTTTTTGCACAAAAACACATTTCCAAAATAAATTGTCTGCGGCAAGCATATATAATTCTCTGTCCGAACAGATAAGACTAACATTCTTTTATTTTTCCACTGGATTACCTGGCATAAAGTCCTCTCTCTCTTTCTGTTGGACCTTGAGGACTGATAAAGATGGATTCTCAAAACTGGGAGAGACTCTCTGGGGCACCAACAGGTTTTAACTAAGGCAGTATTAACCACATTGTAAGATTGTAAAATCAAACTGGCTTTCACACAACTAACTCAACCAAAGTTATGCCTGTACATATGCTTTCTGCCACACTGCTTTGAAGTCTGCACACTTGCTCTAAATGATTAATAAAACAGCATAATAGCATAAACATGCAAATATGCTTTTTCTCTTGCAGAAGAATCCAGCCTAGTTAGACAAGCCAACAAAACACAAGTGGAGGATCTGCACAGAAAAAGAGATCTTTTACTAAACTATACATTTACAGTAATATGATCCCAAAATCCTTTAAAGAAGATAACTATTAAGAATACTCCAAGTGTGAAATAGCAACATACAGTTCATGCTAAAAAGTGTAACGTGGTTAAAGTAGAAACTGTCTATTTTTATTTTATGTCAATTCATGCAAACAAACAGTTTACAAGAAGGTGTAACAGTCATAAATGTACGTTACAACCACTTAGACACAGGAGTAATGCATGTTGGTGCAATCGACTTCAGAAGAGCAACCTAAACCTTCAATCCAACAATCATGCACATAAATTACACCATTTTATTTCTTACTTCTAAAGTCTTCCAAGGTCATGACATTTTGTTCACACTCAAGGCACACTCTGTATCAAATTTGTAACCTTAATAGGTCTGATTCTATTCAATATTCTATTGTTAATTGGGTCTGAAATGAAAAGTAAAATATAACATTTAGCTTAAGAAAAAATTGGCCTATGGATCCAAACTCAAAACAGATTTGGATAAAACTTTAGACAACACATCTCTGTTTATCCTAGTTATACTCCAAAGACTCTTTTTAATAGTTGATCTTATGTGTTATCATTTGTGCACCCTTTAGGCCGGTTTTGTCTAAAATTCTTGTGCACACAGCTTGTAGAGATAAGTAAAAACCCTGAAGGGTAATCCAGAGCTTTCTGGGAGTAATGATCAAGGCTATGCTCTAGGACAGACATCTGTTTGACCTTGCAGAAGCACTACTGATATTACAAGTGGGTGAGGCTTTATTACACATTCTACTGGCATTCTTGCAGAGAACGTGATTTCACTTGAGCATATAACATGTTTTTTAAAAAAGAATTTTATTCATTCAAATAGGCAAAACATAATAAGTTAACACATAAATCAGTAGTAAACTGCAAATTAAAATGTGCTTGTTTCAAGCAAGCACATTTAACACTGACACTACTCAGGTTCTCACTTAAAAAATGATTTAATTTAACAATGCTGGTTATGAACTTAAACAAAAACAAAACACAGACAAATCATGTACATGAGATGTTACCTCAAGACCAAGGGAACTATTAAGCAGACAATCAAAGCGCACATGTTTCTTTGGAGTGCAACACACTGCACAAAGTGTGAGGAACAAACCAAAGTCCAAGTGTCTCTTTTGAGTGCAACACACTGCACAAAGTGTGAGGAACAAACCAAAGTCCAATGCATTATTTTAACAAGTGTATAAGCTGTTCCTGAAGGTTTCGGGAGTGCTCCACACTGTTAAGGGGATAAAGGACAGACAAACATCATCACGGCTTTTCTCAACATTAATTGACAGATAAAGCCACTATAACAAACATCAACAGGATTTCTGTTATGACTTACTTCTTTTGGATGGCTTCTTGCCTGAAGGAAAGAAAACAAGATATAGTATGATTGTTGAGACATGAGGGTCTGCAATCAGGTTGTCTACTAAACCAATCTAGATTAGTAGCAGTGGTGTTATACTTACTGATACTGCAAATGAGTAGTTATTATGGACATTTTCCTTAGACTCTGCAACACACACAAAAACAAAAAATTTTTTCAAACAGGTTCACCTTCACCTGAGCTAAACTTTATATTATATATACGGTTGCAGATTCGTTGGTTGTTTATTAAGATGAAGAAATGTAATGAAATACTGTGAAGTGCTTACATCCTCAGAGTGCAGAATGGCGTCTTCCTGGATCACCATATTTCTTGCTGCCTGACCGAGCAGCTGCAAAATCACAGATACAGTCGTGAGACAACAGCGACAGATAGACAGACGTGTATATATAAAAAGATAGACAGATGGAAAGAGACAGGCAGACATAAATATAGACATATATAGACAAACGGACAGACAGACAGGCAGATAAATTCATATCGTAATTGATTCGTAAGGGAATTTTTAACAATATGAAAAGCGGACGCTGGATTAATTTGCTGTAAATACGTTTCAGTTTAATGTTAATTTATCATATATAGTTGGCTGTGATAATGAGCCTTTAATGCAAATCATCGTTCTGTCAGCTATGAATATTACAGCTTGTGTTTTAGGCTCTAATTACTACATCTATCACATGCTAATCTTATGCTAGCTGCGGCTACAAACACAGTAAGCTAACAGTTAGACTGTGAGCCAGAACACATGACAGTTTAGCGCGCGTGCAGCACTTACCTCTTGGCTACGGGATCCCTTTAATATCTGGCGTGTAAGAGCGATCACATCTCCACTACAACAGCCGACTTTATCAGACAACAAACCTTTAACAGACTGACCGAACCGAGGCTGCGGCTCTGAGGAAGCCATGGCTGGGGAAACTACGGAACAACCCGAGGGCCAAATCTGGAGAGAAACTAATAATGCTATACACCTTTAAGCACCATTATGAGATCCCCAAAACTACAACGTTAAGAGGCTATCTGTACGTCACAAACAGATAGAGTACAAAAAAATATTAAACATGTTTTATTCATAAATATAACATTATTACTTTTTTAAAAGATGTAATTTACTTTTTTAACTTTCCACTTCTATTATTTTATCAATTAGAGTACATGCTGAGTAATCTTTCTATTAGCATTTTTTTTTACACATTATCTCAGGGGGCGTGGCTTATTTACCCTGATGCATCACTAGTTGATCATCGTCTCATTCCATGTAGGATTTATTTTTTTATTAAATGTTTTTAATTTATTTTTATTTTTTTGTTTGGATGTTTGGCCATCCACATCAAATAAGGTTAGGTCACAACACAAACACATAGCTTTCCGGGCATTTCACATCCCCACATATCTTTTTCTCATCGGTTGGTTCCCTTTATAATGCTACTACACAGGGTTAAGGGCCCTGCCCAAGTGCCCAGCAGTGGCAATAGTACTCACATGGTAGTGAGACTATAGAACTTCGTCCTTTTTTTCTTCTTTATTGTCTACCCGCAGTTAGAATTAAGTAGGTACCATTACCGCTGACTGTACCTCTCATTCTCCCTTATCTTCTCGGCCTCTAAAAGACAATTTTCCGGACCAGCCTTTCTTAAAATGTTGAATGCACTTTTCACTGATCTTGGCTAGGATCTCCATCCTATCTTGACTTGATCTGTGTCTTGAACTCTTCATCTGCTTTATCCTGTACGTCCACACACTCTTGCTTCTAGAAATGCTCCCCTATCAATAGCACACAGCATCTACAGTATAGACTGTAGGTCTATTTTAAGGTTGGTTGTAGTTGAACCAGAGCCAGAAACAGGGCAGGAACATTCATCCAGGATGAGAAGCCAGTCCACTTAAGGGCACTGCATATACCTGCATTTACTCATTTTTTTTCTCAGCTAGCATAGTCAATCTGCCTCCCTGCATGTTTTGGACAATAGTGGGAGGCAACTGGAGAATGCAGAGAAAACCCCTACAAACACTGGATGAATATTTAAAACTTGACACAAATTATGAAATTGTAAAGTGGCAATGCTACTTACTGTCCTGCCCTGAACTTACAAATATAGAATAATTGAAATTTATATGAAAATATAATGGTTTAATGCTGTGCTAGAAATGAGTAGTAGTAGAGCAAGTTCAGTGGAAAACAGTTAGAATGTACCTAGCCTACATATAAAATAATTACAGTGTGTTTTCAACAGGCACTTAATAATTTAATATAATTACTAAATTATTGCTGTGATTTGAACCAACATGCTAAATCATCTTATCATGACCAAAAGTGACTGAACCAGAAGACATTCTGGTGCTGAAACAAATTGTGCAGTCTAGTGTTGTATTTTAATGCTGTGGAATTTAAGTCAGTTTAGGTGCTTTTATATTATCTTTACACTGATGAAAGCCTGGTCCGATATTGGTGCTGTCATTTTTTTCCAAATCAGCAGCATCTCTTTGGGCAAAGTCAACGTGGTTGTCAGGTACTTTGAATCACATTAGTCTGTATCAACCAGTGAACCAGTGAGGTTGGTTGATCATCTTTGCTAAATCTTGATTATTATTATTATTATTATTTTTTATTATTTTTTTTTTTTACTAAGATGATGAATAAATCCCTGACATGTTCTAACCTTCTCACTGTTGTGTGATTTTCTTATTTTCTTAAAACATATTGCCCTTAATGTAGCATTAATGTTGATAATTCAGATTCCTTATTACCAGCATTTACCAGCTCATCCTCTGTTTTCACATCTGCTTGTCAGTCAGACCAAACTATATATTTCAGTACTTATTCAAATCACACAAAAAACACATGCTCTTAATTGTTTGCAAGCAGTTTTCTCTTAAGGTGGAGTAAATGCTGCAGTTATGTTATGTTTTGTTATTATAAAGGAAACATTATAAAGCTAATAACATATGATGAGGCATGTTGCTATAATAAGTTATATTCATGAAAGTAATTACAGGAAAGTAATCAAATTTGATTTATTCTTCTCAACTGCATCAGCAATTCAGTAAAATCCTTTTTTAAAAAACAACAATTACAATTTTGAATGTATTAATTTATTTCTTTTTAAAATAATTATAGTTGTTTTATTTGTTTTAAGACAAGTTTATTTAATCATTTATAAAAGCTATAAACAGTGTTTCACTCACCAGCCCCCTTTTCTTCCATTCTTGAAATTAAGTCTTCTGTCTTTACCTTCAAATACACACACACACAAACACACACACACACACACACACACACACACACACACACACACAATAATAATAATAATAATAAAAAAATCAGTAGTCAAGTCAATTTTACTAATGTTAGAAGAAAATGTTTAGAAGAAAAAACTAAATTATCTACCAACATAACAAGCAAATGCAAGATTTGAAAACTGGTATGTATGTCTAGAAATAGATTTAATAATTTTAGATTTGTTACATCAAGATTAATATCTATATTCAATATATTTTGTAATACATGTTATATTGGAAACACCACATAAATTCTCACTTGTTAATATATTCAATGCCTGGTTTTGTGTGTGTATATCTATATTTAAGATATTACACAAAAAATATTTTTACTTTTGTAAAATGATATGTGCAAATAAAACCTCTGAATACATGTATATGTGCTGAGTAGTACTGTTCTTATGAGTTTAAAATGACATTGACTGTTAAAGATAGCAAAGGTGGAAATATTCTGAGGTCAAGGAGGTGACATTGAAGAAGCCATATAAAATACCCATGAGAGCTTCTACACAGCCTGTGGAGTGCCAGTGTACTTCTTAATGTAGGTCTAATTGAAATCTCTTAATATCTAGGGATGTCATGGTTTATTTGTTTGTGTGTATTTTCTGCAGTTATTGTTGCAATCTTTTATTTGAGGAAAATCCATGGCTTTCTGGGAGATGATAGAGCTCCTCCACACCTTCCTTCTCTCCCAGTTATCGGGAGTCTTATGAGCCTAAGGAGCGAGAGTCCACCGCACATTTTCTTTCAGCAGCTGCAGAAGAAATATGGAGACATTTATTCTCTTATGATGGGCTCTCATAAAGTTATCGTCATCAACAATCTTCACCATGCAAAGGAGGTCCTGCTAAAAAAAGGGAAAATATTTGCAGGAAGACCACGCACTGTAAGTAGCCTTTATCAGTCTGAGATTCCTAGGGAAAAAAAACATTTCTATTATGTTGTTATTAAACAATGTTGAAAGTTTAACAGTGACATACAACGAAAAAGTCATTTTAAACAATCTCTCTTTTCAAGGTTACTACAGACATTTTAACACGGGATGGGAAAGACATTGCATTTGCTGACTATAGTGCCACATGGAAGTTTCATAGAAAAATTGTCCATGGGGCTCTGTGCATGTTTGGAGAGGGAATTGGATCCATTGAGAAAATAAGTATGTGAAAAAAAACAGCTTATATAATAAAAATCCATAGCTCACAATCTCTTTAGACCACATTCTAAGAACACACTTATGAAAGTTATAACACACATTCTCTTTCTTTTTATTCCTCCCAGTTTGCCAAGAGGCGAGTTCTATGTGTGAAAACCTGACTAACCTGCAGAGCTCTGCAGTAGATTTGGGTCCAGAGCTGACCCGTGCTGTCACAAATGTAGTATGTACCCTCTGTTTTAGCTCCTCATATAAACGTGGAGATCCTGAATTTGAAGCTATGCTCCAGTATAGCCAGGGAATTGTGGACACAGTTGCCAAGGATAGTTTGGTGGACATCTTTCCATGGCTCCAGGTGAACCTTTTTCTCAAAATATAACACAGACTATTGTATTCAGTACACGTCACAATCAGAATACCTACAAACCATCGCTGTTTTCATGTATAGCTCTTTCCAAATGAAGATCTCAGAATGCTTAGGACTTGTGTTTCCATTAGAGACAAACTCCTTCAAAAGAAATATGATGAACACAAGACAAGACCCAGCAATCTACACAGTTTCTCTTGTTCACTTTCTGGCATTTTTCACCTTACCTTTCTTGAAATGTGTCTCCATCTGCAGGCAGACTTTAATGAAAACATCCAGCGAGACCTGTTGGATGCTCTACTCCGTGCCAAATACAGCTCGGAGAATAACAACACAAGCACTCAGGATGTTGGTCTTACTGATGATCATCTACTCATGACTGTAGGGGATATTTTTGGTGCTGGGGTGGAGACTACAACCACTGTGTTAAAGTGGACAGTTCTTTACTTACTACATCATCCACAGGTAACTGGTTATTTTTCCCATCATGTCTTATTAGTCACAAAATTTCTAACAATATAGAATATTAAAATACACTTCATCATTTATATCAATATATTATATCAATTATATATTTTATTAATATAACTGATCACGCTATCAGATTCAACATGCACCAGTGGGAAATTGCTTTATTACATGAAGAAGCTGACATGATTCAGTTTATGTGGTTTACAGGTTCAGAGAAAGATTCAGGAAGAGTTAGACACTAAGATTGGGAGGGAAAGGCACCCCCAGGTTAGTGACAAAGGAAATCTGCCGTACCTGGAGGCCACCATCAAGGAAGTGCTCCGAATCCGGCCAGTCTCACCACTTCTCATCCCTCACGTAGCTCTCTCAGATGCTAGGTAATTCCACTTTACTTTGTACCGACATTAAAACTTGGACATTGTTTAGATGTGTGTTTATCTCTAATTCTGTCTGTTGTGTTACAGTATAGGAGAGTACTTTGTACAGAAAGGAACAAGAGTCATCATCAATCTGTGGTCTTTGCACCATGATGGTAAAGAGTGGAAAAACCCAGAACTGTTCAACCCGGGTAAGTGAAACATAATTGACGATTAACTATTATATCCAATCCAGAGCCATTGGGGTCTCCAAGGCAATGTTACTACTTCTACATTAATTGGGGGGAAAAAGGATTTTACTGAATTCTTTTGTTATTTCATACCTAGAACGCTTCCTTGATGAAGAAAAAAAGAGCCTGTGCTACCCATCATCCAGTTATCTACCATTTGGTGCTGGAGTGCGTGTGTGTCTTGGTGAGGCCCTGGCCAAGTTGGAGCTCTTCCTCTTCGTATCATGGATCCTGCAGAGATTCACTCTGGAAGTGCCTGCTGGTCAGCCTCTGCCCGAGCTGCAGGGCAAATTTGGAGTTGTTCTTCAACCCCAGAAATATAAAGTCATTGCCAGGCTCAGGACAGGCTGGGAAAAGAAGGTACAGAGCCAAGAGTCTGAGTCAGGCTAATATGTTAAATGTAATGTAATATTTTTTACTTATTTTTAAGACTTCGTATAGATATTTGCTTTTTGAAAATTAGAACAGAAGAATTTTGTTTGTACAGATTGTTTTAACACCATGTGCTCAGTTTGCTACTTAATAGTGGATATACTGTTAAGACATGTAGAAATAAAATAATCTTAGAAACCATCAACCTTAAATATATATATTTTTGGGAAACAGTAAAATCACATAAACTCAAATATAATGCCTGTAAACAGGTCTGAGAGCAAACCAGACATGGAGGTAATGTAATAATACATAAATTCACCAATTTGTTTTCATTTTTCCAAAACACAGTTGGTGTGTATTGATATTTCACTATAAATAAGATTCACTGCGATGGTATATAATGTGCTGTGTAAAATGAGTCAATAAACTTGAGTCAGAATCATTGTGGCGTTTGATTTCTTTGATTACTGGTTATTTAATCACATTGTTTGATTTTCACTCATTTGTTTAAGGGTTTATTTAAAAAAAATTACCCATAGCAGAAAATACAGATTTATAAAAAGGCTACTACAAATACATAAATAAAATATAGTACCAAGTCGCATTTCAGAAGTAAATGTGAAGAACAGGATTTACTAATTTGTTTGAAGACAACTCTGCTTGTGAACTCAGTTACAGGATCTGATTTCAAATCAAGTGACTTTAATTGTCATTTTAATCATATACAGCCAATACAGTAGGACACAAACTGTGAAATTGTAAAGTAGCAATGCTACTCACTGTCCTTAGCACTGTGGCCTCGCATCTACAGCAGTCAAGGGTTTGATTCCCGCCTCAGGTCTGTGTCCGTGCTTGGTGGGTTTCGTCCGGGTAATATGGTTTCCTCCCATAGTCCAAAGACCTGCATATTAGGCTAATTGCCATTTCCAATACCCTGGAAAATGCCAATTAGTACTCTGTCCCCTAGTACCATACCCCTAGGCCCTATGACCCTGTAGAAAATAAGTGGTATAGAGAATGAGTGAAAGTGAGAGAGCTAGTCTGGTACACAGTAAAATTTTTTTAAACAAAACAATATTGCCCCCAGTAGGCTACCATGGTGTTACATAAAACAGCACAAAACTCCATGAGACTACTCATAACTAAATTAGACTCCACTTGTTTTCATTTTGTCATTCAAAGTTGGCTTTTATTTATTTCATGTCATTTTTTTGTCGAAAGGCCATCAGATTTGCATAAAACAGTGTCTGCTGGTAAATGATTCCTCTCTATTTAATCATCTGATATAAAGAAAATTATATAAAGATAAAAAGATTACATCACACTGAGTTGAATTTTGGGTAATGCTGTGTTTATGCACCATACTGTGAGGTTCCCTCTGCCTCTCTGTTAGTGAGTTGGAGGATGTGTTCTCATTTTTTACTAGGAATCAAAATTTTTTTTTTTTTTTTTTTTTTTTTTACAATGGTAGGTCAGTGATACTGCATCGAATACTGGCATAGTAAATCATGCCTTTAACCAGCATTTTTTTGAACATAGTCCAAGATTACAGTAAACCCTTTTTATGAGTAATTCAACTGTTTCATCCCACATCAACATATTGTATATATGGTATATTGTGTATACTCAATAAGATAATCAAATTGTTGAAAGCTTTTGAATGTTTCATATTTTATTTGGATTCCTTCCCAATAATAATTTTCCCTATCTCAGTCTTTGGCTGCCAAGCTGGCTCTGTGCTTTTTATTAAATATTTATATACACTATATTACCAAAAGTATTTGCTTGCCTGCCTTCACATGCATATGAACAGGACCAGGAAGGGGCCATCCCCAAACTGTTCCCATAAAATTAGGAGCAAGAAATTGTCCAAAAGGAACATTAAGTGTTCCTTTCACTGGAAGTAAGGAGCTGAGCCGAACTCCTAAAAAACAACCCCACACCAGTTCCAATATGACTGCGCACCAGTGCACAAAAAAAGGTCCATAAACACATGGATGAGCAAGTTAGGTGTGTAAGAACTTGTCCTGCACAGAGTCCTGACCTCAACCCGATGGAACACCTTTGGATTATGAATTACAGTGGATTGTGAGACTGTCCTTGTCGTCTGGAAGAATGGTCAAAAATTTCCATAAACACACTCCTAATTGTATTGAAGCTGTTATAGCTGCAAAGGGTGGGCCAACATCATATTAAGCCCTATGGATTAAGAATAGGATATTACCTAAGTTCATATGTATGTGAAGGGAGGCAAGCGAATACTTTTAGCAATGTAGAGTATTTTATTGTTAGCACGTTTACCAAATACAGTTTGGCATTGCAAAAAGAAAGGTATGTACATAACAAAAATAGCAGGCACAAGTAAACAGCGGGAGTACGTCACAAAATTATGCCCCCACCCCAACATACAATATGGCATGATGTATCTTCATCTATTAGCATGGCTGCGAAAATGTCATTCCTGTTTACCATCCCACAGCTGCATTTATGCCGATCTGTGGACAGATCTAGAGCTGGTGATTTCCATTTTCTTTGAATGGACTGATGTAATGCATTAATTAAATGAATTGTCTGTCACATTGGTTTCCTCATGTTGCTTGTGCTGGGAGGTTAAGAAGACTTAAATGGAGGTGCCAAACCAGGTACGTCTCATAACACACTAGTGAAGAGTTTTATTTTTAAGCACCCCATATGTCAGACAGGTACGTTCATCATCTAGCAGCCTCCCTGAACATATGCTAGTCAGTGTGCTAAAAACAGTCCTGAAAGGCAGAGATGTGTAAAATGTTTGAGATGAAGTAAGATGCCCTCCACTTGTGGCGACATGTGCCCTTTGAACCGAGCACTATCTAAACACCCTGGAAACCACAGGAAATCACAGGAAACCTTAGTGAATATATACTCCAAAGGTCAGGTAAACACACTCCAAGAATGAACAACTGTAAATCGCTTCTCTCTCTCTCTCTCTCTCTCTCTCTCACACACACACACACACACATGCACATCAGAGTGGAATACAATGGAACAACTTTGAGACGTCTCTATTGCCACAGTAGAACAAAAAATGACATCCTCATTACCACCGCAAAATAAAGGAAAAACTTGTCCTTACTACATTTAAGGATATGAATATAAAATGGTCAGTGAAGGTGAGGGCTCCGAAGCCAAAAGTGGGGGGGAACATAATCCTTATACAGACATTATAACAATCAGTGCCTGACACATGCGGATTCACAACTTCAAATCTTCTATTTAAGGCTCTATAAACCCACAGTGGCCTTGAATTCAGATTTTATTTTTTAGATCATTAAAATTTTCTATTAAGCCAAAATGTACATAAGCTGTGTTACCTGCAACATGAAAACAAACAAACTGACTATAAGCAGTGCCCCTCATCAAGTCCATTTAGTGAAAAGTATAAAAAGAACCTACATCTTGTTCAGAGTGGAAAGTAATGTTTATAAGCCTAGCAAATTAATACATTTCTTTTATGCAGTTTCCTTGACCCCAGAATGTCTTTGCTGGATTTTTACATTAATCTAACCATCCACAATTCAGTCACACAGTCAGAATAATAGTACTGTTAGGTGAGAAAGTAAGGTGAGAGCAAAGCACAGAGAGTCTTCTTACTACTGTACATGGTAATGCTTAGCATGATGGGATCCGTACTGAGAGTCACTGTATGTAGGAGCAGGAGCTGCAGTCTGTTCTCCCCATCCTTATATGCAGGTAAGAAATACCTCAGCAAACAATCTGGTAAATAACATAATAGATGAGGGAGTTTTTAAAGTTACATTTTATAATTGCCCCAACCAATTAATTCTATACCTGACCATTTTGGTGATTTCTCCTTATATGCAACTAAACTGATCTCAACAACAACTTTTTTTTTACAGATCAACTTTTAAAAAAATACCATTAAATCTCATGCTTAAAATCCATCTTTCCCCCTGACTTTTATTAATGTACATTTATGTACAAATTTGGTTTATGGAAGTAAGAGATAGTGACCCCTACTGGTGCATCTGGTAAGAAAAGCTTATTTCTTTATCCTGTATACAGGCATGAGGTTGACACAGGGCATGAGGTAGAGTATAGGCTTATTGTATAAACATTTTGTACATGCAGTACATATCTATGTGTTTCTCTACCCATCATTTTGAGCACTGGTTCCCCAAACAATGAGTCAAGATTTAAGGTCCTGGACCCAACCACAAGAAGGCACAAGAACTGGTTCAACAAAGAAAGCTACCTGGATCAACCTATTCAGCACAGTCCAAGTCAAGCTTCTATGCAAAACTCTTGGCTAAGCTCAAAAGCTGAGTCTTTGCAGTCAGAAATGACACTAATATATTTTTTACAACCCCTAAGAACAGTCTATGGTCCACCATAATCCAGATCATCCCAACTTCTCGAAGCGGATGACACTGACAAAAAACAAATCTTAGAGAGATGGACAGGGCCAGCCATGCTCAATCAATTAACCAAGTTATACCAATTTATGTGGGAAAGATCCTAACCTGTGTTCTACTCAACCATCTAACGAGGCACCCAGAGCAAGGCCATTTCCCAGAAATCCAGTGTGGCTTCTGTGCAGGTCAAGGAACCACTGACATGATTGATGGAGCTAACTAGTGCCATTCTTTTGAGTATAAAGTGACACAAATTTTTAGTATTGCATAAAGTTTAAACATTTTGCCATATATTTTGTTTTGCTGTACTTAAACACTAACAATTATTTTATAAATATAAAATACTGCATTGATTTAAGAAAAAAGCCTACAAAACTTAAATTTTATTTAATAAATTAAGCAGGCAAGCTAAATTCTATACTTATGTTGTATTTCTTAACATAAATGCAAATATATAACTCTAGTTAACTATTTATGGATAAAACAGATCAGTCACAAGTGTTATACCAAGCTGGTAAGTTATCCCACGACAAATGCAAAATATAATCTTTACGAAACAGGAAACTCTACTAAACTAAACTATCTAGACCCCAGGACCGTCCTGCACCAAGCCAACCAGTACAGCGGTATGAACCAAAACTGCCAGCTTTCCAGCAAGGGAAAGACATTGAATACTATCTTCGGCGGTTCGACCGGATGGCCAGGACCTGGAGGTGGCCGGAGGAGGAGTGGAGCTATCGACTCGTCCCATTGCTGACAGGGCAATCACAGGAGGCATACATAGCAATGAACGAGGAGCAGGCAGAGGTGTACGCTGACCTAAAGGAAGCACTGCTGGCGAAATTTAACATCTCACCAGAGACCTACCGCCAGCGCTTCCAAGCATCATCTGTTCTAGTGGGTGAGTCACTGACAGAAACCTACCACCGCTGAGGTGCACTCTAAGGAGGAGATCGGCGAGGCTATTATCGTGGAGCAATTTCTCTGTGTTGCCATAATTGATAACTTACTAGCTGATGTGATTCATGTGAATGAACTGTTACAAACCACCAAGGATGCTGAAACTGTTACTCTGCCTACTACTGTTAATGTGTCATGTCCGGTTGTCACTTGGGCACAAGCCAAGACAGGTCTGCAGCCACTGCCAGACTTAGACAGTAGTCTGTCGTAGGGCCCTTATCCCGCCCTGTGACAGCAGCGGTTAGAAAAGTATCTGGGTACCCCAGCCTCCAAAACTTCTGTGGGTGGTCTTGGTGTTAGTGGCTGGAGGATCCCAGATGACATTTCTAAGTTACAAAAGGAAGATGAGCATGTTGTGCTGAATGGAGTTTTGTATTGCAAACAAATGATGTGACACGTTTAGTTGTTCCAACCTGTTGCCGTCAAATTGTTTTACATTTAGCACATACTGTCCCCTGGGCTGGCCACCTTGGCCAGCAGAAAACATATGCACGCATTAGTTCATGCTTTCACTGGCCCATACTATTCACTGATGACCAGACATATTGCGACACACGTGCCATCTGTCAAAAAAACAGTGTTGTTTCCCAGCAGGGATAAGCACTCCTGCCCCCTGTCCCTGTGATCTCTGCTCCCTTCAGACACATCGCCATGGACATTGTAGGCCCACTTGAAAGAAGTAGTGCAGGACATCGGTACATCCTGGTGGTCAGTGATTACGCTACAAGATATCCAGAAGCCTTCCCATTACGCAGAAGCATATCCACACCTAAAATCATTCATGCTCTCGTTTAACTTTTTTCCAGGGTAGGCATCCCAGAGGAACTAACTTCACCTCACGGCTAATGGGACAACTGAACCGTCAGCTGGGCATCACCGCCACCAGAACAAGTCCTTATCAACCACAGATGAACGGACTGGTGAAGAGGTTGAATCAAACCCTGAAGAGCATGCAACATAAGTTCGTCACAGGACGTGATTGGGACAAATGGCTGCCTTTTGTGCTTTTTGCATACAGGGAAGTACCGCAAGCCTCAACTGGTTTCTCACCATTCTAACTCCTCTATGGCTGGCAAGTCCAGGGGCCATTGGACCTGCTGAGGAAGGCCTGGGAGGACCCTGCATCCGGACCCGGGGAGAAGGGCATACTGCAGTATGTGCTGGAGATGAGGAACCGACTTGAGCAGTTCCCGGGAACAAGCAAAAGAAAACCTAAAAGAGGCACAATGAGCTCAAAAACGATGGTACGACCAGCATGCAAGGCTTCGGCAGTTCCAGCCGGGGCAGAAAGTGCTACTCCTATTACCAACATCATCAAACAAACTGTTAGACAAGTTGCAAGGTCCATACACAGTGGTCTGCAAGATGGGACCAGTGACCTATGAGGTCCACCACCCTGACAAAAGGAAAGCCAAACAGACTTACCACGTGAATTTACTAAAGGAATGGAAAGGGCCGACCAGTAAGGCAACAGAGACGTCGCTTCCGATACGAAAGGTGGAAGACATGGAGGATGATGGTTCAGAGGTAAGAGCTCAAAAACAACCGTCAGTGGTGAGCTTGGATCACCTGAATCATGTGAAGAGAGAAGAGCTACAACACCTCCTGAACCAGTTTCCTGCTTTGTTCTGCCAGAGGCCTGGGCGGACCGGAATGATCCAGAATGGAGCAGTCACATGGTCATCGCCCAGAAGAAGGATGGGACACTGCGTGTCTGCATCAACTTTCATAGACTGAATCCCCAGTCAATGTTTGATGCCTACCCAATGCCGCGTATGGATAATCTGATGGAGAAAATAGGGAGAGCCCAGTTCATCACCACCTTGGATCTGTGCAAGGGTTACTGGCAGGTGCCCCTTGGTCCAGCCTCCAGACCATACACCGCGTTTTGGACCCCACTGGGCCTGCCACATTTCAGAGGCTAATGGGTTGAGTTCTCCAGGGCTGCTGGTCTGCTGCTTATATAGATGATGTAGTAATCCACAGTGACTCCTGGCCTGAGCATCTAAAACATGTGCAGCCGACCTTGAAGAAGATACAAAGCAGAAGGATTGACGGTGAATGTAAACAAATGCAAGTGGGCGCGTTACCTCGGGTATCACTTGGGCAAGGTGGAGGCAATTCGGCGGAGCCCAAGACCCAGGACAAAGAAGGAAGTGAGGTCTTTCCTTGGGTTAGTGGGCTGGTACAGAAGGTTTGTACAAGATTTTGCCTCGATTGTAGTACGCCTGATGGACTTACTAAGTAAATCGGTACGCAATCCAATTCCATGGACGGAGAGCTCTGAAACCGTGTTCAACACGCTAAAGGAGAAGATGTGTTCTAGCCCAGTTCTACAGAGCCCAAACTTCTCACAATGGTTCCTGGTGCAAGTGGATTCCTCCGCCACAGGACTCGGAGCAGTGCCGGCACAAGGAGATACAGGAGAAGAAAAACCTGTAGTTTACGTCAGTCGCAAGCTGTTGCCCAGGGAAACCTGATACTCAGCAATAGAGATAGAGGGTCTTGCCATCAAATGGGCCCTTGCACCTCCTCGGGCGAGAGTTTGATCTTGAAACCGAACATAGAGCACTGACCTGGATCCAAACCCTGAAAGATCATAATGCCGGAGTTACAAGGTGGTACTTAGCCCTGCAACCTTACAAGTTCAAAATACGACATCGACCAGGCAAGCAAAATGTGATCGCCGACTACCTGTCCCAGTTCCCGGCCAGTGCGCGGCTTGGAGAGGGAGAAGGTAATATGACAAAGCTGGCCCAGTTGTCACTGCTGGGCAACACTGGTACACACACACACACACACTCTTTCTCTCCCTTACTCACGCACACACACACACGCACACACTCTCTCTCATACACACACATGCTTACCTGTGTAAAATCATGTTCATTTCCCTCCCGCGGTTTCTGCCGTCGGCAGCGCGGGTGCACACGCGATTCTAGTGGCAAACCGACATACTATACATTACTCCCCCCTCTTCCACCAGTGTTCATAATCCCGGACATTTACATTACATTGCACCTTTGTTAAGGTGTTGTGCTGTTTTGTCTTGTTGGTTTGTTTGATGGCCGGCACTCCGGTGTGCGACGCTGAGTTGGCCAAACAGAGCGACTGGCGGTGTGAAGTTATGACATCACTGACTGCGCCGCGCCGGCACAGCGCATCGGAGCCCGGCCAGACCACTGTCTAAATGTCATGATGTTGAGTTAAATGTGATTTAAATAGGCGACAAAGGGGGTAAAGTAGTGTTTTCTTTACTAGCCGTACTTACCTATTTATGAGAAGTCCCAGGAAGGGGCGGAGTCTGGCCTATAAAAGAGGAGACCAGAGTCCAACTAATTGCTTGTTAACCAAGTCAGAGTGAGAGTGCAACTGTGGTGCCCTGAGCAAACTTTATAACGGTATATTGTGGATACTCACTGTATATAATTTTTGGAATGTTCCCCTTTATTTTGCTGTTTTGTTTCTTTGGTACTTTGGGTCTCTTTTGTACATGTGTAAATATACTTAAACAGTGGACTGCGCATTTTCCCGGCACTGTAAACAAATTTCACTTTGCACTGAAGTGCTATAGCGGGTGAGCCATCATTTTACCATCTTTTACGAACATTAACCACGTCCCTAAGGAAGTGGTGGACCTCGCTTTATCACAAAGAAAAACAGATCATACACAAGCATTTTTTTCAGCCTGGACGGTCATCTACTGTATATCAGTGTCCTTTTAGCTTAGTTTATGTCCAAAATTAGGCATAGGTTTTACGCCGGACGCAACCCTCCCATTTTATCCGGGACCGGCACTGCATCCAGTGGCTGGGGTTTTGGGCACTGGCTGGGAATCGAACCCGGGCCGTCCGCATGGCAGGCGAAACACCTACCACTGAGCCACCAGTGCCC
>JAQMYJ010000039.1:15392354-15419022 GCA_030014305.1 Clarias laeviceps | reverse complement strand
CTTTTTGTATGCACCATGTTTTTACTTTTTCTACAGTGTTCTCACCACAGGCTCTGTTTTTATTTGTTTAAAAAAAAAAGAAGAAAAAAAAAGAGAATTTTCTGTTTTATTTTTTGTTTTGGTTATTTGCTTGTTATTGAAATGGCATGTTCTATCTGACTCAAATTAGCCTTTTCTGCTAATTGGAAAACTGCATTTGATTGTAAACAGTTGGGAAGTATTAAAAATCCAATAAAAATTTAAGTGGAAAAAAAAAAAGAAATACTACGAGATGGCGCAATCCGTAATGTGAAATGATATTCGACATTTAAAAACCACCAAATATATTGGCAAAGGTGACAGACGTAAATACTGTATGCACAGTGCTGGTTTTCTTTGAGCAGACAGGCTTGGTTTCAGTAAAAATCAGCACCACTATGCGAGCACTTCCTGGAGATGTCTCATCCAAGCGTGTTGTCTTAGAGTGAAAACTTACTTTACCATAAAATTCCACAACACTCCTAAGCTGACAGAAAGGACAAATATTTTATATGATGCATTATTACTTTTTTCCCCTAACAGTTTTTGGAGGAAAAAAAAAAAAAAGCACCATCTACAGTAAATGTTCTGGTTATATATTCTAGTGTGGGAAGCCTTACTACAGTGTGTGCACACTTTCATGTCCGTGAAGGATGTTTAGACAAGTTAATCTTAAAGTTCCTCCAGACGTCTGCCAGCCTACAGTAAATGTACCTTATTATTCCTGAGTTGATTAGGGAGGAACGAGTCAAGGTGCTTGGGGTTATTTCAGTACATAATGTTTAGGTCTCGTTTCTAACATGAACGGGGTAAATAAAAATTTTCTTCTTTTTAAAAAGACGAGTCTCACAACCTCTGTCCACAGCTGTATTGCTGAAGGTTGTCTTTGGGCAAAAGGTCTTTATACCTGCTAGGCCTTTAATATGAATGAAACTTTCGTGGCTGGTTTACACAAAGAGTCGTTTTGTCTAAATAGAGATCCACATACAACAGAAAATGACTGAACTGTCACAAACAGAGAGAATAAATCAGATGCAAAGAAGTCGATTTAGTAATACACTAATTTAAATTATCTGTAAAACTTTTACGCTTGTTTAATAACTCAGAAAGCTCGCTGTTGCTTGGATTAAAACACCCGGCTGTAAAAAAAACAAAACAAAAAAAAAAACCACCACAGACAAACTTTTCACAATAGCTGTAACAGTGTGCGTGAGATAAGTCAACTCCGGGTAAGAAAAGTTGACCCAAAGTGCCAGAGAAGTTATAAATAAGAAAAGGTTGTGTCTTGCTGACTTGACAGTATTCTTACTTCTCTCTCTCGGAGTTACATAGCCTCTCGTGGTGTTAGAGCAGAGAGAGAGAGAGGATCTGAAGCCGGTGTTTTGGCTGTGTGTGCAGTCTACGCTAACGTTACCTCCGTGGTTCCTCCCTCGGCTGTTCCCGAGCTCACGGCTCCAACAACGGCGTTCATCATAACCAGGCCCATTTTCAGCGCCACACACTCACTCTCCCACATTCCACACTTTCTCGTGGCCGCCGGTACATCTGCGCTGCGGTAGGACATTTAGCTCACAAACGAGCCACTGTTCTTCTTGTTGTTGTTTTTTGAGTCGTATTTCTTCAACTAATTAGCCAGCTAACTAGCTAGCTAGCCGCACAACTCTGAAAGTACACTCCGAACTCCCGCCTTCTTCTTACTTTGCCATTGGACAGTTTAAGAAGAAACTTCCTGGTTTTACATCGATAGCGGTACACCATTGGCTGCCTGGCGTGTCAGTCTGAGGGCAGCCGCGGCGCTGTCACGGCCTGTGAGCTGTACTGTACTGGGTGTGACTTGGTAACCAAACTCTACTCTGATTGCAAAGAAATCAGATGACGAATTAAAGGGAAGGACAGCAGACTTTAAACGTGACGTCAAAACTGTTTACTTATGATTGCATGTGCTGAGTTTTTTTGGAGACTAGCGTTTGATGATTTTTCAAATTAAACACCACTAGAACATTTTTTTGTAGGATTTTCTACATTGTGAACAACAACTGAGATGATGTCTAATGACTGGTATCTAAGTTAACCAGAGTAACCAAATGTGGTAAGAGATGAGGAATAAAACATGGTTTGGTACACTAAGGTAAAATATTTCACAATAACAGCACATTTGTATTCATCTTATACAACACACCAACTGAGCAATAAAATACAGGAAGTAATGAAATGAAGTGATAAATAAAATGTGGTTAGTCTTTTGGCTGGTCCCATCGAGAGGTCACAACAGATCACCCGACTCACACACAACTTGGCACAGGTTTTACGCTGGATGCCCTTACTGACACAACCCTCTCATTTTATCTTAGGACTTTGATAAAAAGAGGGCTTTGGTCAGAAAACGAGCCCAGGGCGTCCGCATGCTTAAATAAAATAAAATATTGATATTGCTCATGATATTGAGGCAATTGTAGAGTTAAGGCTAGTACTATTGTTTCCAGGCTATAATCATTATTTTACCTCCCCAAGAAAGGGGGAGGAGTTATAAAGTTTGATGACATGTTGTTCTGTGGTGCTTCTCGGGGGCCTCAATCTGCATAAATGTAAATCTGAATGTGCTTAGGTAGGACATCAGTGTGGCATGCAGTAGATGGGATGCATTGTTCAAATCTCACCTCTGGTCTGTATGCATGTAGTTTGCATCTTCTTCCTGTGCTTTGTGCGTTTCCCCTGGGTACTGTAAACATTTTTATGAGAAATTGCTTGAATTACAGGTTAAAAGATTAAATATAAAAGGTAGTTTATTAATTCCTGTCAAGGTAATAAAAAGGATTAATCATCCAGCCAGAAAATAATAGTTGAATTAACTATGAAAAATAATTGTTAAACTAAATAATAATAAAAAATCATTAGGTACAGGCTTAGTTAACAATCATTTGGGAAAGTTTTTATCCAGACATGCATTGGTGTTTCCAAAGACACTATTAGCACCTTATCCAGGGTGTCCTGTGCCCTGAATTTTTCTGATAAGGAAAATAAATGAACACTTAATCCACAAGGCAGGATACACCATGGATGGGTTCCAAGCCATCTCAGGGCACACACACATACTCACACACTCATTCACTTTGGAAATGCCAATTAGCATTAAGAGGAAACCCACCAATCACATGCAAACTCTAGCCACACAGAGGCAGGAATCGAACCCAGACCCTGGAAGCGCAAGGCAACAGAACTAACCACTAAGCCACCGTGCTGAGTCTTACAATCCTCCGAATTAACTGTTGCTTTTCAAATAATAATAACTCATTAAAGCAAGCACATTAAAGAAGATTGTTTTTTTTATTTGTAAAATAAATATTTTTATGAGAAATTGCTTGAATTACAGGTTAAAAGATTAAATATTAAAGGTATGGTTATTAATTTCTGTCAAGGTAATAAAAGGATTAATCATCCAGCCAGAAAATAACAGTTAAATTAACTATGAAAAATAATTGTCAAACTAAATAATAAAAAAATCGTTAGGTACAGCCTTAGTTAACAATCATTTGGAAAAATTAACACCTTTCCCAATTCTGTCATTTCAGCTCATTGACTAAAAAGCAACTGTGCCACTCTTGTTGCACAAATTCGGTCCTAGAGAGCCACAATCCTGAAGAGTTCAGCTCCAATCCTAATCAAACACACCTGAACAAGCTAATCAAGATCTTCAGGATTACTAGGGCTACAGGCTGGTGAGTTTTTTTTTCAGGGTTGGAGTTAAAATCTGCAGGACTGTGGCTCTCTAGGACCGAACTTGTGCAACAGGGCGGTGATTAGCACCTTGCTAACGTGCCTTGCACTTCCGGGTTCGATCATTGCCTTAGGTCTGTGTGCATAGAGTTTGCATGTTCTGCCTTGGTTGGGTTTCTCCCACAATCCAAAGACAAGCAGGTTAGGCTAACTGGCGTTCCCAAATTGCCTATAGTGTATGTATATGTGTGCCCTAAGATGGATTGGCACCCTGTCCAGGGTGCACCCTGCCTCGTGCTCTAAGTCTCCTGGGACAGGCTTCAGGCCCACTGCAACCCTAAATACAGGATAAAGCGGTATAGACGACGATGAGTGAGTGAGTGAGTGAGTGAGAGTTCCGACTGAGTAGTGTGGTTGGATGAGAGGGATTCCACAAGTGGTGATAATGAAAGGTAACAGCACAGTGATGTTTAACTATATGTATCATTCCACTACAATTTGTACATTACATTAACTGTTGCTTTCAGTGAGTTTAGTTCGGTGCCGTCCGCTGTACGGAACAGAGAGCAGCTACATGCCAAAATCCACATTCAAAACAAGTCATGGAACCACATTTAGCAAGAAAACGCATCCCACTGTAATCCGTAATCAAGGGCACTCTTTGGTGTGTGGAAGAAGTGATTGCACAACCTTGTCCACTAGCTTAACATTTAATGTTATTTGTGATTTAAAACCAGAACATGAAAGTTAAGGGAGCTGATATTCTAAAACAAAATAAGTGGAAATATAAAGCGAAATCTATAAGATTTGCAGAACTGTCCACCACCTCCATGGGTTATACTCCTCACCTTTTGGCTACTTAGTATGATCTTGCTCAATTATATTCAATATGTTGCATAACCAAACAAACTTATCCAGCACACGTCAAGGACAAGGGAATATTCTGATAAATTACATTCTTAAAATAGGCATGACAACAGCATGAGTACATGATAAACTGTAAAAGTAACCTTATATTACACGTACATTAATGCAAGCAAAAGTTTAATTCACACAAAGTTAAATTCTTTATTCTAAAATAAAATGTAATTGTAAAATAGAAATGAGAATCAGATACGTGTGTAATGACGTATGCAATTTAGACTCGAAAGTATATGTGTCAGAGTTTTGATATTCACTCACTCATATACCGTCTATACCGCTTTATCCTGTATACATGGTCCCGAGGGGGCTGCCCAGGAGACTTGGGGTAGTATTTGGGAATGCCAATTAGCCTAACCTACATGTCTTTGGACTGTTGCAAGAAACCGGAGTACCTGGAGGAAACCCCCCAACTAAGAACATGCAAACTCCATGCACACAGACCCAAGGTGAGAATCAAACCTCGACCCTGGAGGTCTGAGGCCACAGTGATAAACTTTAAGCCACCGTGCCATCCAGTTTAGATACTCTTGTATTTCAATTCTGAAATAATGAAATATGGCCTCTTTACAACACTGTTGTACACACTTGTATAATTGCACTACGAAACACTTTTTTTGTTTGTTTGTTTGAATCTCCATTGTGAGATATATAATGACAGTAAATCCCACTTATGATCCAAATATATTAAAAGCACAGTCATGAAGTGATGTATGACACAGCGTTCATTAAACTTCTTACAGAGTTTTTATAGGGAGGCGCTAGTTCTAAATCAAAAACAATCTTACAATTTTCAAGAGTTCTTACACCCACAACTATGTAAATAAATTGGGTTTGATCTCATCTCTCCTAATTGCCAAGGGTGGTGAGAATCAAGTATGCCACAATGAAAGGCATTCTGAGATGACCACTGTACTCAGGCCACTAGATGGGGCAATGTGAACCATGTGTAGAAAACTTGTAGAACCATGAGAAGATTATAGAACTTAGAGTGACCCACCCCATGAAGACGAGACTTTTCTTTTGGACCGACTGATGATCAGGTGACTGAAAACAGATGCTTGTCAAATGACATATCAATTTTGCAAGTCAGTCTGTGTAGTGTTTCAAGGAAGAGAGTTTGCAGATCGCTCGTGTTTTTCACAGTGCAATGCAGTGCTATCAAGGAGAAGCCAAGTGGATGCCACAAAACTCAGTAACATAACAAGAAAAGTGCTGAGAGATGACTGGACGCTCTCACCAGACCACAGTCACAAACTATAAGAAGATAGACAAAATGTCTTCATGACAGCAGTTAGAACTGGTTAGACAAAAACCTCATTATTGCATTTTATCAAATATGAGATTAAACTTTTATCACCTAATGTAATTTATATGAAACATAGAAAAATAGTTATTGGTAAACATTGCACAATGGAGCCATAATGCACACTTTGACATGAGCATAGGTAGCTCAGTGGTTAAAATCATGTTCTGCTGATTAGAAGGTTAGGAGTTGGCCCTCTTTTTTACTGCAGTTTACTAACAAGCTAAGGTCGTTGCTCAATCACTCATTGTCTATACTGCTTTATCCTATATTCGGGGTCGCAGGGGGCCTGGAGCCTATCCCAGGATACTTGGGGCATGAGGCGGGATACACCCTGGACAGGGTGCCAATCCATCGCAGGGCACACACACATACACACACTTACACACATAGGCAATTTAGGAACACCAATTAGTCTAATCTGCAAGACTTTGGAAGGAAACCGGAGTACCCAGAGGGAAGCCAACAAGCAGGGGAGAACTTGCAAACTCCATGCACACAGAGACCCGGACCCTGGAGGTGCAAGGTGACAGTGCTAACCACGACACTACCATGCCGCCAAAGCTAAAGTATTTAAGAAAAAAAGGAATTTTACTCTACTGTATTATGTATGCAACTTACAGACCATGTTTTATTTTATCAGGTAAATAATAAACTATAAAATGCACCTTGAAAAATAACCGTAAATGTAATGTTGGAGGTTAAATGGTCCCCAGGGGTGCTGTATCATGGGACAGGTACCTGGGATAGCAGGATAGAGCAATTATAATGGTATCTTGTAGTGATGAATGATGATATTATCCTGCTATGTAACAGGATATTTAAGCCCAAATCTCCGTTCTGACTGCCAGGAAGTTAAGGCTTAGCCATAGTTAGACTTTTATACAAGAAAATTATCCAAAACATTCCTTTACATCATCACAGAAATGTGCGCATGGGCTTAACAACATTGCATTGAAATGGACACCCCAGTGCTTAGATTCAGACCCTGTTGAAAACCCGTGATCTGAATTAGCAGAAACGCTAATCCACAAATCCAACAATTTACAGGGTCTTACAATGCTCTGCCTAAGGAGGATTCTTTTACAAATATCTTTATCTTTCTTAATCATTACATGAAGAAATATTTTTCTGCTGTTATGCAGTCCACGGGAGGTGTCACAAAATATGAATCAGTTCTGTGCTTTGTTTTTCAAATTATTTAGAAACCAATACTGTAGAACATGTTATGAATATAAAGCGTTGTTTATAAAAGAAAAAACATTGTGTTGAAACAAAAATGAACAACATCCCTTCAGTTATTGCATTTGTAATTTACAAATATCTTATCTTCCAATAATTTAAGGTTTGTTTTCCACATAGTTTACATAGTTGAAGACATAATTCTATGCCTCTGTTGGTAAATGGTTCTTCAATGACTCTTCAGAAGGTTCTTTATTTAGTTAAGGGTTCTTGCCTTCCTAAACAGATTCTACATGGAACTGTCTCTAATGAGGACACCCACTCATTAGAAGAACATGTAAGCGTTCCTTCGGAGGAACAGCCAAAGGAGGGTTCTATACATTTTCGTCTAAGAGTATATCTAAGAGTAATTTAACATCTACTAAAAGTGAGTTATGTCAGAATGACAGTTTTACAGATTACTGACTTGAGAAATGCTTCATATTCTATGTCTGAAAAGGGCTTAAGTAATGCATTCTTAGTCTTGCTATACATTTGTTTTTTCAATAATATTTGTGAAATGAGATGTGTAGAAAGCTATGAGTTAAGTAAGCGTAGCCTATTTCTTTGAACTGGATTTGTAGACAGTGTTATTTTGACAGACATAAAAATGGGCTCACATCAACTTTCCCAAGATATATTTTTCTTTCCATCTCTGGACTATGGCTCCTTAGGTGAGACTCTTTGAACCTTTCCACCAAGTTTAAAGGAACAAAAGCAAACAAATCACATTGTTCTTTCAGGAATTTTTCTTGTTCAGTGCCTTTCATTTCTCCCCCCTTTTAGGCACTTCTCTCATTCAGAACAGAGAAGTCAATGGTTTCTTACATCCAGGCTTGACAAGTTAGGAGGATACAAGCTAATCCCCTTAATCTGTCTATTCTCCCATGCAGTGCCAAAGGGGAGTGGGACCTGGCGCAAGTAATCCTATAGAAACACAAAAGGATTAGTCCCCAGCTCTTAGAGTGACAATCAGGTATCTACTGCCTGATTTAAAAAGTGGGTTTGAGTTTCTTAAAAATAAATTCTTCTCCCTATTCTTAGTAAGGGCTGCCTTTCACCAAGTGTTGATGGGCTTGAATAAGAAGAAACGATGAGGTCTGTATGAAAGGCATTTTTACTTTGGGTCCTACACTAGCAGATGATTGACAGCTCCTGGGCTTCTCCCACAGCAGAGAAGATGGAAAGGTGGAGAAGCACGGTGGGCTCAAGCTGAGCCATCTCTTCAACCTTTGCATCAAACCTATTATAATGCAAGCCTCTTCACATCTAAAGAGAAAAGTCTGACAGATAGATCAAACTGATTTGCTCTGTTCGTTCTGTATGGCAAATCAAGATAAGAAAAATGCAGTAATGCATATAATAGTTAAAAAAGTTAAAAACAACTTGTATACAGTATTGCATATATGCTCCTCCTAACCAATCAGCTTAAATATAGTATTTAATGTTGAAAGTAAAATAATGTAGTTATGCTCTGAATTATATTTACAGTGCAGTTTAATAGCACTTAAAACCTCCTCATCCTTGTACATATACTACATTATAGGTAAAATATGCTCATGTTATTTTAGGGATTTTAGAAACCTTGTGAGTTCCTTATATAAACTTTAGATGGCACTATTGTGTAAAATTACCAAAGTCCACGACCCTTGAGCCTCAACCCTATTGCTGGTTGTGTGATTAGAGACCCTGACACCTGATACTGCAACCAGAGGTTAATGCAGCTCTGTAGAGGCATCGGCCTGTAGGAAACAGGGGTCAACTGCTCTAAAAAGGAAGTCCTTGATTTCATTCAAGTCCACTGAACTTGACCAAGTAAAAACATTGTGTAAATCTTAACTTACACTCACGTTACATCCTCCATTCTCTCCATTGTGGCCGAGGAGAAGTACAGGTGAATGCAGGTGAATAATGTGCACAATTTGGTAGATATATCTTTACTTTCCTAGTTGGGCTATGACTGCAATCGTTAATGCTCTGCTCTTTTCTTGAACTACTCTAAGAAGGACGTAATATATAAATTTCTTTATTTGTTACCCTTTATTTAACAATGTTCAGTGAAAATCAGTGTTCTGGAAATAGTCTATTGCCATATAATTGGCTGGCAAAGTGTGTGTTCACTCTTTTAAGGTATAACATAACATGGAGGATAGAGTTTCACCTGCTAAACACTTAGTTCTCTTTGCCCAGTTGCTTCCCACTATTCCTCAAACATCTGCCGAGGAAATCACAGTGTAATTAACACATTCAAGAGGAAAAGCAAAATCCTGGTCAAATGCATCATTCATGTTTTTGAAAAAAGGGTCCCTATTTGACTTTAGGATTGTTAACTTCTCCGGCTTTTGGGTTGTGTTTTACTTGGAATGTAAAAGTTTTTTTTATAGAACTTTCAAGATAAAGCATTTAAAATACCGCATTTTGGCTATTTGTACTTTAAATACACAGCTTTTAATTGAGATAAAGTAGTGCACTGCGGCATACTTGACATTTAACATATTATCTCTGATAAAAACAGATCGCTCGGAGGCCTCCTGATAAAAATGTGCCTGTTACAGGTAGTAAAGTAAAACTAAATGTGTCATGGAGATGGAACTTTTGAGACTATGAAGAGTTCTATATTTTTAAGGAAAAGACAAATAATGGGTGAAATACAGTAGATTTTGTAGTATCTACTGTTTTTTTTAAATCTTTATTTTGTGTATGTGTGTGTCGCTGTGAACGTAAAAATTAGACCATCTGAAGCTGTCATTCGTCCCTGAAAGACTACAAGGTGATCCTTACATTATTCTGATTTAAAACCAGCAGCAATCTGTGAAAAAGTTTGATTTCTTTTGAAAAAATTTAATTACTTTAAAAAGGTTTTTAAATTCTTTCAAAAATTTGTGGGACAGCCTGCCCTCCAATTAGATGACTTTTATTTTTACAAACAAACAAATGTGAGAAAAAGATAAGGAATATTTATTTAGCTATTAATAGAAACTACTTAAACCAGTTATCAATTGAATCATTCCTAGTACAAATAAAACACCATCAGCTAAAGAAGTCACAATATTAAATAATTGTTTCCTTAATCCAGATGTTCCTTCTCTATTGTTATTTTTAAGTTCTTATTTGAAATTATTATAAATAACCTACAGACTGACATCACCGATTAGTGCCTGTTACGCTGTATAGGATATTTTATATCTCATATGATTTAAAGCTTATAAAAATTTCTTAGCCCTTTAAAGTTACTGTATATTCGTGTTAAACCACTTTGTTAATGGTGAAAATGTGCGTGCGTGTGTGTGTGTGTGTATGTTGAAATATATTCCGCTGTCAGATACAGGAGAGAGAGAGAGAGAGATCGAAGGACAGTTCAGGGACATGCTGAACAAGCTGCTCCCGCTGCTGTTTCATTGCTTTGTTGTAGCTAGAATTTAATACATAATGTCACGTGACACAACTTGTGTCTAAATGCTTAAGGTTGTTCCTCTTCCCTGCAGAATAAAAACTTTACCACGTAACATGTTCATGATGAATGCTGTTTGTATTCCCAATAATTCAAATTGATTAAAATAAAATATTAATCAACCCACAGGAGTATTTTCCATTTCTGTAATTTCAGATACCTGCAGATAATATTAGGGTGTAAAGGGTGACAGACAGTCACATCTGCAAATAAATTGACTGTATCAGACATCCAATAAGAGAACTGATCATGTGCATCAATCACATGTAAAATAAACTCACACTACCTTTCCCTGGACACATGTTATATAAAGTGTATGTGGGCAATGTGTGAACTGTGATGTGTAGTAAAGAGAGAACATCAAAACTCATTATGCATATGTTAAGTTCATGTGCCTTTCTGTAAGGATTATGATTTTTAAACCACTATAAACATAAGTTATAAATCATAATTTAAAGAATATTGATTTACTTCCACAATTTGGTTTCAAACTGTATATAAATTGTGGAAATAAATCCATGATTTGGATGATTTATACAGTAAGTAAAATCGTCACCTATTCAAATTACTTTTAACCACATCTTAAATGTCTTGTGTGTGTGCTTTACCACAGTGGCTGGAGAAAAAAAATAGGAACTCATGAGAGAAGCTTGGAGAGAACAGTGAAAATGTCAGAAAGGTTTTATTCATCCAATTAAGTAAAAAAAAAGAAAAAGAAAAAAAACGAAGAAGCAATGGGGATATGGGATTTCTTAAAAAAAAAAAAAAAAATGAAAAAGCACACAGTAAATTTTGGTGTTGAATTTGCAGGTTTTTACCACTAAGATGAGATGTGTATTAATGAGAAATATGGGCACGAGTACTCATTTTCATCTGAATCCCAAAGTAGCAGATTATCATTTATTTAACTGACCACAGTTTAATGCCCCAAGAAGCCGTATTTCCTCTATTACTGTGCTGAGGTGTAGACATACCTTTTATGTTAAATGGGAAAATCAGCTAATGGATTGCCCCAGTTTGAATATGATCTCATTTATTCCATCATTGTCCATAAATTACACCTCCAATGCATTTCCAAAGCTAAGCCTCTCTTTGGTACTAATCTATAAATCAGCACTTCAGGTTTTTGGATATACCGAAGTATTTAAATGCATAACAGCATACAGCAGACTATAGAGCATGTTATAAGTACATTTACGTGAATATTTTTTTTTCCTGAAAAAGTGTTAACATGTACATTTTCCAGTATGAAAAATATCCTAATTCTAAATGTGTACATTATAAATACAAATAAACATTTAATGTTTATAAACACCATTAGGGCTTGGATCTAATTTCATCTCATTGTCATGATTTATGCATGCTTTTTGTTCCACTGTCGGTTTCTGTGGAACATCATTTCTCTAAGACTTTGATGTTATTTACTTAAGGTCTGACTCATGTTTGAGGTTTTCCACAGCAACCGGAGAGAGAAAAGAGACCGGAGTAGAGTGTTAAGGGGCAACACCTTTCCAATGTGATCCTCTGTCAGGTCAAATCCAGGGGCTTTAACATTAAAGGAAACAGACATTTGTTTTGGGAAGGACTGTGAATTAACCATGTCAGTACAGGCCCCTGCTCGCTCCCTCTGAATGGTCATTCACTCAGACACTAGTGCCATGTAAAACAGAATTTAACGCACGTTCAGAAGACACTTGCACTTACTCTGTCTTCTTTCCTCCGGCAAATGTCTGTGCTTTAACATCATGACCACCAGAGATGCCACGGCCACACACAGGCATTAAGAATGCTCCTGCAAGAATGATCACTTTCTTTTCAACAAAAGCTCTAGCAAAGGTCTCACTGCTTTCTGATGTGTAGGAAATGAAATATTCAGTGAAAAACCTAACAAGTAGCCCCCAAAAGAGAAGGGAGGCAAATATTTAAACAGTGCCAATATGCTAAAATAGAACATTAAGTGTATTTACTGCTAACAGTAATTATTATTTTCATAAACCTCTTAAAATGAAACGGTTTGGCAACTTGCAAGATGTCAATCTGAACAAATCCAAGAAGACATGCAATTGTGTTGACAGTATAAAATCTTTATTTGCCTAATGCGGCATCTATACAGAACAAGTGCTGAATGAAAGCGACACCTTCACAACATTATTTCACTGTGACCAGAGGAAACACAAAAAGCACAAAAACACCGTAACCAATTTACCTTCAATTTTTTTTTAATGGGGGAAAAACCTAGCTCTTGCACAGTAGTAAAAAAAAAAAAAAAAAAATTATCATTGTACTGTATACAAGTCAGTATAAATACGCATGGATTCAGGCAGCTCAGAGCAGTGTTTGTTTTATAATCCCACAGGTCGCTAGCAATGTGTTAAATCCGTTAAAGCTCAGGTCACAGAAGGTCATGAACCCTGCTCCCTCTGCTCCTCTCAACAGCCAGTGACACAGATTAGTGAAGAAATGACAACTATCTGCTACTATCTGTGGCACCAATCCAAGGCCACACTGGGTACAGATATTTTAATGGGGTTCCTGAAGTTCTAAGCTGAGGCTTTGGAAGGGTAAAAGGTCAAAGGCTCGATGTCAGAGATGGAGGGACAAGGTGCTGAAGTTGTCTTATGTGGACTTAAAAGCCAAGGCACATGTAACTGTGTGTGTGTGTGTGTGTGTTTGTGTGTGTGATTGTGCCATTGTGATGTATTATCTTTTGGGCCTGGGCCCTGGGGTTCTAAAGTCCAGTGAGTAGAGGGCTGAGTCCAGGGCGGCGTACAGGTGTGTGGCGTTGAAGCACAGACTGTAAACAGGACTACTGGTGGTGGAGGTGAGCTGGAACATCTGGAATGACCAAAACTGGGACATTAAATGGGACTGAAAAATAGCATGACATACAACTCTTTTCACTATAAATAGATAAAGAAAATGTGAAGAAAAAAGTGCGAAGGACACACACATACCTGCAAACAGCGGGTTTGTCGTTTGTCCCACAGGCGCACCACTCCATAGTACGAGGAACCACTGACGATCATATAATTCTTATCGGTCTTCATACAGTAAAGTGCATTGTCATGAGGCTCCTCCCACTCCATCACACTCTTCCTGTTGACGAGAGCAATTATGCTACATTTATTTGCAGAACTCTGACAAACGTTATGCAATCCAAATTTATACTTCTTATATTATACTCTACACTGACAGTGACATCACTTTCTTCGGTGCAGGACCAAAACCTTAGTGACTGCTTCCTTGTGCACCTTAAAGACAACTGTATTTGTTTAAAAAAAAAAAAAAAAGTGTGGATTAAACTTGTTTTCCTAATGATACAAGCTGAGGAAATAGGTGAGGTTAATGGAGGTGATGAATAAATTATGGGAGTGCTGCTGGTGGGCCAACAGACATTTGGGCAGGAGGACCACATGGGAGGAGATGTCTGGATTATGTCCGGGTCTCACACGTGTGCACACATGCATACGTATCAAATTCAAATTTATGTGTCATATACACAACCATACACAGTATGATACGCAGTGAAATGCTTAAATGACTGACTGTGACCTTGGGAAAAAAAAAAAAAAAAAAAAAAGGAAGTAAGGAGGCATTAATGCTAATAGGAAAGAATAAAAAATATAAAGTATAAAATCTACCATCTTTTGTTACAATAAAACAAAATAGAATAAAATAAAGTAAAGTAGAAAGTAGAAATATGTAAAGTATGTAAAAAAAGTAAGAACTTTATAAACTGTATTAAGTATGGAATATGCAGGCAGCAGCAGTATGGTGTGGTTATGGAGTGTGAAATAGAATGATGAGCCGCGGTGATATTGTCCATCTTCTAAAGTGCAGTAGTGCAAAAAGTAGGCCGTTTGTAAACATAAAACCAGAATGTGTAAACATAAGACAGAATGTTCATCCATAAACCAGAAAGTGCAGCCATATATGTTTGTGTGTTCAGTCCTTCAGTCCTGTGCAAATGTGCAATTTGCACATTTAGTTATTTACATTATGTAAAATTATTTACTGCAAATAATTTTAACACCTCTCAAGCCATTCTTCCTGTAGTGTAAACAAAAAGGGAACATCCTGACCATAGATCCTTGGGTTTATGGCCCCTAGGTATACAATTGCTCTTGGTAATGAATGGTGTTTTCCAAATACTATAAATGTTAATGGACAAAAGAAAGTAGGAGTGATTAGTAGTAACTTTTTTGTCAGGAAAAACAATTAGTGTAATGATGGTGACAATGTTTGTCGCTGTTCATTTCACACTCGCACCTGTCACAAGGATTTTACAGAGTTTGCATTAAATATCCACTTTCTAGTAATGAAAACTTTCACATGACTACTCACTCTGCCTGAGGACTGACCACATACTGGCCCCTGACTGGTCACACTGTGAATTATTGATATCTTAAGAGGGGACATTTGTGCCTCCCTGAACTCTCCAGGGCCTCTTTCAATCACCTCTGATTTGTGTTACATGACTGCCCATATGCGATTGTGTGTGGGTGTGTTCCCTGTCATGGCCCGACACAGGGGCCCAGTCTGCCTCACAAGCCGCTCACTGATCCCTCGAGCTCGCCCCGTTGCCCTGGAGATGCACAGCACCACATCAATATGGCCACCGAGTGGTGCAGACCTGGGTGGGTCAGAGTCCTACAGTGAGAGCCTCTCTTAAAAAGGGGGTCCCTTTCAGGAGCCAACAGGAACAATGGTGTCCACCGAGCCAAGAGGAGTCTCAGGCCTGGCTCCTTTTTTTTGTCTAAATGGTGCTCTATGCACAGGAGGGCTTATTAGATTAACTGAGAACACTAATCTTCCCCACAAGCTCTCAGAGAGAGAGATTCACTAACTAACTTTATTACTCTGTGCAGACATGCCGAGTTCTGCTGACGGCACAATTCACTCCGAATCCAACGTAATCCGCGCATCAGCCATGCAATGCATGAGAAGGAGTGCTCAGTACAAAAAACGTTACACACTGGTTCACTGACACCTCATAACACTGCTTTCAGGACAGCGGAGATCCCCTCTCCTCCCACCTCAAGTACCTGGAGCAGACACGAAGATCCCAGTAGCGGATGAAAGTGTCATATCCGCAGGTGAGGAGCTGGAAGGGAGACTCATACACAATATCCAACACACCTGCGCCTCTCCGGAACTTTGTGCCAAGACACGTCACCAGGTCACACCTGTGCGAGAGTGAGGAGAAGACAACACAAGATTAAGTTATGGACTATTCCTCATCAAACGTCATGAAAGAAATTGCAGGCATCAAAAAATTATAAGGCCTGGCTTCAAAGTTGACACAGGAGAGTAAACGCAGTGTGCTTGCTCTAGGCCAAAAAACAAGTTGTCCAAAAACCGTGATTTGGAAAGAGAGGTTATTTAACACCTCAGTGCTTGTTCAGCATATTAGATGCACTCACAAGGTTGTCTCAAGGTCTTATGTCTTAGTTGGTATGTTAGTGTGACCAATCCATCAAGTTGTCATTTCAGACCAAATGCCTTAATTTGCCCAGTTAATTACCTCTAAATCCCACTATATTCCCATATTCCCAACATTCATAGACCACACAAAGGATAAATAAAATCCTAGGAGATGGAGGGAAAAAAGTAAACACCTAGCTGAATGGGTTGAGAAAGCAGATTACGACTAGTGCTGGCCTCTATTCTTAGATGTGTATGGGAACAAAAAAGAAGGACAGAGAGAAGAGAGGGTCTGAGGAGGAGAAGAAGAGACAGAGGGGGGATGCCCATGTTAGCACCACGCTCCTATGATCACAGGCTGAACAGGCCTGCTGCGCCCTCCTCGCCTCCCCCCACCAACACCGCAGAAGCCAGATTATTGTAGAATAACAATTTCATTGTTGCTGTTTAATTCCCTTCATGACCATGACTGTGTGCGACTTGTGGACCTTTGATACCTGGTCCCTAGCAACTATTTAGCGGAGTCCAATGCCCATAGCGACCACCCCCCACATTCGAGGTCTCCTGTGAGCTTGTTCACCAAGGGCAGACTGGTAATCCTCAACCTTCGCTCCAGGGGACGAGGGGGGGTCTTATTAGACACAGCCTTTTTAAAAGATAGGCCTCCAGAACTAAAGGCAATACCCCTGGTGGGCCCAACAGACAAACTGCCCCTTTGGCCCATGGGTGTCTATGTTAAGCAAGAACTCATCATTTACCCCTCGCTGCTAAAACAGCAGCTTATCGACTACCTACAGCTGTAGATAGAGTACTGAACAATAGAAACAGTCAATTGGTCCTGACAAAAAAACAACTTCTCATTACAGTGCTTCGCCTCACATGGTTTTATGGACTGGTTAGGAATAATGTGTAAACTCATGTCAATATGGCACATCCGGTGTCTGCCTGGCCCTCTGCAAATGTCAAAGCGTGAAGCGAGAAAAACAAGCGTCGTAAAAGAAGTCCTCACATCTGTGCTCTGATTTTAAAGCCAGTAATAGCACTGTTCCATGCAGAGCAGCAAACACCAGGATTCTTAAATTGTTAGGTCACAGATTTTATGTGTGTCATTTCTTTTTTCCTTGGGAGGACCTATGAAGATTACAGGATGGAGGATAACCATGTAATCTTTCAAATTGCTGCATCTGCAATGGCGGCCAGCCTTGTTCTCTGCACAGTTGCGTCGGCCCAGTGTGTGATCTGACAGCATCACAAAGTATGTCAGGCAAGCTCTGAGAGCTCTGGAAACATCAGGTGAAACCATACCTGTCCTTCTAGCTGTCTGATGACAGGGAAGAATGGGAATTTGACCTAATGAGTGCTTTTGATTATGAAAGAAGGGCTTTAGCACGTTGAAAAGCACAGGTGAAACTAATTCTGCGATGTCGTACTAAACGTGCTACTCTATTATTACACTAGTATATTATCATGTAGTATAAAGGCATTTTACAGCGCTAAAAGGTATATGATAGAAACCTCAGGAGTAACTGGTATTCGTTTGTATTACATTCGGTCTACAGATAGCCAACAGAATCAGAGAGAGGATAGCAGACCACACACAATGTTACACAGAGCGTAAGCGTGCAGAGACGATGTCAGTTTTATCTGAGTGTGGAATAACACAGTAGTATTCTTCCTTCCCTTGTGCACTTTTTCACCTAAAGTACGCCAAGACAAACAGCTCTTCTGAATAAGAATTAGGACTGTATCATGTCTTATTTTGTTGCTCTGTGCTGCTTGCTGAGGAAGATGTCTAACGCCCAAATATGTGGGGGAGTTAAGAGGTCACACATAGACCGGTTAGGGGCATTTGAGATGTGCAACCTGTTAAAGTGATCACAGACAAAATTACCACCAAATGCAGCAAGACAAACTAAAGGGAAAACACATTGTATTCTTGGCTCTTTTAAATAACTCCTTGGAGGCTCCTGACCTCACCCTAATCCTATTTGACCCCAGGATACATTTAAGTCGGAGCTGCAAAGCACTAATTCCCACCTAATTTTTAGTAAGAGAGACTAATGCATTAGTAAACGTATGGATATTTAGTGACCCAAGATTTTTCTGATTCATTTGGTTTCTATATACATTCCAGAGTCCATCCATTTTTATGCCCTGATATGCTTGAAAAGCTTTTAAATAATAATTCTCAGCTATAAAGAATGACATGCGTTAGTGATTAGATGCAAGTTATCGTCTCAGAGCAACGGAAGCAAAATGCAGGGGCTGGACCCTTCAGCCATCCTTACTTTCTCTGTAGCCATTTGGGCCACCCGCACACACATACATACACACCTTATGAAAGGGAACGTTAATGAATTGATGGATTTTAAAAAAGGGAGAGGCTAAGGGCATTTCTTTTGAGTATTGGAGCCACAGAAAAGGTAATTTTCCATTGACGCTCTTGTAAGGTTAAGTATAGAGGGTAAACTGGCACAGGGAAGCTATGGGAAACAGTCAGTACCCTGAAAGGATGCGAGACAGGTACATAAAGAACCCTGCTGGGGTTTTCAGTGCCTAAAACAAACAGAAATAGCATTGCACCGTCTGCTCGTCAACCAATTTAGCCGAGAGTTGAAATAACCGCAAGCCAAGAGAGAGCGAAAAGAAGGAAAAAAGCCCAGCATGGAATGTCAGAGGGCTGGACAATGGAGACTTTTAAATGTCACACGCGTTCTCTTAAAAAACAATGAGATTGCAATTTGTAAAACACAGCTCCTGCCAGATCCAGACATTTAACCCTCTCTTTCAGGGAAGAATGTGAGGAATTCCAGTGCAATTGTATGGTTCTTTGATGGCTTTTCTCTCTGTTTATCCATGACCGAAGGCCTCATGAAAAGTTTGGGGTGCCTTTAAAGCACCACTTGTGTGGGACCCGACGTGATCACAGGCCTCGGTACCATGCAGACAAGTAAGAAAGGATGTGAACCGTAAAAATACATTTACTATTCACCAATTGAAAGGTCAGGAAAAAATAATACACCAAATACATAATTTATCTTTCATATTAATATTCAAATGTAAGACTCTTCAGGTATTTTCTTTTTAATGGCAACAAGACCTCTCCACTTATTTGTTCATTAGTTTTGAAAAGACAAATAATGCCATCAGTAAAGTAACTGGATACACAATATTCTCTGCCGTTTGAACACTGCATGTTGTTCACTTGCTCTGTTGTAACTCCTCGGTCTGTTTCCCCACCAGCTGGTCAGCTGCACTGCTGAGACATGAGGGTGAGAGATCTTGGTCTGTACATGTCTCCTCTATTATTCTCCTTTCCAGTCAACATGCAGCGTTCAAAAAGGTGCCCCCATCTTTTGTGAACAATGTCAGGGACACTTGTCATTATACTTAAAGTGGTTCTTGAGGTAACCAAATAAACAAAAGATGGGAACACAAGCTCTCTCATCGTTCTAACTGCCCTGCAAACACAACTGCCGCACAATACTTTGATTATTTAAATCTAGTAAAAAAGCGTGCAGGCCTTTTGGGAATTGGCCTGATTTGGGAAAAGAGCTGATTATATTAAATTGTTTTCCTTTTTTCCCCACAAAACCTAAGTTAGGAAATGCTAAATATATTCACTTATTTGAAAAGCAGCAGGACAAATTGTGCTGCTTTGATAATCATCACCTATATGTGTTGCTCCCAACACTGTAATTGTGTTTATGATCTGATGTCTGCCTTTATCACTGATATTGTTGCCATCCTAATGTGTTGTCTCATGGTGGTAGTGGCTGTCTGAAGAATGTGCTGGTGGTCTGTCTGGGGGGGAAAAAAAAAACAAAAAAAAAGGGATACCACTCCACCACCCCTTCGCTCATGGCTGTTTTCTTGACTCCCTGTGACTGGCGGCTTTGTGCTCCGTACAAGGTGCACCTAATTACCAGACAGGAACACATTAGGGCAGGACACATCTAACCCACACGCAGCAACACAGAGATGAGAGGAAAGAGAAGCCGACAAGTTGTGAGACGGGGCGATGCAGATGCTACCGAGACTGTGTTTCACAATAATAGAATGTATATAATAAGAAATGCCTAAACCCCTAAATATGTTTACATGAATTAAATAGAAAACGGCAACAACAATGCAAGGAGGCAAATTTATATGTTTATTTCTCTGTCTGTACTTTCAATAGCAGTGATGTGCAAGTTCTCCTACAGCTCGTTTAATTCGAAAGCAAAGTCTGCATGCACACACGCCCATCAGCCTGCACTACCTAACCACACTTCACTGATCAAACCTCAGCCGAGCCTTTGGCCATCTAAATCCTGACCAAGTTGTCTATTTCTCCTCCTCTTTTGTAAAATGTGATTCCCAGGGATATACATGGTGAATCGCCCCTCCTCCATCCCAGGAACCTTTCTCGGATTTCCTTGTCATTTGGTGCCGGAACATACCATTTTCCCCCTTCTTAATTTTTTCCGACCCTGGACTGACAACGTGTAAGCAGACTGAATTCTGCAGGTAAAGCAGGGGAATTACAGAAGCCAGTCAGGCTGTGTCAGGTTTAAGCCAGGCCTTTCATGATAGGAATTTTGAAGTCAGCTTTGAACTTCGCAAAAAGCCCAGTAAGGAAGTTCAGACACTTACGAACAACAACTATCATTATCATACATTTTACTTGCGTTATTAATTATACTGACAAATAGTAAAGTAAAGTCGAGACTGAAAAGTGCTTGTCAGTGATTTCTGTCAGGTTGCAACTTTAATCTCTGTAGAAAATCTCTGCAGTGTATTTTCATGCACAACTTTTAACAATAAAATTAGAACAAACATTAGGAAAAGCATATACATTAGATGACAAGAATGAAGTCAGCTACCTTTCTGTGTCCCATATCCGAAGAGGAGCAAAGTTTTCACAGCATGCTGTTCCAGTCACGAAGGTGCTGTTGAGGAAGATACACGCATATATTAATGGATTAATATAATCCAGGCATATATTTAGGCACAGACGGTCAATCATATACGTACATCTATCTCTATCTAAATCAAAATCTGACGTTAGCTTGAAGTGACAGTAGACAATATAGTATAAGAAATCTTGTGCATTTATATAGTAAAGATTTTGGTGGTTAAGAGTTGTGAGCATCTCTACTTTATCATCTATTCTTGCTAGTAAACAACTGATAAAAGACTTGACGAACAAACAAGTATACTGAAGGTGAAAGAAAAGCCGAGCGGCATGGTAAGACAGTTGACTTTGTTCAAAGATGTGCATTCTTTCACCAAGCTGTTAGGGGGTGGTTAAGTAAGAGAAACAAAAACACATTGGTACCCCCTTTGATTTGGATGACAGGTTGAAATTAGTTGGAACAGGTAGGGAGGAGGGTGTGAATGCATATGTGTGTGTGTGTGTGTGTGTGTGCTCCATGGTTTTGACCTGCTTGATAGTTAGGGATTAGAGCCCTCCTGGACAGCTGGGATTGGCAGGTGAGGCTCCAGGCCTCCACCGCTCCCTGTATTGTGTGTGGAGGTGAGGCTCACAATAGGACTCCCACACTAGAGAACAGCCAAGAATGTAGTGGCTTTAGCGCCCAGGTATTTCTACGATGTCCTGCTGAGATGAATTTTTCTCTCATAGCTCAACTCAACTTTTTGGACTTAAATAAAGACAACACACACATATGCTCACTATGCGTTTCCACACGTACTAGTCTAAATTCTGTTCAAATATAGATCCGGACTAATAGTGTGTCAGCTTTGAGAAGCCACAGAGATTTGAAAGCATGCTGAACACAATGAATTCCAAAGCTGCTTACTGAAACTCTCACTTTTTCTTTAACTTCTTTTCTACTTACATACCTCCAGAGAACACCCGAGCAGTGGGCTCTCCACCCAAAAACCAAAAAAAAAAAACACAACCACAGACTCCACAATGGAATACCAGTGTGGCCTCAAATTAACAGCCAGCCTGTGTGAATAAGCTCTCTAGGGCCTGGGGTCCAACTCTAAACCTTGTGCACAAAAACAGAATGAGGGACAGTGACCCCGCACTACAGCCAGTAAGACCTGATAGAGAGAGAGAGAGAGAGAGAGAGAGAGAGAGAGAGAGAGAGAGAGAGACAGAGACATTAGGATTTGAATGCCACCTTTTACACCAAGGTCATAGTAAGACAAGGCCAGTATATTTTCTGAGATATACTGGGTACGCTGATTTATAAAAATAAAAAATAAAAAAAAGGAGAGAAATAACAAAACCATAATCTGGATGACCTGGAAATAACAGGCATGACACTCATTCTGAGTTATATGCTAATCAATAACAATATAAAAGCAAATGTGTAGGAGGTAAAAATAGACACAGCATGTAGAGGAGTGAGAGAACTGGCGTTCCTGCTTCTGATGGCTTTGGCTAGTTCCTTCACTGAGGGCCCAAGCGGATTGGCAAAGACAGCCATGGCAGCTGTCAACCCGGTTAGCAGTGGCCCATCAACCATATTCAGCTTGCTGGGCCAGTGCTGGCATTTTAATTACTGTTGGGTAAACTCATTTGCCCCAACGAAGGCTGTGTGTCCTAATAGAATATGCAGGCTACATGACCTCTGAACCTGTGTGACACAAGATACAATAGGGGCAAAGCCAAGCTCTCTCTTCCCAGCCCTTATTACTCTCTATTACTTCAATTACTCATCCCTCACTGCGTCTGATTGTAGAGGGGGAAAAAAAAAAAAACACAAGAGAAAATGTATAAGGCAAAAAAAAAAAAAAGAAAGAAACACAGTTTTGTATTTTGTCTGATATGGCTATAAAAAGGTCAAAGGCCCCCTTTGTCACCTAACATAAATGTCTCCCACAAGCTAATAATAATAATAATAATAAAATTTCTCTGCCTACTCTGGTTTAAATTGAGGACTGAGCTGGCACAGTCAACACCACCACCAAGGCCCACGCTGCCCCCTCCGAGCGACCTCCCTCACCCAACAAACACAGTACCCCTGAGGATCATTAGAACATGTCAGGGGTTCACTGCTAACACAACCATTTTGGTAACCTAATCAGCTGACATCATTATTCGTGGAACTGTGTAGCATGAAATTAGTGCTGGGGTCACACAAACTTTAATCCAACCCCTGCTGAGAGAAGAACTCCAACAGTACCGACATTATCAGGGCCAAAGCAACATAAACTTCACAAAAAAGGGAACAAAAATATAAATATCTTGATACATCTTTTACTTAGACACCATACTGACAGCAATAGCTAGCGGGTGTGCTGATCTAATAAAAGTTCACTTCCTGAAAAATCAGATCAGTATGAAATTACATTTGACACATCAGATCTGATCTACTGGCATTTTCAGATCATGAACATGTGTTACGTTGACTGATGCCTGTGTTCAAGTCAAACTGGGACTCGTGATGAACTTTCTCATGAATGAAGGCATAAAACCGGTTGACATTTACAAAAGACTTCAAACACACTATGGTGATGAGACTCGTAGCTGCAGTAAAACGTTTGAATTATCACAATGTTTTACAGAAGTCTGGACGTCAGTCAATGATGGCCCTGGCCAAGGTGGCTCGGAGCCCACTGCGATTGTCACCCGTGAACACTCAGTTAGTGGAACACCTGACCCTTGAAAATTAATGGATAACTTGTCGACATCTTGCGGAAGAGGCTGTGGGAACTGTACACAAACAACACTTGCACATTATAGGAATTCGGCTTGGAGTTATTGCCAGATCCCCCGCACAGTCCTGACCTCGCTCCAAGCCATTTCCACATGTTTGGGGTATTAAAGGAGTTCCTTGGAGGCAAGGGTTTCAGACATGAAGCAGTCTGTTCATGGCTCCAGTGTTGAGCTTGATGGTATCCTGAAATTCTGGGATAAGTGCATGAGTTTAACAAGAGATTATATAGAGAAATAAAGGTAGTTTTTACTCTCATAAATGTGTTGTTATTCTGCACAACCAAAAGGTTTGACTTGAACACCCCTCGTATACATGTTTCCAACAATAACAATCAAATTTATGAAAATGCCAACAAAAAAAATAATTAATCCCACACTGAAAATGTAGCTCGACAATAACAAATTAAAATTATGGAATATATTAGCAGGGGGAAAAAAAAATCTATTTAGTTTACCTATTCGTTTGTTTCAACTTAATTATACAAGTCTGATCCAGACCTTTTTGCAAAAAACGTTTACTGTAAAATTCTGTACCAGTCCCTGTGAATGGCGAGTAACACAGGGGTACAAATGAGGTTCACAGCGAGTGTAAGCCCAGCACATCAGCGTGTCTTTTAAGTGGGATAGCTCTGGGCCCGGAGGAGGTTGTTCATTTGTTATGGTTGACCCCTGGCTTTGTAAGGAGGGATGTATCTAGTTTGTAAAAGTGCTTTCATCTCAGCCCCTAAATATGTTTGAATTGAAAAGGGTTATGATGTATTTATATCGCTCTGAAAAGGACAATAGAAGAGGTCTCCCTCGCTCTTTCTCTCCCTGTGCTCCCGCCCTCTCCCCCCCACTTCAACTCACACCCGAGTTCACAGACCTTTTGGCTTTCTGTTCATGTCCCCTGTGTCTGAGGTCAGAGGAACATTCCACACACCGCCTTTTGCTTAGCTGGGTGGAACATCAGATCAATTTGGACAAAATAAAACAGAAAATTCATGAGAAGCTCAGCGGCCCATCGTCGCTATTCCTGCAGTCCATTAGTCACCTGACTCATTATAATGTCTTATGCAAGGTGCAATGCAGAAGTCTGCAGTGCTTAGGAGGAATTACCAAGCCAACTTTTGTTAGCCCCGTTATTACTTTCTGGAATTTACAATCACATATTTTGAATGTTTCTTCCCATTTGGAGCTGCAGGAAGCCCTGAAAGAATCACGTCTGTTTAGTCACATTTTTTGCATTCTATTAAGAAGCAGTTGTGATTAACTTAAAATAGATTGATCATCATCAACCAACAATGTTATGCTAGTAATAAGGAGATCAAACAAACATTTGGCAGCAATTTCTTCATATATCTACAGATATTACTTATTTACAAATGATTTGAAGGTTTGTGCAGGTTTGTGCCGCTGTACGCATCAGCAATCCAAATGTCAAAAGGAACCTACAGGAGTATAAACACTCACTACATTGCATTTAAGAGAAAAATGCTTTTTTTTAGCAAGTACCAGAAGTTTCCATCTCAAATGCACCCAGGGAACACCTGTATGTGGCATGTGTCTAATGATCTGCTTCTGCAAAGCCTGCATAGAAGGGGCATATTGACTGCAATTATTCATGACACCACCTGCTGTCAGGGGCTATAGCTCCCATGCAGTGCTTTGAGTAGTAAGCGCCCTGTATTTAACATGTGGGAACGTACATTCTGTCCGTTATCGCTTTATTGTTGCAGCCTCTTTTTTTCTTCTTTCACTTGCTTTTTTTTTTTTTTAAACTAATTGAATTCTTGACTCCTAAGACACAGCTCGCTCTACTAGACTTCAGAAAGTGGGAGTGAGTGTGTGTGTGTGTGTGTGTGTGAGCGAGAGAGAGAGAGAGAAAGCGCAAAGGAAGAATGAAAGACGCAAGTTTCAGGAGTTTTTTTTCCCTCTTTTTAATGTTTGAGTGGGGTGGAGCAATGGGGGTGAAATTGTAGCGGGTGGGGTCGTGGCAGCATAGAGGGGTGAGTCTCCATGTACTTTGATACGAAAGGTCAGAGGTCATGCTCCCTCCGTTTGCCAGAGAGAGGCGATTTGGGGGCGGTTTATCCAACAATCATTTTCTTTAGAAAGTTTCAAAGGCAGTACCCCTGCAACATCTTTGTAGTTGTGCTTGACCAACTCTAGACAAAACAGATTCTGCCAAAAAGGACCCTTTCTCACCTCTCCTTGGGGTTGCTTCTCTCTTCGATGCCTTGCACACCCTCCCCCTTCATCTCCCATGGTCTGATCAATGTAGACTCACTACAACTGCTGAGGCATTGTCTACTTTGCTCTTTGACGCACGCAGATCGACTGTCACAGACTCTACCAATCGTTCTTATTGCACAACTCCTGGTTACCGTATGACCATACGCACATTAAGCTTCGCATGGTACAAAGCATGCATCCTGAACACCACGTTGACTGGTTACAGTCAGAATTTTCAGGAACAGCCACCATGGCTTTAATCATTAGACCAAGGGAAGCAGTGTATTTGATCACTCACATGTACAGTGGGGCAAAAAAGTATTTAGTCAGCCACCAATTGTGGCCACCAAAAGTTCTCCCACTTAAAAAGATGAGAGAGGCTTGTAATTTTTATCATAGGTATACCTCAACAATGAGAGACAAAATAGGAAAAAAATCCAGAAAATCACATTGTAGGATTTTTAAAGAATTAATTGGTAAATTCCTCAGTCAAATTGGAAAGTATTTGGTCACCTACAAACAAGCAAGATTTCTGGCTCTCACAGACCTGTAACTTCTTCTTTAAAAGGCTCCTCTGTCCTCCACTAGTTACCTGTATTAATGGCATCTGTTTGAACTCGTTATCAGTATAAAAGACACCTGTCCATAACCTCAAACAGTCACACTCCAAACTCCACTATGGCCAAGACCAAAGAGCTGTCAAAGGACACCAGAAACAAAATTG